>CM033459.1:23917556-24015056 GCA_019425755.1 Amaranthus cruentus | reverse complement strand
GAAAAGTCTTTTTTTTTTTTTTCTTTTTTACTAATTATTTTTTAATTAGGTGTGTAAAAGTAGAGCAATAATTAAAAATAATTACAACAATTTAATATTAATTAGATTCACAATCTTTACCTTAATTAATTCTCATTTTTATTAGGCTGACCCATATACATCAGTTCGTTAAAGGTTTATTTTTATTATCTAATTAGAGAAATAAGCTTAGAAAAGATATAGTATACATCACTTTATGATGATTCATGGCTTCTCACTTTACATTATTTGCCTAGTTTTTATTTTGTTTTTTTGTGACTTTTTTTGGGATTTAAGTATTCAATATTTATAATATTTTATGTGTAGGAAATATTTAACAAAAATGAAAATGTTGGAGAAAATGGTGGAATTCAAGCCGGAAAAATTGATAAAAGAATTTGAAGAAATAAGCAAAAAAGCAGGAAAAATACAAGAAGAAATATTGAAAAAAATACTAGAAGAAAATGGAGAAAGTGAGTACTTAAAAGAAGTAGGGCTAAATGGAAGGACAGATGCAGAGAGTTATAAGCAATGTGTTCCACTTGTGACTCACAAAGATTTGGAGCCTTATATTCAAAGGATCATGGATGGTGATTCTTCCCCTATCCTTACTCGCAATCCTATCCCCACTTTTTCTCTTAGGTACTTCTATTCTCTATTTTTCTTTTTTTTTTTTTTATTTTCTCGGGTTTGGTTCAGGTCGGTTTAGTTATTCTGTTTGGATAAGATTTAGTAATTACTAATCAAACTCAACGTCGAACCTACATTAGGTTCAGTTGGGTTGGGTTGGATTTGGTTACGTTATGTTTGGTTTGGTTTAGATTGATTTAGTTCTGTTTGGATAAGATTTAGTATTTAATAAATAAATTCAAGGCCGACCCTACTATAAGGGGTAGGGTCGGCTCAATTCAGGTTTATTTGGGTTGGGTTCAGTTTGGTTACGTTATGTTCGGTTTGGATGGTGTTTAGTAATTAAAACCTAAACTTAAAGGTTTTTTTTAGGAAAGTTACTGTGAATTATTTGAATTTTTCGCTAATTTTTACACAATAATACCAAATTTCGATTAACTATCGATTAATCACCATGAGACGATTTCAGCCCAAACTATGTTTTAAAAAAAATTGCTTCTTTTAGTGTGAATTCAAATTTTTTTTTTTTAATAATGGGTTGCTTGCTATATCAACTTAGAATAATAGCGTAATTTTATTTAACTACTAATTTACCTTTGTTTTATTATTGTCAAATAACCTACTATAAATAAAAATTGATACTATTTATAATTAATCAAAAGTTAATATTACTATAACAAAATAAGTAAAAATTTGTATTTTTTGGCGTAATTTTGCTTTTTAGTGATAAGAAAAAATGCCCTCTTGGCTTTATAGAAAGATGGTCCAAGAGAGATATTTAAATATCGGTGGTCATCTGGTTGTAGTTTAAGGGATTTAGAGGAATGGGTAAATTGAGCAATTACTAAGTGCCTTTAATTATTTTGAAGGGTCTTAATCAACAATTATGTATGTTTTTAATTAATTAAATATGTACTTTTAAAATTAATTAAATATTGGGTTCTATTAAAATATAATTTTCTCTAATTCTAAGGTATTATAAATAATTTTGGTGAAAAATCATAATTTTCAGCTCTGGAACAACTCAAGGAAAGCGCAAATTCATACCTTTCAACGATGAACTCTTTGAAAACACTATGCAAATCCAGCTTACTTCATTTGCTTATAGAAACAGGTAAATTAGTTATTCTCTTTTCCTAATTATTATTATTAATTATTAAAGTAACAAATACTGGCACATACCCTTCTTTTTCATTAAATTTGCTACTAATTAATATGCTTATATTAAAGCATTAGAAAGTAAATGCATAGACAAAAAACGACATAATACCTTTTAACATTTCATTTAAAGTATTAAGCTTACGGTTACGGTCAGATTAAAGTTAAGACCATGTTAATTTATATTTAATTAAAGGTTGAATTATAATCGACACCCAATTTCTTGGTCGAGATGAGTCTATTTTCAAACCCATCTTATGATCCATGTTTAATCAACTTTTCTTTACGTTAGTTTATAATTTAGTGAAAACTAACCTACCTAATAAGCTAAAATTACATAATATATATATATATATATATATATATATATATATATATATATATATATATATATATATATATATATATATATATATATATATATATATATATATATATTATATAATTAATTGAACACCACTTTATTTTTGTTGGTATATTATTATATACCCAATTTGTAGACATTGTTTCTCATACGTATAATATTGATAGTTGCTACTTGCTAAGACGAATGATGTAAAGCGAGATCAAAGCTACGTCTTACAAAACCTTATCTTAGAAAACTTTCTGACTAAAATGACGTAAATTACAACAATTCTATTTGCTTTTGTGTTTCTAGACATTAGCGGCTCGTTTTTGAGCTAGGTGATTTGAGTCGGTTTAAAATCGAAATTTGTGTGTCTACATTAACTTTTTATACTTAAACTCATTTTGAAGTTAATGATCATCATCTTGTTCTATTCTAATAAAATAGTTTCCACGAAATTTAATTCTTTTTCATTTATGAAAAACTCATGTATAAACTTAGTTCACACTATTTTAGCGTGCATCAATGACCTAATACTAGCAAGTATTTTTAATGATTGTGAACTATAAAATAGCGTGCATCAAGTCTATACAAAATTTTCTATTTCATTATTACTTGAAAATGTAGTATTACGTGCTAATAAAAAGTTAAACAAAAAACAAATTTTTAATTTAAGGATGAGAGTTTTGTTACCTTGAGAATGACATGGCATGTTTCATATAACATTAAACATCAAAATTCATTTCTTTTGGCTGAAATGTGGGTGAAACCAAGATACTAGTATATACGGGTGACATTTGAATGTATAAAAGCCGCCCAAATTTAAATGTCATTACTTTGCCTTATACTTGGTCATGATTCATTATTCGATCCTAAAATCAATTAGAATTAGAAGATTAGTCTATAAAGTTTATATTTAGTCAACCTTTATCTAATTCTTCGATATGAAATTCATGTTTTTAATTAGGCGGAAACGTCATTCTTTTCGAACCTACACGTTGTATTATATGGAAGATCAAAATTCTTTATTTCCAAACCGCCAGCTCTGATACCAATTCACACGTTATTATTTTGCTTTATACGTTACATGCTAAGTTTTTTTTTCATTTTGATTTGTTGTGTAGAGAATACCCTGTTGAGAAGGCGGGAAAAGCGCTCATTTTCCTATATAGTAGCAAACAATTCATAACAAAAGGAGGTCTCCCTGCAGGAACTGCAACGACTAATGTATTTCGTCATAGAAATTACAAAGAATTAATGAAAGGAATACAATTCCAAAGTTGTAGTCCTGAAGAAGTTATATGTGGGCCCGATTTTCATGAAGCATTATATTGTCATCTCCTATGTGCCTTACTTTACCACAATGAAGTTCAATTCATTTCCTCAACATTTGCTCATAGCATTGTTCAAGGGTTTCAAACCTTTGAACTTATTTGGGAAGATCTTTGTACCGATATCCGTTTCGGATTATTGAATGAGAGAGTTACTGACCCATCTATTCGAGCAGCAATCTCCAAAATCTTGAGTCCTAACCCGGCTTTAGCTGATATCATTCATGATAAATGTTCGGGTTTAAGTAAATGGTATGGTTTGATACCCGAGCTTTTCCCAAATGCTAAGTATGTTTATGGGATCATGACGGGCGCTATGGAGCCTTATGTGAAACAATTGAGGAAGTATGCTGGTTGGTTGCCTTTGATTTGTGGTGATTATGGCTCGTCCGAGGGATGGGTCGCGGCTAATGTCAATCCTAGCTTGCCCCCTGAATCCGCCACCTTTGCTGTTCTTCCTGATATTGGGTACTTTGAATTCATTCCATTAGACGATGCTATCAAGCAATCTGAACCTAAACCTGTGGGACTTACCGAGGTCAAAATTGGTGAAACGTATGAAATCGTTATCACTACCTTTGGAGGTACGTTCTTACATTACTTTTAACATGTGCACTAAATTCAATATTGTCTTACTAATACATCTGCAGTATGTTCAATTCCTTAGTTGTCACTTTAAATTGCTTAGAAGCATATCCAATATATTATTATAGGATGGATCGAACACTTATCTCAGCATGTCACCTGAGCAGCTCAACTAAATCAAATGACTTAAATTACATATTAGAACGATTCGGACTTCAGGCCTAAATTTTTTTATTTTTTTTTTGAATATGCATAGAAAGGGGTATATGCTTATTGATTATACTATCTTTCTGATAAAGATACAAGTCTTTTTAGAATGTCCAAATACAGTACACAATCTTGGATTCTTACCATTTGTTGGAGAATATACAAATATAGGATTAGCCATTCCATATATAACTACTTGAAAAGGCTCTATTCTATGCATCTAGTTCATTTTTTTTATATATTTTTATTAATTTTTTCCTCATTTAAATCATAATTATAGGAATATCTAGGCTGACACATTTGTCCAATAGCATTTTGATGGAATCATAGTCATCTATCTCAATTACCAAACTTTTCTTAGTAGTTTTTGATTAGTTTGATATCCTTATTGGGCATGGATTCTTTGTTCCCATATGTTTTGTGGGCTGCAATCCGGGCCCATGTGGGACCCACTAGTCCACGAGTGGGGGCCATGTTTGTATTTTTTGTTTTGAATATATTATTGATTAGCTCAAAAGTAGTAAATGATCCTAATAAAAAAATACTTATATAGCTGTAATCTTTGACTTTTCCCTTGTTTACTTTTCTAGATGATCCAAGCTTGAGTCATGTAGATCATGACTTTTCTTAATTAGCTCACTAGTCAATCTAGAGTCAATATCATCTTCCTATGTTGTTTGTCATATAATTCCTATGTTCTGTTTTTGTTACCGTATTTGTATGGGCATAAGAATTAAAAAAGTGTGATTACAACATATAAATTACAATTATACCCTTCACTTTGAAAAGGGAAAAAAGTTAGTGAGGTATAGAGTAGGACAAAAATAGGAGTAAAGTAGATATTTATATGCTTGTTTCATTACTAAAAATAGAAATGTAGCAAGTAATATGAAATTGTCAAAAATAGAAATGTAGCAAGTATTATAAAACGGATAAAGTATAATCTTATAATATACACTTAAAATGTTACAAGTTTGAATTTTATTCACTTTTGATTTCAAGTGTAATGTTATGCGTTGATATATATTGAATTATGAGGAATTCTTGTGAATGCTATATTTACGCTTTTAACTCAAATAAAGGGTTTGATAAGGTGTTCATAACATTTGTCAGCTCAAACTTTTAGTTAAAATAATTTTTTTACATTGTTGTTATACATTTACGCATGGGCAAATTTATAACGAGGCTAGCTCCGCCCCGTGACCCACCCTTATATTCCATTTCCTAAGAGTTTGGCATGCCATAGATTTGTTGATTATATAAAAATAATTAGGTTAGAGTTTTAACGTTTCTTATATCAACTTTTTATGCTAATTTTGCTTCATATTTTTTTAGCCCCTTTAACTTTAACTTTTAACTTTTTTCTGGTTTCCCGTGTATGCAGGTTTATACCGTTACAGGTTAGGAGACGCAGTAAAAGTAATGGGCTTTCATAACTCGACACCAGAGCTAAAATTCGTGTGTCGACAAAACCTAATGTTAAGCATCAACATCGACAAGAACACGGAGAAAGATCTACAACTTTCGGTCGAAGAAGCAACCAAAATCCTAGTAGCCGAGAAAATCGAGCTAATAGATTTCACTAGCAATGTGGAACTAAGCAAACAACCGGGCCATTACGTAATATTTTGGGAACTAAGTAGTGAGCCCGATGGTAATGTTCTACAAGAATGTTGCAATTGTTTAGACCGATCTTTTGTTGATGCAGGGTACGTGAGCTCCCGCAAGGTCGGAATGATCGGGCCTCTCGAGCTCCGAATTGTGAGGAAAGGAACCTTCTACAAGGTTATGTCACATTGCTTAAACATGGGGAATACTCTTAACCAGTTTAAGACACCAAGGTTTATTGGGTCTAATAACAAAGTATTGTCAATTGTGTCTAGTAATGTTGCTAGTTGTTACTTTAGTACTGCTTATTAGTTATGTGTAGAGCTTGTTGATGGGGCGGGCCGGCCCATTGGGTTGCGGGTTTGGTTCATTTTAGCGGGTTAATAGCTGGTTGGCCCATTGATTGTGTATTATTATGTTTGTTAATTTGGTATCTTTATGTGGTGGTGATTGTTAGTTTCATGTTGAAATCAATGAGAATTTGTTCTACTACTAATCTTCCATATTCTTTTTAGTTCTTGAGTCATCTTAGTTTTTTTTTTTTTTTTTTGAATAAAGAGTCATCTTAGTTTCTTAAAATCATGTTTTTGGTTTTTTTTTTATCAAATAATTAATTTTATATTATTAATTCTAGCGAATTTAGAATCATGAGTTAACCTATTGATCAAAGGTTTTATATTTTTTATCCTTGTAAAAATTAAAGAGAGTTAAGCTATCACCACTTATAGTAAAGATCAATTCCTCCTTCCCCATCTAGGTTCTAAGGATTCTTCGGCCTTACTCAAGAATCACAAAAAAATCTAAGGTTGTGTTTGGATACTAGCATTTCATTTCAAATTAATGATTTCAATTATGAAATTATGAAGTTAGAATTTGAGAATGACAAGGTTTAGGAGGTCATTCTCAAATCTTCATCTTTAAACCATTTTGATAACAATTGTGGATTTGACTCAAATCCAAATTTGAAATTCTAGTATATGCCAAACACTAATTTTGAGTCAAATCTATGTTTTCAAATGAAATTCCATTCTCAAACATAACATAAGGGAATTTGACTTTGCAGTCTCGTTCGCTCTCAAAACTCAAAAGAAACAAATTAGTACGAGTGTCAAAATCATCTATCATATCTATAACTCTGCAGGTTGTGTGTAAATATTTTTGTTATCTGCTTTTATCAAATAATTAATTTTATATTATCACGTGCTAAGGTCTTTTATCGTATTTTGTGTCTTATATCATTTAATAATCTAATAATATTTCAAAAATTGATATGAATATGACTAAATAATAATGACATGTAATACAAAACCAACAAAACCACAAGTAAGTTGTTAAGTAGTTCAACTTTCTTCTTCTTCCTATATTTTTGAGTGTGACATTATTATTATTATATTATATATTATATATTGACAAAAACCCTTCAAATATAAAAGCAATACTAAAGCTGAATTTTTTTTTTTTGAAAAGATTCTAAAGCTGAATTTTGTTACTTTAATTAATCGTCGCAAAGTTTCAGTACCATGCCGGGTATTGGACGAGACATAACTTTGGCCCAAGCATACCATATGGGCTGTAGAGTCGCATGTTTGCTAAAAATTAAATAAAATAAACTATTATATAAATAATTCTTATTAGAAAATTTTTTATTTCTTATATAGTGTCTTTGTGGCCGTGCCTAAAGTCAGGCTTTGTTCGTAGCGAACAAAAGAAAAAAAAATTTACTTTGTTTGTTGTTACTTGTATCAATAAAAGAAAGACAATGTTATATTTGAAATGACGAAAAAATCAACAAATGTTAGTTGGTTGATGACATCCGACGCCATGTAATTTATTTTTTGTCATTTAAAACGTTATGATATTGTCTCTTTTTATTCGTTGTTAGTAACTCATATAAAATGTGTCTTAGCTAAACTTTCTTACTTCCTCCGTTCCATAATACTTGCTACATTTTTCATTTTTGACAATTTCATATTACTTGCTACATTTCTATTTTTAGTAATAAAATACTCATATAAGTATCTACTTTACCCCTATTTTTATCCTACTCTATATCTATCTAATTTTTTTTCCTCTTCAATTAAGAAAAAGTGAAGGATATAATTATACTTTATATGTTGTGCTCACCTTTCTTAATTTTCGTGTCCATACAAATGTAGCAAAAAAACAGAACGGAGGAAGTATTAAACAATTTGTGGAGAAGTAAAATGGTTTTAGCAGAGTGGCCTTGCTGCCACGATTTCGTCCCCACAAAAAAATGTTTTTTTTGTCTTGTAGTGCTCTAGTCATGGAAGAGAATGATAAAGCGTCTACATTATGGGTAAAACTATTTGTGGAAAAGTGAAATGATAATCACTCCCTTTGTAATCTAATGAAGTTTCTAAAAGGAATATTTACGGGAATTAAATAAATTAAATATTTTAGATTGTGAATATATTATTTAATTGAATAATAAAATTGATTGGAGAAAAGTAGGGACCATCAGCATTAAAATATATTAAAAGAAAGTGGAAAAAATATGAGGACCACAACTAATAAAAAATTAGTTTTATAAAGTTAGTGGAAAACATGTGTGGAGCATAGGAATATTAAAATGTTAAATTCAAGTTAGTGGAGGATGTGTGGGGTATATAAACATTATAAAAATATTAAAGTGAGTATGAATAAAGTTATTTTTGTCCAAAATTTATGACATAAATGGAAAGTTTCTCTATGAAAACAACAAAATAAAACACTCTAAGGGCATGCTTGTATTGGGTGTAAAAATTTAAGGGAGTAAAAAAAGTCAAAGTAAGAAAATGAAGTTGATAAATGATAAATTAGTGAAATTTAATTGTTGCATAGGTAGAAAAATGGTAGCAAAGTAATGAAAAATGAAGGGAGCTCTCAATTTTGTGGGGTAAATATTTATCATAGGGGAGGGTGGGGGAATGTATTACCTCTATAATAGGGGAACTCATCTTCTTTTTCCTTTATTATTTTTATATCATGTTCATTTTACCTTCTTCACAACTATCTCAACTACTTAAAATGCACCTCTATTTGCTTTCATTTCATTAGTTTGACTTTATTTCCCCCTTTAAATATTTACACTCAATACAAACATGCCCTAAAATGGCAAATGAGAATTTCTTTAAGGAACGGAGGAAGTATAATATAGAAATATAAAATCCGCTTCTGTTACATTTTCGAATCCGTTAAAGTTCAGAATTGACTCTTTACAGAAAAAGTCTATTTCTTTTAATTCGTCTAGGAGTTATAAAATACTGAAAACGATACTGAAACACTTACTAAGTGATAGTTGAGCCATCTAAAACATGCTTAAGATAATTGAAACAAAACAATGTTTAAAGTGGATTTAAAGATAGCAAAAAATCCAACAAGATTTGCTTTCATGGATGGCATCATCAGTTATGAAAGCTGAAAGTCACAAAACAAAGTGTAGGTCCCACGTATAAGTAAAGGAGAATAGAAGATGCAGTGCACCAGCACCACAGATAATAATTATGGTAGATTATTATTGTTATTATTTAAATTAAATGTGTCATTATCCTAACAAATAATTGACAGATTTAACAGCATCTTTGCACATTGAATCAAGACATCCTTTCATCTCTCACATGATTTTGCTTAATAAGACAAAAAAAGACATCAATATGTTACCTCCAAGATAATAGGAATACTCCTTATGTACTCCCTATTATAGTACAATCCCGCTTCATTATATTTGCTATTGATAGTAATATTTTCCCACATAACATATCACAATTAGATTTAAATGCGAATATTTCAAAGTGGAGGAAGTAGTATTTTATTTTGTTTTGATTTTTTTTTAACTACAGTAGATTTACAAACTCATATTCCTTCTATTTTCTTTTATTGTTCTATTTAAACTGCATATTCTGCTAACAATCGTTGCATTTCTAAATTTATAGAGAAACCTTATT
Organism: Amaranthus cruentus; assembly: GCA_019425755.1. Lineage (NCBI taxonomy): Eukaryota > Viridiplantae > Streptophyta > Magnoliopsida > Caryophyllales > Amaranthaceae > Amaranthus > Amaranthus cruentus. The sequence goes on along the minus strand of CM033459.1, from coordinate 24,005,229 downwards.
CTCATCTTTTATAGTAAATGGTTAGATCGACAACAATATTAGCGATTTCTACTTGTTCTAGAACAATTGACAATGTTAATGGTTTCATTTGTGTTTAAAATATATATAACAAATTATTTTAAATATAGGTTTAAATTGTAAATACATCAGCCTTTTAGTCCAACATAACATAATTACTCAAATACACGTACACCAAAAGTGAGACAAATGTTGCTCCTCATGTAAATTCCTTAATTTTCATATGAAAATTTGGACCTTTCTCACTTACATCATGGCTTTACGTCATTGGTGGATTTAGCGTGATATCAATGAGCTTAATATATGTAAAAATATCCTAATAAATTGATTAATATATTGCATTCCACATATGTGACCAATGATCAAAACACAATAGACACGCTTTACTTAAATTGACATCATAACTTTTTTTTCTAAATCTGCCACTATTTCACCCTCTTATCCAAAATTCTTTATACTAAGTACTTTAGTTGATCATCTTAAATCCTTAAACAAACTAAATTTAAAAGATGATATGTTTTTAACATAAACAAATAAAGTATAAATTATTTATTGAGGCCGTCTCACCGTGATATAACTTCAAATGGGTTAGTTCAAACTATTTAAACAAAAATATTTACTTCCTATACACGTGGAACTTGATTTTTTTTTTTACTAATAAGTCGTTTTTAAAAACCCAGCTCACGATAAAACTGTCTCATGCAAAAAAAAATCCTTAGAAATAACACTAATTCAACCAAAGTAAAATTTTCAAACTAAATAATATCTTTTTACAATCAATTTTTCATTAATCCCATACATATTTCCATGTATGGAAAAATAAAATAGTACTCCCTCCAATTTACCCAAATTGTCCCATTTGGGTTGGGCACGGATATTAAGAGTGGGATGGGGTCCACCAAAAAGGTGGTAGTGGGGTATTTTAATTGATTAAATTAATTGTAAAGGTGGTAGTTGGGTATTGGGAATTAGAAAAGTGGGGGCATTTAAGTAAAAAAAATATAGACAAAAATAGAAATGGAACAACTTGAGTGAATTACCCATAAAAGAAAATTGGACAACTTGGGTGAATTGAAGGGAGTATTAAATAAGAAAATAATTGCTTGAGAATCTCTTTTACAGATGAGAACATACAAGACAAATTATGTCTTGGTGTCTCTCGATCTCTGTCTCTTCTATTGTCCATGGAACCCATTATTAATCCCTTCTTCAAATTCATAATTAATTTATAGATATAAATATAAATAACCCTCCAAGGAAAATTCATCAAAAAATTCCAGAAAAATAATATATATCTTCTTAAAAAATTATAATAAAAATAAAAAAAAGAAAAAAATGGGAATGAAAGTATGGGATTGTGGGAGTCCACTGTATGATTCCTATGAATTGGCTAGTGTTAGCCATTTGATCGAACGGCACCTGATGATTCTTCCATCAATTAATGGATCTAAACGGTTCAGAATGCATCAGAGTAAATATGTTCATGATCATCATGCAACAACATCAACGGCTGTGATTGCTTCAATGAATCAATCAGATGAATCAAAGGGTGAGTATATGGTGGTGAGTAGGTTAAGTGGGTGCATGGGAAGTTATTCTCTGTGGAGGATTATGAAAGGGAACAAAATTATGAAGATTAAGTTTAAGAAATTCAAGCTTTCTGGAATTAAATGGTTTATGTAATTTTATTTTTTTCTTTATAATAAGGATTATCCTATGTTTTTTATTATGAAAATAATTATAGTTTCTTACATTTAAAAAATAAATTACTGTTTTGTTTTTCATATCTAATGTGGTTGAGTAATTTAAGAAAAATGAAAATTTAGGTTCAAACTTGTCTAACTTAAATTATGGTCGGCCGACTCGGCCGGCCTAAAATATTTGATTAAAATTTCACAAATTCTTACTTGAAATCGTTTATACAATAGACGTCTTAAGTTTTGGGCTGACCTAATTTATAAATTTTAAAAAAAAACTAATTGATGGTTTTCAATTTAATTCAACTTCACCATATATTTTTAGCCAGATACATTTATTTTCTAATGCTTATTTCTAGTTAGTTTAACGGATCGGAGTATATTTATATATTAAGCCCTATTCAGTTTTGTTTTTCTTTATTTTATTATCTATTGGATTTGTGTCCATTTTGATTTTTACATAATTGTAAATACATAATTTAGTGTCGAGTCAAATCGAATTTAGTTATAAAATCTGACAAATGTCGAATTATCTAGTCTATTTTGAACACATCTATTCAGTATAGCTCCCTCCATTTCAGTTCAACGCCATTCAAAATTGATCACTTAGTAAAATGTCCAAATCATTTAATGTCATTGGGTTTAATTTTACAGGCGATCTTGTGAGAGACCGTCTTAGAATAAGACAACCCAATATTCTAGTCCATCGCGTTTTCTCTCTTCTTTTTCATTTTCTGGACATTTTTCAATTTTACTCTTAAAGGTATCAATTTTGACCTTAAAGATATCAATTTCAATTTAGATAGAAAATTGATCAGTTTAACGCCACAATTGATCACTTATAGGTTCAAATTGAAATTTACTTTAATTGATATATTTAAATACTACTTTACATTGAAATTGATACATTTAAATCCAAATTGAAAAATGCCCAGAAAATGAAAAAAAACAAAAAAAATGGAAATCTGGAGGGCGCGTGTAGCATACGCGCCTGCAATGGGCCGGCCCAGTTGTGGTCTTAGAATAGGACGATCTTACATAAGTTTTTGTGTTAGTTTTAACGGCTCATCATTAATCTGACCGGCACTGAAAATTTTATTCCTTGTTTGTTTACTTTTTGCGCAATTTTCAAAAATAAATTTTAAACATTAATATCTCTAAATACATACCCAAATACTATAAAAAAATACATAATAAAAATGTATACATTAAGACAAATCTAAACGAGATCTCATATGAATATATTTTATCTTTTAAATATGTGTCAAAAATATTAATCAAATTTTGTCTCTCCTTAAGGAGAAATATTTCAAATGATAAGAACATGGAATTATCTAAGAATAAGTTTCAGCAAATTCTCATAAAAGAGATGGTATTATGGTAAGGCGATTTTTATAGGATCGACTCAATATATACTTATTATCTTAAAGTGATCAATTATGATCTTAAGGTGATCATTTACTTACAAGTTTTAACTTTAAAGTGATTATTTTCACATCTTTAAAATAATCACTTATAAAGTTATAACATTAAAATCAAAATTTAATTTATAACTTTAAAGTGATCAACTAAAAAAATGACTTGATTGTATTGCCCATCTCCTAGTAAACCGTCTTACTTTGACAAGCACTCCATACACGTGTTAAATCATCCAACTTATAGAAATTATATAAATATAAACGTCTTATTTTAAGGTCATCTAACTAAAAAACTGTCAAATAAGAGTAGCTCATAACAAAAAGGAGCAGCTCATCTTATATGAAACCGTCTAAAGGTGAGATGACCTCAAAACAAGAAGTTTGTAAGCTAAAAGTTTTTATTGTTAGGATATTTAACCAGAATATGAAACATGTCTTACGGTGAGACCGTTTCATACAAGAATTTGCGGGAAAAAGGAAAGGGAATAAACAGATATCACAAGTCATATGATCGTGGGCCTTAACCCAATTTGTTGATGCATTCACTCGGACTCTATTTGGACGTGCTTATGTTTGGACTTTGGACTATATCATCAAACTATCCAAACACGCACAACTATATTCAATGTTAACCATCTTTCTGAGAGACGTTTCTCAGGCTCAATCCATTAAAAGTTATTGCCTACATTTACTCTACATTTTTCCTAATGGGCCAACCCAATTAGAGATAGTCTCTTAAAGAGACCGTCTCTCACAAGAATTTGTGAAAACTATATCATGAATGCATATAGAAGTGGACATGTGAAACTAAAATCAAATCACAAATTCTTGAGAGACGTATCTTAAATCCGGTCCATTAAAGATTAACGTAAAGGTAAAGGACCTTCCCGGTATCACGCACAAGGCAGGGTCCGAGTGAATGTACGCAGTCAAGAAACCCCCCAATTGATACCTGCGCCAAATAGGAGTCGAACCCCAAACCTTCTGCTTCACATTCAGATGCTCTATCCATTGAGCCACAAGCGCTTTTGGTCTATCCATTAGAGATAAATCTACTTGCCTTATTCTTAATGCCTACTTACATTATCCTTAATGCTTACTTATTGTATCCTTAATGCATACTTTCAATATCTTAAATGTCTACTTATATCATTTTTAATGCGTACTTACAATATTTTAAAAATAAGTAATGGGCCGGCCCAATGAAAGATGGTCTCTCACAAGAATTTGTGGTTGAGCGTTGGGTATATAAATTGCACATGTAATAAAATGGTAATAGTTAAGATATAAAAGTTATAATAATAAGACCTATTATTATTTGTTTATTATGATCAAGGAAGAGAAACTTAATCACTTATTTTGATGGAAATGATATTTCCACACAAATATATCAAGGTAACAAAAATGGTGAAATAATCACCCTTAAAAAACATTAATGGCTATTATTACCTCTTATCAATAACTTGGTAAAAAAAATCTTTATTAGGAAAATGAATTCGATCAAAATTCATGTGGTAATGAGCTATCAACGATTAACGTGGATAATTTTTTTATGAGATGTATAATATACTTTAACACTTTAAAGTGTATGTGATCATATTGTAACTGAAAACTAAAATATACTCCCTCCGAATCAATTTAGTTGTCCCATTTGCTTGGGCACGGTTATTAACGGTGGTGTGGGGTCCATTAAAAAGGTGGTAGTTGGGGTATTTTAATTGATTAAATTAATTGTAAAAGTGGTAGTTGGAGCATTACAAGTAGTAAAAGTGGGGGTATTTTGGTCTTTACTTGTGTGAACATGGAGTATTTAGGTAAAAAGAAGATTGACAAAAAAGAAAATGTGACAACTAAATTAATTCGGATGAAGTATTTAGTTAATATCGCTAATTTTAGGATTGTCAACATGTATGTGTTAATGCAATCCGCGTTTTGGATCATCAAAGATTCAAAATGCGCTAATGTTAGCCATGTTTTTAGATTTTGGATCCGCCATTCAGCTTGATGTTACTAAATTACCGTTGATATGATATCCTAGAATAGTTATATTAGTTCGGGGTTTTTTGACTGCGCGCATCTCTTTTTGCTCCCTCCTTGGAAAACGGGTTTGATATGTCCGTATTTTTCAGGAAAAATAAAAACCCTCCACCCGAACACTGTCTTATGTGAGATATTGAAAGTGTCGTTTAATTTCCCTTCTACCCTAGAATAGTTATAGTATAATGTAGTGAACTATACTAATGAAAATTAAATTACATATGAAACCAGCCAGAAAACACGGTGTCCTAATTGTTGCCACCAAACTTCTAATAATTTTCATGAATAAAAAAATATATTAATGATTGCTTCATCATGTATTATCTCATGCTCTATCTAATTAATTACGCATCAAAATAAGATAATTAAGTAACAATTTTTAATCATTATTGTCAAGCTAAGAGCCAAGAACAAGAGACAAGGCAATTATTTGGGTGGTGAATTAATTAATTATTTCTCATCATTATATTTAATCATCTCAAACACATCCAAATAGTTTAATTGTCTTATTATGTACTAATTGATAGCAAATTGCATGTTTGTTTAAAAGCATTTAAAATAAAGTACTATTAAACACTTAACAAATAATTTTTTTTTTGGTAAAATCTTGGTGATTGTTAAAAGATTTAGCACCCAAATGTTATTAAGATTATTATTGAAAATGATAAATTCCATTTGTGTGCAAGCCATTTGACATTGACTAAGATTTTCTTGTAATTTTTATTAGGGTGTAAGCCAAATACTCCATAATATTTAGGGCAATAGAAAATGAAAGGTAATAAGAATTGAACATCTGTTACAAATTGTAACAGATGTTCGATTCTTAGTACCTTTTATTTCCTACTGCCCTAAATATTATGGAGTATTTGGCTTACCTTTAAAGGGAATAAAAGTCCTTAATCATCACTAGGCTCTAACTAAAGATTATATTCTTGATTTTCTTGTAATTACAGTTTTGCTAATCTCATTAATTTATCACAATTTACTCCTCTGTCTTATATAAATTGAAATATTTAAATTTAAATGTAAGAAGTTTTAGAGTCAATTATAGCAATTTCAAAGAAATATGAAAATATTTGTGTAAGATGTATTTATAGTGAAAATATAGGAAAATCATTAAAAAAGGTCAAATATATTTAACCTGTTAATATTATATTTTTCATCTTTCAAACAATTATATACTTTAAAATAAAGTTCAACTTAGTAAAAAATGCTAACTAAGCAAAATATAGTAACTATGAAAATAAAATTATTGAAAATATGTACAAATAATTAAAAAATTAAACTTGTTATTTACTTGCTAATTTTTATCTCTGATGTAGATGTTGTATGACTTTTAATTAATGAATCAGATATTTTTGTCGTATGACTTTTAATTAATGAATCAGATATTTTTTAAAAAAATTAATTGTGTAATAAGGATTACGGTTCTTTAATGATCATGATTAGTCAAAAGGAGCCAAAGAAGGTAATTGGTGAAAAAGTGGGGTAGTGTTGGTATAATGGTGGGGACTGTCTCACACAATCACAACCACTATAAGTCCTTTTTGACAGAAATCTAGTGTGAATGTAGTGTTTGCTTACTCCGACCAAAAAGGGTTATTGTTAACACGTTACATAATACTTGCTATTGAGTTGAAACTGTTGTGTGGGAAAATGTTATTATCAGTGACAAGTATTATGGAACGGAGAAAGTAGTAAGAAATATCTCTTTTACTTCTTCCGTTTTAAAATATATATAACGATTAAAATTTCACGCGGTTTAATATATTTACTTAATTCTTAATTTCTCTTAACATAACAAATTATAAAAATTTAATACTAATGAATTTTGCTTTTTAAATATATACTACTTTAATCCATTACATCTAAGTTTTTACTTTCTATACCACAATCGATTAAGCTAAATGAATGGGCAGATGAATTTATATATCATGTCATATTGTAAACTTAAGATTAAGGTCATGAGATTTGAGTCCTATGTCTACCTTTTTAGAGTTCATGTAGATATAACTCATTAATGCAATTAATATGTTGGGAAAATGATTATTTTGGTTAAATTTTAGTTGATTATTTATTTTTATTTTCTTAGTTGGTCAACTAATATAAAAATATATGTTAGATAAATTGAAAATTATATAGCTTTTATTTTGTTTTTACATTTTAATTTACTATTTCTCCAACAAACAATCAACAATGAACAACTAATTTTACCATATATCTTCATAACAGCTAACTAATTAGGAGTATTTATACTAAAAATACATGCTATCACTTACTAACTACTTAAATATAAAACAAATAGTAACCAATAATCAAAAGCCTACAACCAATTGTCGAACTGCCTTGTGACAATTAATGTCATACTTTCTCTTTGATGAATATTGCTAAACTTTATGCTTTTAAATGTTTTATCTAACTATATATGAATCTTAATTTTGTTCTTCATCTCATCCGTAAATCTATTTATTTTCTTCTCGTCTAGATTATCTTTTTTTGCACTTGTTTTTTCTTGTTTCTTTTCCCATTTACTTTTAATCAAATATAAATTAAATATAAAAACTAAAATATAGTAAAACTATTAAAACATAAAGAGTTCATAAAACGATAGATATAAAGTAAAAGTTAACAACACTAATTAAAACATCCGTAATTCTAAGTGATGAGTTTCAAGCCAAGTTTGGATTCGATAACCGTTACCCTACCAACAAAAATATGCCATGAGTTCTTGAATTAACAACACTAATTTAAACATACTTAGGGTGTTCATTCGGGTCATTGGGTCAGTTTGGGGTTATGTGTTTCGAGTCGATTAGAAATCGAGTTTTGTGTCTATATTGTTTGGTACATACACGAATTGTTGTGAGAAACGGTCTTTCCTAGAGACGCATTAGATATATGGGCTATATAGCCCAATTAATAAAAATTAGAGAGAAAATAAAAATATGGGCCTTTTGTTTTGAGGTCGTCTCTTTAAAAGACGGTTTCTCACAAGAGTAGCTGACATACATAATTGTAAATCATTTTTGAAGTTGGATGGAATGGGGTTTGATACAAGGTCCAGTTAAATTTCAGATCATCAAGTCTGTTTTGAATACCTGACTTTAGTTATGAATGGAGAATGTTTTTTTCTAAAACATCCGTTCAAAATCAAAGTCATCAACTATGAAGTCTTGTAGTTTACTCTTTGGACACTCACTTCCCCAAAATACTAACAATACTCATCTTTCCACAACGGCCAAAACCCATCTTTTACTTTCTCTCATAAGTCACTATTAAACATTAAAAAATACATTTTTTAAGGTTTATAATAAATAACAAAAATAAACAAAGTAAAATTAAAGCTGAAGACTGAGGAGAAAGCAAACATGAGCATCAATTTCTATTCTTTGGTACCTTTAAACGACATCGTTCTATCATCATCTTAAACTTCTTTTCTTTTCTTTTTCACTTTTTCCTCGAAACATGCAAAAAATATTCTAAAATAAAACTTTATCTATTGAAAAAACAAACAAATTCCCATCTAATACTTCCTAAATACTGCATTAGATTGTAATATATAGTGTGAAAAAATATCGTTATCAGTAACAACTGACAAGTATAATAAAACGGAGATAGTAAGTACTAAAAGCAGTTCTGGATTCGACCAAATAGCATAACTTGAAAAATTAAAACATTCACTCTCAAATTTAAATACTTACTCTTACTTATTTAATACTTAAAGATAAAAAAGCAAAATAATTAGCGAAAAATAATCCATATTAACGACTATACGACTATTGAAACTGATAGTTTTAATTCATATATCTGAGTTCAATCACGTAAAATTAATGCCTTAGCATTGTTGTTCTCATTTTAGATATTAGAATTAACACATTAGAAGTTAAAATTTTATTTTATTTAATTTTGGAGAAATTGTAAAAAAATAAACCTAACTTTGCTCGATCTGTTTAGAATAATCTCAACTATTGTTTGTTTTTAAATAAACACATTCGGTATAATTGTTGAAAATAAACTCAACTATTATATATTTCAACAATAAATATAAATAATAAATAGTTCAATTTTAACAAATATACTTGATAAGTAAGTTTATTTTCAATGGATCAAATATAAATTGATTAAAGGAAAATTCACCTTTAATACTTTAGCAGATCCTCTCTTGAGAGACCGTCTATAGTGACGCCTCTCAAAAGAGCCCAACCCACATTTTCAATAATTTAAAAAAAAAATAAAAAATCTAAAAACTGATGCGCGCGATTGAGCCTATTTCGAATTAGTGTTATAACCTATTGAAGTTGGTATTATAACCTATTAAAGTTAGTATTATAACCTATCTAAGTTGAAATTTGAAGTTGGTTGTATAACCAATTAAAGTTGATATTGTACCTATTTAGAGATACCAACGTTAATAGGTTATACTACCAGCTCTAATAGGTTATAATACCAACTATAATAGGTTATAACGCCAATTCCAAATAAGATTATACAGCTTGCATTTTTTTAAAAGTTTTTTTCTATGTAATAATAAACCGGTCCGTTTAAGATGGGTCTCTTATAAAGACGGGTCTTTTATAGACGGTGTTACATAAGCATTTGTGATATTTTAGATGTTGTCATGTTACTTTATTAGTATTATCTATGGAAAGACCGCGAGAATAGAAAAAAGCATTCCAACCCACAATCTTTTTCCTCAAATGTGAAACCCAGAAAAAGCAAAAGGGTCCCATTAATTTATTTTTTAATTTTTTATTTTCCCTCTAAATAATATTTCCATTCATTTTTATCCTCAATAATACAAAAAAACCCAGAAGAAATTGTAAGTAAACTTTCACTTCTGAGTTTCTATATTTTCTTCTACTTAATTTCAAACTTCATTAATGTTTGTTGGGTCAATTTCTTGCTAAAAAGTTTACACATTTCTTCAAAAAAAAAAAACCCAATAAAATTAAAGTCTAAATTTTGTCCTTTTTTATTTGGCACATTAGATTGAGTTAGAATTAAAGTTAAAATTTTGTTGTATTTGTAGATCAGTGATGTTAAGTTGTATTTTTGTAAGTTTTTTGGGTTAAAAGATCCCAGAAAAATGGCTGTGGAATCATCTAAACTCAGGTTGGTTCGTTGCCCAAAGTGTGAAAATTTACTGCCTGAACTTCCTGATTATTCTTTGTATCAGTGTGGTGGATGTGGTGCTGTTCTTAGAGGTAAAGTTTTTACCTTTTTTTTAGTTCATCTAAAAAATTGATTAAATTTGGTTGATGATTGTAAATTTGGATTAATATGTGGTGATTTTGAGGGTTTTTGTTTGTTTGTTTGTTTGATTTACCCAATTTTTGGGTTTTTTTTTTATGTTAAATTTGTTTTCCTATCATTATTCATGTAAAAAAATTGATCTTTTGGTTGAAATTAATTTTTTATGTAATATTGTTGGTCAAAAGATTGTATCTTTGCATATTTATGTGGTGATTTTGAGGGTTTTTGTTGTTTTTGTTGTTTAATTTTCCTAATTTTTGGGTTCTTATTTTTCAGAAGATAATGACATTTTTATGCTGCTAATGTAAAATTTTTGTTTTCCCATTATTGTTCATGTAAAAAATTGTTCTTTTTGGTTTGGCGTGAAATTTATTTGTATTAATTTTGGTCAAAGATTGTATCTTTGCATGATGATTTGGTGATTTTGAGGGTTTTTGTTTGTTTGTTTTTTGTTTGATTTATTCTTTTTTTTGGGTTTTTAATTTGCAGCAAAAAAGGGTATTTCAGAAGCTGGAAATGAGTCACAGAAGTCTATAGAGGAAAGGGTTGGGGTGGTTTCTGATAAATCTGAGAAAATTTTAGGAAAGTCAGAGAATATTTTGGGTAAAGGGACTGTTTCTGTGATTGATAATGAGGAAGGGGTGAGTAATAAATGTGAAATTGGTAATGATTCTAAGAGGGAAGTTGATAATGGAAATTCGAGTAATAATGAGATCGGAGATGTCGCTTTGGAAGGTAAAGTAGATAAGTTAGAAACCAAAGAGGAGGATACAAATTTGTTGAGGAGATCGAGTCGAGTGTTTGAGCGTAAATATAGTGATATAGGAGCGGGGGAGCGATTTGGGCGGTTTAGACGAGGTTCTTTGGAGGGAATGAGATCATCGAGTATAAATTACTTGGGTGATTCATCTAAGTATCCGTTAGGTTCTAGTTATCAAAACGATGCTAGTCGAGCCGATGCAGCTGAGCTCATAGAACATGATCGGGAGGAGCTCTTGAGGAAGTTGGATGAATTGAAGAATCAACTTAGTAGGGTTAACAATGCTAGTGAGAAGTTCCGAGATAAACCCGCACTAGAACGTAGGCCGACCCATTTAGAACCGTATGTTGAACCCGTGGATGGTTTGCGCAATCATCCATCTAATTTCCACCAAACTTCACGACAATTTTTATCTCCCGATAAACATGTTGCCCGACCACCTTACTTTGATCAATATCACGAGCCATTTCCACTTAATCATAATTACCACAGTTCAATGCACAACCCGAATCATGTTCATAGGTACGAAGATTCATTTGATACTCAAATGTTTCGAAGACCTCCACAAAGGATCCCGAGTCATAATCAATATATGGGTCCTGACTTAGAGCCTTTTGAGCCACACCTGTATGGTATGGCACTCAACCAGCATCCATGTTCATGCTATAGGTGTTACGACCGACAACTGCAAGCGCCTTTGCAAGTTGCACAACCAGCCTTTGCCAATAGAAGGTTTCCGCATGTTGCGAACAAGTATATGTCAAACCATCAGGAACTTCCCGAAACTTTTGGTTCACACGGGTATACTTCTAGAATAGTTGATCCACAACCCCACTCGAGGTGGCCGAGTGAACTTAATGCTGAAACGGGAAGTTTTGCTCGTGGTCGTCCTAATCGGATGGTGCTACATAGCGGACTTCGTTGCCATCCCGTAGTAGGTGGTGCTCCTTTTGTGACATGTCATAATTGCTTCGAGGTTTTAAAGTTACCCAAAAAGGTGTTTAGCAAGAAGGATGAGTGGCAGATCACCTGTGGAGCGTGTTGTACTATAATCTCTTTCACCGTTACAGACGAAAAACTTGTGCCGATTGACTTAGCCGTAAAGAAAACTACTGCTGAGGCTCTTGAAAAATCCAATGGGTTGGGTCATTTTCATAACCGAAGCTTTTGCTCGGAGGACTACGCTAACTCGGTTTATGATTTTCAAGCGATGGACAGAGACCCAGTTTCTTTGTCTACTTGCCAGGGTGTGAGCTCGAGCAAGTCCGAAGAAACGCACAACCTTCACTCGGTTTCTGCTACTACTTCGGAGGATGAACAGTTTTCTGACGATTTGGCTGCAAAAAGAGGAATTTCTTCTACACATGTTCCACTCCAGAAAGCAGCGTCTTCTCCATCTCCGTCTAGTTCACCTCTTCAAGATCCTTTTGATTACACATCCAAATTTCGTGCTGTAAACCGTTATGGGAAGGGGAATTTGAGTAGTCGCTCGGATCAAGAGAGGGTTACCACCAACAAGAATACCGTGCGACAGAATTCCTTGAAGGAGTCACTAGCGACCGAGATGGAGATATCACATAATGATTATACACATGATGGGTTGCCACAAGACTCGGCAGATTTTGGCAAAGAAGATGATCGCCTGAAAGTAAAGAGTCGTGGGGATTCATTTCTGGCAGGTATTATAAAGAAGAGCTTTAGAGATTTCTCTAAATCCAATCAAACCATGGAAACCGGAAAAAGAAATGTTACTATTAACGGGCATCTATTACCCGACAAATTAGTGAAGAAAGCCGAGAAGATGGCTGGTCCGATATACCCTGGACAGTACTGGTATGTTTTTGCTGTATATCATACCAAATTTGAAGAACTTTGCAGTGTTTTGTTTTGCTTTTTCGTCTTTCAACATTGTTTTGTAGTTCTTAGTCTTACATTAACATTCTCATATTTCGAATACAGGTATGATTATAGAGCTGGATTTTGGGGTGTGATGGGTGGGCCATGTCTTGGCATTATACCCGTAAGTTTTGCAAATTGTGATGATATCCTCTGTTCCTTTACGGGATTTGTCGTGTAACTTTTTCATTTGTCTTGCATTATGCAGCCATTTATTGAGGAGTTCAATTATCGGATGCCAGAAAAATGTGCCGGTGGGAACACTAGTGTGTTTGTGAACGGAAGAGAACTTCATCAAAAGGATTTAGAGTTGCTTAGCGTCAGAGGACTCCCAGATGCTAGGGATAAATCTTACATTATTGAGATCTCTGGACGAGTCGTTGATGAAGACTCTGGTCAAGAACTCGACAGCCTTGGCAAACTTGCCCCAACGTAAGTTTGATTTCCTATTAATATATTGGTCACATAGTCCAAAAGGTCCTTGCTTTTAAGACATGCTAGATGTGCCACTTAAATTGCGACGAGTGTTACATAATTTGCTAGTTAATTCGCCTTTTAAATACGCGATTCGCTCAAAGTGCCCCAAAAAAGTGCCCAAAGCTGACCATAATTCGTTTTTTGCGATTCGCGATTCGTGAGAAGATTAGCGAATCATGTGACACTGATTGTGACAACATCAAAGCCCTTTTTATCATAAATCTCGGTTTGCATAAATTTTAGCATTACAAAGTTTATAGATAAAATGTGTTTATCGTTGAATTCCTAAGATGGGGTGCTAAATTATAGTCATGCCTTGTTATGCAGGATATATTAAAGTCATGACTAGTTTTGCAGGACCATCATGAGTTTTTGTCTTGTTGTGCAGGGAATATTAGAGTCATACCCTATTTTGCAAAACATGTTAGAGTCACGTAGTAGTCTTTAGTACATAGAAGAACTTGGTTATCAAAGGGCAAAGTTTTTGCTGGTTGAGTCGGTATCAAATCGTTAGGAAAAAGGTTTTTTTTAAGCGTTAAATTACGTAATTTGTCCATAGGTCAAAACGAGTGAACTATAACCCAATGGCTGATTTGAGATATGATTTTTCCTAACCTGAATGGTCTGGCAGTTGACGTCTTCAGGGTGTCTGCCCTCCGCAGATGAGAGGTTTGGACTAGTTTAGTGTTTGTTGGCATATTGGTTCTGGCCAAATTTTGTGGGCCATGACCGAGCTGATCAAATTAGTTTGCGTTTATTGGGAAACGGGAAGCAATCTGCTTTCTGCGTGTCCACACTTATTATCTGTGGTCTGTGGGTTTGTGGACCTGAGTCTACAGGTGACCTAGGGGTGTGTCCACACGAGTGGGCCTGCGGGGTGATTATCTGACGAATTGTCACGGCTTAAAAGTTCACCCCTTAACACATTACTCTTAACATTTCCGTCCCTGGTGTTCCCTTGGTGCTACGTTACTTGTACATTTCAGCTTACCTCAAGTACCAGAGCCGGATCCGCAAACTCTGACATTGATGTGACTCTTAGACACTTTATTTGAACCAAACAAGTAAAAATTTCTCACAAAATTGCCCGAGTCTGACACATGAATATGCACTCAAGTTGGACAGAAGTACCCGAATCCAAGTAACAGCTTTGGTGTATCAGCATTCAATCTGAATGTAGTTCCATCTGACAATCTTCTCGATTATTTTCAGGATTGAAAAGGTCAAGCATGGGTTCGGCATGAGAGTCCCAAAAGACAGTTCCTAGGGACTAGACGTGCATCCATGAAAGTACAAGCTCACCGTCACACTCGTACCATTCGCTAGAGTATGAGCTCACCCTTATGAATGTTGAACCGTAATATGCATCTGCGTGCTATCGTAGAGGCTCCATTATCTTGCGGGACATTCGAAGAATTTTTTTACGGGCGACTATGCTTTGTTCGGAGAGGTTTGATCATCCTAAAACGGAGAAAGGGATTGTTCTTTACTCCTTTATCTTGGTATTCATGTAATATTAGTATCAATTTATTATATTGATGATGGGTGTGTTGTAGTCCATGGGTGTTAAATTAAGTGAATATATTTGTCTAATGAAGTGTTCAATCTGCTTCTAACATTTGAGATATATAAAGTATTATCGGGTTTTAATTATCAGCTTTTCTTTTGGTTGATTTGATTTATTAAAAACCATATTGTTATGAAACTCTTATTATTTTCGCATTTGCGCTTTGTATAAAAATGTAATTATAGAGTTATAGATACTAAATAAACGTTTTGGCTACATACAAATTCTAAAAATTATGGTGCGTGTTGTTCGCGGATGATATAATGTTGGACGTGAAAACAAGCGAAAAGGCTAATACTAAATTAGAAGAATGTTGGGTAGTTTTGGAAAGTAAAGGGTTGCGTATAAGTCGCACAAAAACAAAATATTTAAGATGCATTTTAGTGGTAATGATCAAATTGATGCTCAAGACAAAAAAATTGGAGAAGATGTAGTCACAAGCACGAAAAAGTTCAAGTATCTAGGGTCGGTTATTCAAAGTAATGGGGAGATCGATGAAGACGTTACACATCGTATACAAGTGGGCTGACTTAAATGGAGAGCGGCTACCGGAGTGTTATGCGATAGGAAGTTCCCGATAAGACTGAAAGATAAATTCTACAGATGTGCCATTAGGCCAGCTCTGCTGTATGGGACAGAGTGTTGGCCCGTTAAGAAGATTCATTAACAAAAGATAGAAGTAGCAGAGATGCGAATGCTAAGGTGGATGTGCGGTAACACAATTATGGATAGAATTAACAACGAGTTTAGAGAGAAGTTAGGCATTGCTCCTTTATTTGAGAAAATGTGTGAAAATAAGTTAAGATGGTTTGGACATGTGCAAAGAAAAACTCTCAATTCTCCCGTTAGAAGGATAGAAAGCATCATAATGGAGGGTAAGAGAAATCGAGGAATACCTAAGAAAACGTGGGTCGAGCAAATAAAGAACGATTTGAGTGAGTTGAGTCTCTCTGCGGACTTGACTAGGGATAGGAATATTTGGAGACGTCAGATCCATATCTTAGACTACTATCAATCTCACTAGTTGCCTTCATAACCTAGTGTCTAATTGCTTCTTACCCACTCCTTTTGTTTCCTTCACTCTCACCGTGACTTTATTTTATCTTTTTACCTTGTATTTGTTTTTTTTTGTATTATGTTATTATATGTAGACATAGTCTGTCTCTGCAATGCAAGCAGGTGTTATCTCGAGACAACATTGCCACTCATATCCTCTTATGTAGGGCTTGTTCTGTTTGGGGTAACATCGACCGCTTTCCTCTAGTCCTCCCTGTGAAGGGAATACATGTATGGATTATCCGTCAACTTCTCTCACCCAGACGCTGCTCTCGAGCAGGATATTGGGTATGATGATGATGTTGTTGTTATGAGATTTCCGGGTTTAATTAGAATTCTAACTTGTGATTTTTTTGGTAAATTATGATTATAATTATAGATTATCATTTTTTTTTGGTAAATCGAAAAAATAGTTCAACGTTAAAAATCATAATAAAGTTTATTTCGATTTAGTCTCTATAGATATATATAAGCTTCTGCTTGTGTTGTAAATTTGTAATTTAGGATGGGGTTTAGTTGGTTTTACTGGTAAGCCGGGTTGGTTGGGAAAATTGGATGTAATGAATAGGCTGTGGAGGGATGGTTTTTATCTTTTTTATTTTGGAAAAATTGCTCAAAATAATTCAACCTTTGTTTGATTTCCCTACAATAATCCCAAGAATTGATTAATCATGAATAATCTCATTTATTTACACATGTTTCCAATAACATCCACATATTACCTATAACCGGTTATGAGAGTAATAATTTTTTTTATTAAATAAAATAATATTTACTCTCTAACCTAACCCATCATCTCCCTCCTCCTCCCAAGCAAACCTTCACCCCACCATTTACGTAATATCACTAAACACTCCACCATAATCAATTCACACAATTCTTTGAAATTGATGAAGCAAAATTGGAGACTTTTGTTTGCCAAATTCATCTACATGGTAAGTTTTTTATTTTTCCTTTTTGTGTTTATGTTTTTTTTTTTCTGTTTTTTTTTTTTTGATTTTAGGGTTTTGAATAATGTTGTTCTTACAGGAAAGTAGGCACATCCATAGTACCTCTCCCCAACTCTTGAATTTGAATCCTTTTTAGCCGTCTGCAATTTAGCATAAGCATTATGTTCACATCTTGGAGTATCTCTAACAATGGAGGTTCTAGAAGTTGAAGAACGTTTTGAATCATTAAGCTTTTTCATATTGGTTTAAGAGTAAGATGGGTTTTCAATGGAGAAGAAGAAGGTTTATAAAAGAAGAAATGATTTTTGAAGTTGAAGAACAATGGAAACTGATTTTAATGGAGGAAAATCATGTGAAGAAGATGATTTTAGTGAAGAGCAACTAAACAACCATAAATGACCTACACCAAACGGTTTTTAAACCTGTTTGGATGTTATTGGAAACATGAGTAAATAGATGGAATTATTCATGGCTAATCAATACTTAAGATTATTGTAGGGAAATCAAACAAAAGTTGGATTATTCTGGGCAATTTTTCCTTTTATTTTTTAATTTTTTTTTATTTGTATATTTTTTATTTTTATTTTTTTAATGGTTTTATCTTAATTTTTTTATTTTATTTTTTGTTTTAATTTATCTTTATTTTTGGCCAAATTACCTATAGTAGTCGATTCTTATGTAACCTATTTGGATGGTTTATGAAACACTCATCAAAGTTGGCATTATTTATAATTAATCTAAATTTGATATTTTTATAGAAAAATTAATTAAAAATTTTTCTCGTAAATTTTTTAGGAAAAATTGTTTTTAAAAAGCCAACCTTTTGGTCATCTGCAAATAATGAGTCAACATTTTATTTATTCAATAAAAAGATAACCTTTGTCTCATTTTTGCAAATAAAGGGATAGTAGGTAAGTTTTCAACTCTAAATTTATTGAATAAATGAAACGTTGACTCTTTATTTGCAAAAATGAGACAAAGGTTGTCTTTTTATTGAATAAATGAAATATTGACTCTTTATTTGCAGATAGTCAAATGATTGTCTTTTTAGAAACAATTTTTCCACTTTTTTTATTATCTCACAATATTTTTTTTATCTTGCTCTTGGTTTTTTGAACAAATACATTTGAAGGAAATTTAATAATGGACAAAAAGAGTAGTATGTAATGAAGCGTAAAGCGTTGCTTGTCGACAAGTTACTTTTTTTATATTATTGTTTTTAAAAAAGTTGTAAATACATTTTGGAATCAGGAATATATCACAATAATATCAAGGCTCAGATCTTGGGTTAGGTTCCAATCAGTTTGTAGCATTTTTTTTTTCTCTTCTTTTGATATATGAATATAATTTTGGTGCTTTTTCAACGTGAGGATACACTCTTATTTTAATCAAATATTTATTTGATAATATATTAAAATTTTAATAAAGAAAGGGACTTATATAAAAAAAATGTAAAGTGATAATTTAATGACAATCATATAAATATTTTAATTTCATCGGGATACAAAGAAAGAAAAAAATGTGATATACCAAAAGAGGAAATGCGGCATTTGATTAGAAAATAAAGGGATATTCCGTTTGCAATTAACTCTAAAATGCTATTGTCCCCATTAAATTGACATAAGTCATACAATTGCACAAGTATTAAGAAAATGGTGTGCTTGAGTTCTGAACTCATGTGTACGCATATGGGTGTGCAATGGGTATAAGTTTATTTCTGCTTTGAGAAGGAGAAAAAATTAAGCTATGGTTACTGAAGATAAAGTCAAATCGACTTTACCTTCAAAATCAACCAAAGTCGAGTTAGCTTTGAAAGTTGTTTTAAAGCGTTGAAAACAAAATCAAAAGCCGACTCGACCTTTTTGCTTGATCACTAGAAAGCCAACTCGACGTATCTTTTCTGGAGTGCATTTATTCCTTACTCGGCTTTTGGTTCGTTGCTCATGTATGTTTTAGTGGGTATGTTTTATAATAATTAAATACTTTTAATACGCTAGATTAGAGTGGTTGAATCTCTTCTAATTATTCTCTCTGTGAAGATCTTAACCTCACTTACCCCTTTTTCCTCTCTTCTCCAATTCTTTTATGATCTCCATTGTAGTTCTCCATTGAAGCTTTTAGGAACCTTATTCGTGACATCAATAAAACACCTAGGTTGGGGAGGATGTAGCCCACATTGTGCAAACCTCATTAAAATAAGTGTTGATTAATTATTGCCCATTTCTTGAATAGGGATTTTGGATATTGAACTTCCAATTAAATCAATTATAAATCTAATCATTGATCATAACGTAATTATTAGGGGTGAATGTTCAGTGACCGGCCTGGTAGAGACTTTTGTCAAAGTTAAATTAGACCATATTTAGTTTAGTTTCCATTTTTTTCAGACCAAATCAAAGTCTTATTTAAGTTTTCATCGAAATGCATTGAACAATATTTTAAAAGATCAAACCAAACCCAAACTGATTAGACTAAATTTGTAAGCCGAAATGTTGTAGACTAAATTTGTTGGTTTGAACCAACCCGACTAAAAGAGCTATTTTAGGCATAATCTTTGTTTTAAAAAGCGCGCCTCAGACAAGCTTAGGTGCAGTGCCAGCCATAATGCCACCTAGACTCACGTACAAAAGCTTACAAAATATGCCTCATTTTTCATTTAGAGATAGTATTAATAATCAAATTAGTGAATTTTATCCATATAATTTCTCTCTCTTTTCATTTATTATCAATATTTATTTTTTTCTTAAATAACACGCTAATTCTCTTTGATTTATTTGTGAAGCAAAAACACAAAAGGCAAAGGACACTCTCAGTTACACACACAAGGCAGGGTCCGGTTGGGGGTTTTATTTTCCTGAAAGATGCGGATACGTCATACCTGTCCTGTTCCTCCAAAAAGGGAGTAAAGAGAGATGCGCACAATCAAAAAACTCATCAATTGATACCTACGCCCAATAGAGATCAAACCCCAAACCATCTACTATAGATGCAGATGTTCTATCCATTCAACTAGAGAGTAATTTTCATCCAATGTTAAATAGTAAATAGTCAGGGTTGGAAGGTGGGTGCAATAATTGTGGACACCAGCTGTTAGAAAGCTTCCTTGTTTAATTCTGCTACGGTTGGTTAGTTGCACATACTTTCTCCGTTCCGAAATACTTGCTACATTTTGTTTTTGGGCACTATTTATCGTTTAAGCTTATTTTATATATTACGGTTAATATGTAAGTAATAATTTAGTCAAGTGGGATCTTGTTTGAATCGACTAATCGCATACTTTCATAATATGAACTTTTTATAATTTTTAGATGTGTATAATTCGACATATAAATGAACAAAATAGTACATTGGATTGCGTAAAAAAGTTAAATGTAGCAAGTATTATGAAACGGAGGAAGTAGTTCATAACTGTGGTCGGTCGAGAATCGAGATTCTTGAAGATTGCGGACCGAATCTCTTTTGTTTCGATTTTTTTAAATCGGATCAGATTAAAATAGGGTTTGGATCAATTGAACGGGTCAAGATGGGTCAAGATTTTTTTTTAAATATTGTATCGAATTAACGTTTTATTTATATATCTATATTTTTCTTTACTAGATTTTTCATTCCTTTGCTACATTTTTTTTATTATATCTTTAGCATGCTTAATATCTATCAGCGGAATACATTGAATATGATGATGATGATCTTTAACATGCTTAAGAATTATTGTATCAGCTATTAACACAATCTACAATATCATATTTGAAATCTGCCCGAACACTCAAATGAACACCTCTTGCATATAACAGTTATCACTTAAGAGTATAAGTCCAATTTGAGTTTTGCATTGAAATATACTATTCTATACGTCGTATTAAAATTACAATACCGATACAAATATATGTGAGAGTTCTTGAGAATAAGATTGCAATTTGAAGAAAAACCTAAAGAAAGTCGAGGTGAAGTATACTAAAAAGTAAAACAAAAAGAAATTAATACTTCATTTGTTCCATAATATTTGCTACTGATAGTGACAATTTCCCGCAACAAGTCACACTCAATAACAAGAAACATGAAACAGAGGAGTATTAATAACACATACTATAGGGTTTGTTTCATGAAATTTGCGCAACAATTTCAAGTTCGTTGTATTAAATTTATTTTATTTTATTTTTTAAATTTTCACATATATAAATTATATTTGTTTCATTTACATATTCCTCTAATTTTTCAAAAAAAATAATTTGCCTATTTTTCTAATTTTACATATCCATTATCAATGGGTCAATTCTGGTGGGCCAGGGAGTATTACTGCAAACCAAGGAGACAAATCTACAAAACATCTAACAAACCTTCACTGAATTCAATGCCAACAATTATTACTCTCTCTCCTGTTGAAATTGCAGCATTTTTCATTTTGGTCCGTCCCACTTGATTTATAATATTTCTATTTTTGGATAATGGTCCATCACTTTCTTTTAATTTCGTCCATAAATTTTTACTCTCTTTTAATTTCATCCACATTATTTTCTCTCTTTATTTGTTACCACTTTCTTAATATTTACCCCTTTCTGAGGACGCACCAAGTATTAAATTTCAGAATAGTGAAGTATACTCATCCACAATCCTTTTCATTTTTTATTAGTAAAAAACATCCACATCTTTAAGCTACGTTATTTTTATTTTTTCTTTTATAGTGTGTCTTATAATTTGTTATTAAAAATGATAGTATTTTTTTCATCTTTAAGAAAATATATACTTTCTCGGAGTCAGTTTAACTGTCCCATTTGTTTGGGCACATTTATCGAGGTAACATTTTGACTCTTAATATCTCTAATTATGCTTAAATAAAAATTATGAAAAGTTGATAAGAATAATCCTTGCATATATTGAGACGAATCAAACAAGATCTTACATTACTATGTTTTAACTTATGGATTAAGAATAAAATACAAATTAAACGGAATTGAGGAATAGTGTAAAAAACCAAATGGGACAACTAAATTGGTTCGAAGGGAGTATTTGTTAATTTTAATCTATTTTTTATTTTACAATAATTTTATTTGAGATGATGTTTTCACCAATTATTTAATTTTTGTTCAAATATTTTCTCTCTTTTTCTCTCACTTTTAATCTTATCTACAAAATTTAGTGATTTCTACAATTTTTTAACAATAATTCTTTATTGAGACCGTCTCACTATGAGACGATCTTAATTGGGTCAACCCAAATTTTCTAAAAAACTGCTCTTTTTACGATTCATTTCATTATTTTTTTATGTTTGTTTCTTATGGGTTGCTTGTATGGGCTCATCTCACGATGAGACGGTCTCATACAAGACTTGCTGTTATATATCTCTTGTATGAAATTGTATTACCATGAGACTTGTCCGTATAATTAACCCTTTACTCTAATTAATCTCTTTAAAATTGTAAGCGGTCAATTTAACACACTAATTAAATGTTCATAAGTCAGCTCAATGAAAATCACCTCACTATAAGACCATCTCTTTTAAAAATTCTTAACATAATTTTTACAATTACTCCCCTGTGAGACGATCTTAGCCATGCAACTGGCTCAGGCCTAATAATCTTTAAAAAAATATTCTCACAAAGTAATTTTAAAACTTAAAAAGACAATTCCAAGACTTAAAAATTCAATTTTTAATGTTTGTTTTTAATATCAACTTTAATGTTTGAATTATCCTATTTTAAACTTGAAATGAGATAACTATATATATATATATATATATATATATATATATATATATATATATATATATAATTGATCCATTCGATAAAGCGTTACTAAGTGAGACGTCTCCACTAAGGTATTTTTATTTAGTAATAAGGCAAGATCTCAGATACTCCTCCCTGCCAATGGTTTGTTTGGATTAAGTTGTAGCAACAATCCATCAAACTCCAAAAAAAAAACCAAAAAAATAACTTCCAAAAATTCCAAAAATTGAGGAAACAAACAGATCAGGAAATGATTGGGGGAGATTCAAACCCCCAAAAAGCTTTTTATATTTTCAAACAAAATAGTTTCTTGTTAAAACTTATTGTTTTTTCTCTGTTTTTGGCTTTCACAATTCACTTCTTTCCTTCTTATTTATATTCCATTGATTATTCAATTCCAGTTTTGAACAACAATTCTTCCCATCAAGATCATGTCTTTAATTCTGATAAAGGTGCAATCTTTTTTCTTTATTTTTTTCATTCTCCTTCTAATTTTGCTATTATAAGCTTTTCCTCATTAATTTCCATGTTTTTTTAACTTTTTTTTTTTTTAGTAAATTCAGTTTAGATTAAATAATGGTTCAATTATTATGTTAAATTTTAAATTTTTGAATTTCATCCTCTCAAAATTGCTATATCTTGACAATCTGATTTGAATTTTTTCACGGATTATTTTTATTAGAGTATATAATACTATAACATATCTTAGAGTCTTAACATCAGTTTAAACTTTTGGTTAAGTTGGTTTGTTGACATGGTATCAGATCGCCTTAACCAAAAACGTTTTTGGTTGAGTTGGTTTGTAAAAATCAAGACCTATTTCTTAAAACCAACTAGGCTATTAAGCTTAGACGTGGGATTACATGTGAGATTACATGTGCGGTTATTTTGTGATTTATTTATTTATTATTTATATTGCAGGATCTTTGTCATTGAATACAAGTAAATTAGTAGAAGAAGAAGAAGTAAGACCCAAATGTGATTTATTCAAAGGTGAATGGATTAAAGATAAATCAGGGCCAGTTTACAATAACAAAAGTTGTCCATTCATTGAGCATCATCAGAATTGTATGAGTAATGGTAGACCTGATTCTGATTATTTGTATTGGAAATGGACTCCTTTTGATTGCAAATTACCTAAATTCAATCCAGAAAGGTTTCTTGATTTGATGAGAAATAAATCATGGGCATTTATTGGTGATTCTATTTCTCGCAATCATGTTCAATCCTTGCTTTGTATTCTTTATCAGGTATTTGTTCCTTACCTTTTCTCCAATGGCATGTTATTACTTTGGTTCTCTAGAGTTTAGTTTTCGTTGCGTTTGGTTTGGTCTGGTCTGATTTGTTTAATTTGGTGTGATTTAATTGTATTTAGTTGGATGAATTTTTTTTGGACTTGATATATATTAAAATAACGTGTATCAACCTCAATATGATTGTATGCTAGTGGAGTAGTGTGTAAAGAGCTTGAGTTGGCAGAGCAAAGAGTAAGGAGTGTGGGTT
The DNA here is from genome assembly GCA_019425755.1 of Amaranthus cruentus. NCBI lineage: Eukaryota > Viridiplantae > Streptophyta > Magnoliopsida > Caryophyllales > Amaranthaceae > Amaranthus > Amaranthus cruentus. The sequence continues at coordinate 23,980,877 of CM033459.1, read as the reverse complement.
AGTCGAGAGGAGAGTAAGGAGTGTGGGTTAGTAGAACGGTGAATAGGAGGTGTGGGTTAGTAGAGCAGAGAGTAAGGAGTGTGGGTTGGTAGAGTGAAAGTAAGGAATGTGGATTAGTAAAGTAAAGAGTAACGAGCGTGGGTTAGTAGAGTGGAGAGTAAGGAGCGTGGCTAGTAGAGACAGTGGAGAGTAAGGAGTGTGGGTTAGTAGAACAGAGAATAAGGAGTGTGGGTTAGTAGAACAGAGAATAAAGAGTGTGGGTTAGTAGAGCTCAAAGTATACATTTGATTTTCCCTTACAACATATCACTATTAGTAGCAATCTCAAGGAATAAAGAAAGTATACAGCTATCAAGGTTTACTTGTCTCGGATGCAACGCACTTCCCATTAAGGTGTGAATGTGATTTCTTATGGAACTAACTTTTTTGTGGGTGGAGGGGGCCCTTTCTGTTGATTACCGTATAGACCACCTAAGAGAGTATGGAATGTCGGTTAGAAGAACATAGAGTACATGGTGTAGTTAGTAACGTGGAGAGTAAGGAGTGTGGGTTAGTAGAGTGAAGAGTGAGAAGTGTGAGTTAGCAGGGCGGAGGGTAAGGGATGTGGTTTAGTAGAATGGAGAGTAAGGAGTCTAGGTTAGTAGAGCGGAGAGAAATAAGTGTGGGTTAGTAGAGCGGAAAGCAAGGAGCGTAGGTTAGTTGAGCAAAGAGTATATATTTCTCAAACAACATGTCAGTATTAGTAGCAATCTCAAGGGAACAAAGAGAGTATACAGCTGCCGAGGCTTTTTGATTTGGAACTAATTTTTTTGGGGGTGGAGGGGCCTTTTATGCTGATTACCAAATAGAACAACACAGATTGTAATTTAGACAAATCTAGGTGAAAGCTATGTACACCAAACCCAAATATCTTATCAAGAAAACTATTAAAAAATTGGTAAATCACTAATATAATCTAGCTATTCTGTCTATCAACGAATTTCTAAAATTTCAGTTAAAATAGGAATTACAATACTTTTCTATCTCTCGGTATATATAATAACGGATCGAGAAGCTCGACTATAAGGAATGGACAAGTCAATTTATATATGATATATGCAAATTTAAAACCACCAAGGGTTTTACACAAAAAAGGGATGGGAAAATTGCATGTTATTGTGTGTTAGAGTATGTTTGATGTTTGCACGCTTATTCTTTACGTGAAATATTCCTTCTTTTGGTTTGTGTGCATTTTCTCTTGGATTTATTAAAAATTTGGGGTTGCCGGTGGGCTAATTTATCATAGCCATGGGGTATTTTGAGTTTGGGTAGTTTAATTATGGGAGTGGGGTTAGGGGACATATACCAAAAAGGAATGATGGGTAGTTTAGTGTTTAAAAATTTATGAATTATGTCTTTTTATGATTACTTTGGTTGATTGAAGCTTAGAAGTTTGTAGCGCTATCAAACTATGCTCCTGGGTCTGGGTCTGGGTTTGGGTTTAGATTTGGGTCTGGGTCTGAATCTGAATCTGAATCTGAGTTTCACTGAGTCGAGTCCGATCATGTTTATTTTGTAGGGATCCCTTTATTTTGAATTCAGACCCATTCAGTTTGTAACTTTGGTTCTAATTATAGGATCACATATAATTTATTTTTTCAAAACTCCCTCTCAAAGGCCTTCTTTTATTGTGCAAAAACGTTATTCTTTTCTAATTCACATGCTTTTATTTGATGGAAGACCGAGATTTTTATGTTTCCATTGATCGAAAATCATTGACTCGAATACCACGATAAGTTTTCATTGGGGCTTGTACATAACAAGACCTTTATAGAGGAGGAGGGTTGACAGTTTACAAACTCAATAAGTTTTCGTCCTTAAATCAATTGGTAATAAGAGAAGTAGTTCCTCAATCTTATATGTTAGTCAACATCTTTCTAATTCTTTAATGTAGGATCACATGTGGATTATTTTTCCAACAAGTCGATGATGAGTTGGATTTAAGTTATGTCTGGGGTGGGTCCGAGTATGAAGAGCTCTTCTGGGGTGGGTCCAAGTGTGAAGACTGTGAGACCTAAAATTAGGGTTAGGTCTAGAGCGGGTCCAATAGGTGTTGTTGTATTGCATATTTGCACCCATTACAATTTTTAGTGCTATGAATACTCTACCTTTCTCTTATCTTGTTTTGGAAGTAATGGTCCTACTTACCCTTGAACATTGATATCCGTTACTTTCTTGGTGGGTCTTATGAAAAAGCAAGTGTAGGCTTAATTGTGGTTACTAGCTTCTGTGTTTGTTGGGTGGTCATATTTTAGTTTAAATAGATTGTCATTGCAAAAATAGATCTTACCAGTTTATCTTGAAGATATCCTTCACATTAGAGATGTTTAAAACAGATTTAATGATCCTATATTTACGCGCCATTGTATTAGAACCCAACTTTGACCATATTTTATATTGGATTTACAATTATATAATAACCAATATGGACACAAAACTCAATTTTAAACCAACTTGAAACTTCTAATTCGAAATTTACCAAATAATCCTAATGAACACCTCTAATAGAACCCGACTTTGATCGACTTCAAAATGAATTTGGACACAAAGCCCAAGTCTAACCCAAATACCCAAGTCCAAGTGACATAGCCTCGATCAAACTATGATAAAATGGACTGAGTCCAGGCTTTGATGTGCAGGTGGAGCCAGCAAAGGAGATTTATCATGATGAACAATACAAATCAAAGACATGGTTTTTCCCCTCCTACAATTTCACCCTTGCAGTAATTTGGTCACCATTCCTTATAAAAGCCGAGATTTTCGAAGACAACAATGGGGTTTCAACAGCTGAAACACAGCTCCATCTCGACAAGTTAGACGAAACATGGACTAGTCGATACAACGATTTCGATTATGCAATAATCGCGGGTGGAAAATGGTTCCTAAAGTCTGCAATCTACTACGAAAACGACGCAATCCTAGGGTGTCATTACTGTCATGAACAGAACTTGACCGAAATTGGGTTTGATCGTGCCTATCATAAAGCCCTCGGGCTTGTACTCGATTTCGTGTTGAGTTCGAGCCATAAAACTCGAGTTTTCTTGAGAACGATAACCCCCGATCATTTTGAGAATGGGGAATGGTTTAGTGGTGGGACTTGTGATAGGAGAGTGCCATTCAAAGAAGGTCAGGTTAATGTGACGGATATAGATAAAATTTTGTATGAAGTTGAGTTGGAGGAGTATAATAAGATAGTTGGAGTCGGGTTGGGCCGACTAGGGGGCTCGGTGAAGCTACTCGACACGACTCGACTCTCGTTGTTGAGACCCGATGGGCATCCCGGTCCATATAGACAGGCACATCCTTTTGCGAAAGATAAAAATGCTAAGGTACAATATGATTGTTTGCATTGGTGTTTGCCCGGACCGATTGATTCGTGGAACGACATAATTATGGACATTTTGATGAACGATTAAAAGGAAGAATTACAGGAATTACAATGTCAGAGCTTTAATCCCGAAAGATTGGGGTCGGAAAAGGAAGAATTACGAGAATTGAACTATTTTATGGCTTTTTAATTTTGATTTAGTTATGTTTATAAATCTAGTTATAAACAGATTCTTTAATTAGTAAACTTACAAAAGTACTTATTGTGATCAAGCAGTCCGTTGGGCTAAGCGATTGGACCGGATAGCTGAAGTAATTTTGGCCATGTTCTTGTGCTCATTAGGCCAAAATAGGTTATTGAGCTAAGTTTGGGTAATAGGATATCGCAAATTCTTACTTGAGACCGTTTTTGGTAAAGATGGCTCTTAAAAGCCCATTTCAATTCTAAATATATATTGTTAAAACTCTAAATATAGATTTGGGCTGAACTTTTGAGAGTCGTCTTTACAAAAAACGGTCTCTCAAGAGAGCATTTGTTACGATATATACTCTCTGTTCCACTGAATTTGTCAATATTTTTATTTTGGTTTGTTTTGTTTACTTTATAATATAGAATGAGTTTGATAAGATTAGAATACAAAACGTGAGATGATAAAATTAAAGGTATAAACTAACGGCCACTCTCTTGAGAGACCGTCATAGTATAAACGCCTCTCAAAAGTCCAACCCATGTTTCCTTTTTAACTTACAAACCACCAATCAGTTTTTTTTAAAAAAATTTATAAATTGGGCCAGCTCAAATTTGAGACATCTATTGTGTAGACGGTCTCAAGTAAGAATTTGTAATAAACTAAAGTAGCAAGTGCCGCACCATGACATGCACTATAGTGGATGATGAGGGGTCTGCATCGGGGCATTAGTATTAAATGTTTGGAATCTTGGTTAAAGGTATGGTTGAAGCAATAAGAGAGCTTCTTAAAGGGTGCTTTAAACAAGGTAATGAGTTCCTTGGACAAGACAGGAAGGTGCACAAGGCAAGGGGTGCTTTGAACAAGGCAAGACAATAGCTGGTGCGAACGAGCATCTAGGTGCAGACCTAACTTCGTAATTTCTGTTTTGGCTCAAACTTCTTGTTCATGTTTGAGCTTTGGGCTATTTTTATTTTTTATTTTTTATACTGTTTTAGGGATTATATAAGGTCCTTAAATCAGGTTTAGATATATGTTAAAGAGCAGGGTCGGCCCTAAGAGTGGGCAAGAGGGCCGTCGCCCAGGGCCCCATGTCAAAAACGCAAAATTAATAGTTGTAGAAGATCCATATAGGTTATAAATTATAAAGAAAAAGGGTCCCGATGTGCTATTTCGCCCAGGGCCCCAAAATATGTTGGGCCGGCCCTGTTAAAGAGACTAATAAAAGGAATAAGAAGGTTGAGAGCCTAGAGAGTTCCTCTTGTATTAATAGATGAGAGATTTTATTAAACTTAATTGTGTGTGATCAAGCATTGTGAGTAGTATTTCGTCAATATATTGTTGAATTAGTAATGAAACATAATTTCATTCAAGGGGCGGTATTCAAGACGTCACTTTTTAAATGTATTAATCATGACCTTAAATTGATTAATTTAGTGATTACGTATTGTAAAAAATTAAAATTATAAGTAGTCTCATCATAAAACGGTCTGTCACAAAACTCAGTGGTAATTTAATTAGTAAATCGACAGTTACAATTAAAGACTGAATGGATGGCCATGATATCACTTCCAGTGGGCTATATTATTTCAGATCAGTTTGGACAGTAACAATTAAAGGGCTTTGAATGCATGACAATGATTTCACTAACTATGGTTAGCCCAGAGCAAAAATTAATAAATTTTTTTAAAAGCCTGCGCAATTGTATAGTTTTTTAACGACTTTGTATCGTTAAACACTTAACATATACTCTCTCTTATTCATTCAAGTTGTTCCGTTTAGTTTTTATACTTGTCGAGACAACATTTTAACCCTTAATATCTCAAATTATTGTTAATTAAAAATTATAAAAAGTTGATATATTAATAATCTTTGTTTTGAGATGAATCAAACAAGATCTAACATGACTATGTTTTAACTTATAAATTAAGAGTAAAATACAAATTAAGAGTGGTAATAAGTGAATAGTGCCCAAAAACAAATAGAACAACTTGAGTGAATAGGAGGGAATATTACATGGTTAATATAGAAATCCTAATTTTTCGGTGCCCTGTACGATTAAACATATTTAACATGTTTTTACTCTAATATTTTAAATCTTATACTCTATTTGATAGTTATCTCATATTCTCTCTCCTAATAAAATCCACAAGCACACTAATTCATGTAATTAATTTCATTCACATATCTATCCATATCAACTTATTTTAATCTATACTCCACGCCTACTTTCTTTTCCAAAAAAATTTAAAGGGTAATAATATTTAAAGTCTTTAGGATTGTAAATAAAAATTATTAAATTCTTTTTATTATTAATAATTTTAAATATTCAAAAAAAAATTAAATTTTCAAAAGAGAATCGAATCTAGAAATTGAAAAACAATTAATATTTTCCAACAAAGAATAAATATTAAGATAATTAAATATAATTAAATATTTATGTTATCAAACCAAAAATAATATTAAATTATATAAATTAATTAAAAGATTCTATCTTATATACAATCCTATACATCATTTTCCAAATTTAAATAGTGCCTTAGATTTCAAATTTCATCCACAATTGAAAATACCTACTTTACGGAATACTACTTCCTCTGTTCTGAAATACTCGCTACATTTTCGTTATTGACATTATTCATCGTTTAAGCTTATTTTATATATATTGCGCCTAATGTGTAAGAAAAAGTATAGTGAAGTGGGATCTTGTTTGAATCGTCTAATCGCATACTTTTATAATATTAATTTTTTATAATTTTTAGACATGTATAATTCAATATATAAATGATCAAAATAATGTATTAGACTGCAAAAAAAAGTCAAATGTAGAAAATATAATGCAACGGACAAAGAAAGTACAAGGCAATACTTTGATATTCTACAACCACAAAAATCAGCCACACATTACCAGCAGATGTCAAGCATGATCAATGCATTACTCATTTGTACACGTGAAATTGCAACACTCGTTAATAACATATAGTAGGTAAATTTGGTGTAACATGATAATCTGCTCTAAAAGGTAATCAACTAAAAAAGTAAATTAAAAATTAATATAAAATTAAAGAAATTTTTTTAAAAATTACATAAAAAGTTTTGAATAATAAAAAAGTTATAATTTTTTAAATATTTTTTATTTGTTTTTTGACATTTTATTTTAATTTATTAAAAAAAACTTACATTATCACACTAGCAATAAATTATACATTTAGGGATAGGAAGTTTCACCCACCAAATCTTCAAAGCACCAATAATATAAGTGTACATATATACCATTTAACACCCTTCCATCCAAATAGTCCAAAATATTAAAACTACAAACTTAAAATGAGTTGCACCTTTTTGTCGAGTAGTCGAAGGGGTCGAATTCATGTTCTAAATTTCTCATAGTGCTCTTCCACTTACCTCTTTTTTGTTTATATAGTTTTTTAATTTACTTTCTTATTTTATTTCTAATGGCACAATTCTAGTCTAATTTATTTTGTGAATGCAGTTAATTTCTCTTATGTTATCTTAGTGCTACTCATCTTTCATGTTAATTTCTTTTATGCATTCCTCTTGCCCATTGGCCCCACTTTCTCGAAGGGTACAAGTATGATTTATCCTCTTCCTCTCCTCCTTAAACCCTAACTTTACGTGGGATACTGAACTGCTAATCATTATCATAACCATTTAAAATAAACTAAAATAAAAAGTGCGACAATTTAACAGAGACAAGGAATATTATCTCTCATCATATATCTTCAAACCACCAATAATATAAGTGTACAAACCATCTAAAACTCTTCCATTTATTCAACTACCCAAAAACAATATACCTAGCTAGACCAAAAAAACATGGACACCACAAACCCAAAACCCCAAGTAGTAATTGTCCCAAGTCCGGGCATGGGCCACCTTATCCCTTTAGTAGAATTTGCTAAACTCCTCCATAATTCCCACCAATTCTCAATCATTCTTCTTATCCCCACCTCATCACCACCCACTCTTGCTCAAACCACCTTCTTAGCCACCCTTCCCTCCTCCATCTCCTCCACCTTCCTCCCGCCGGTGGACCCCACTCTTCTCCCTCCCAATATCACCCATGAAGAAACCATTTTTCTTACCCACTCCCACTCCTTATCCTCTTTTCGAACCGCCATCGGTTCGCTCTCGAGCGTTGTTGCAGTCGTCACCGATCTTTTCGGTGTCAACTACTTCGACATCGCTCGAGAGCTTAACATACCACCTTACTTGTACTTCACGTCAACCGGGTTTACATTGTTATCGTTCTTTCATTTCCCTACGTTGCATGAAAATGTCACGTGCGAGTATCGTGACATGAAGGATCCATGGGTTTTACCCGGGTGTGTGCCGCTCCATGGTAAGGATTTTGTTGACCCAGCTCAAGATCGTTCAAGTGAGTCTTATAAAGTGTTTATGTATATGATAAAGAAGTATAATATGGTTGAGGGTATTTTCGTAAATTCGTTTTTTGATCTTGAAGCGGGTGCTTTTAATGCTTTGAAAAATGATGAAAACCGACGATCTGAGATTTACCCGATTGGACCTGTGATTCAGTCTGTTTTAGGCGAGGATCATGGGTACGAGTGTTTGAGTTGGTTGGATCAGCAACCAACAAACTCGGTTTTATTTGTTTCATTTGGAAGTGGAGGAACCTTGTCTTATGAACAAACTATTGAGTTGGCTATGGGATTAGAAAAAAGTGGTCAAAGGTTTATATGGGTGGTTAGGTCTCCGAGTAATTCTACTTTTGGAACGATGTTTAGTCATGGTAATAAAGACGACGATGGATCCTTCCAATTTCTTCCAGAAGGGTACTTGGATAAGATTAAGGATCGTGGTTTTTTAATTCCGGCATGGGCCCCACAAATTAAGATATTAAGTCATAAGAGTACTGGTGGATTTCTTAGTCATTGTGGGTGGAATTCAACTTTAGAGAGTATTGTGTTTGGAGTGCCTTTAATTGCTTGGCCGCTTTATGCAGAGCAGAGAATGAACGCGGTGATGCTTAACGAAGGACTAAAGGTCGCGTTGCGACCTAAGGCGAACGAGAGAGGGGTTGTTGAAAGGGATGAGATTGCTAGGGTTATTAAGGATTTGATGGAAGGGGAAGAAGGGAGTAACACAAGGGATAAAATGAAGGTGTTGAGTGAATTAGCTAAAAACGCAAGGAGTGAAGTAGGTAATTCTACCAAAACTCTTAACCAAGTAATTCAAAAATGGAGTAATTCATGTTAAAATCGTAAAATATGACAAAAGATGTTTTTTGGATCGCGACATGTTTTTTATTAGTTTTTGTGCGCAATTTTTTTATTTTGTTTGTAAGGTTATTTATTTTCAACAATTTATAATAAAAATATCTTTTTCAAGAATAATATGGTGTTTATTTTATGAAATAAAATGTTGATAGAATGAAAGTATATGATGAATGGATGTCTTCTTATACTATGAATAAGAGACGTGACATAAAATTATAAAATGATGGAATAATGATCATTCATTAAATTGTATTTCTAAGTTATTCAAAAACTCAAAAAATACTCATTTTCCTAATAATTTTTATAAGTTTTTAATTTATTTTCAAGTTCATAAATTTTAATCTATCTTATAGCTTTTTCCGGTGCTTGAAATCGATATGTGCTAGAAAATCTTCTAAACCAAGTTCAAGTAATAATATAAGACATGTCAAACAGCGGACATATTTGTCACAAATTGTCGTATATGTGTTTACGAAATTATTGTATTATTAAGGTCGTCTAAACGAGAAACTAATAAATTGTAGTTATGAATTGATTAAGACACTTGCTTTTGTTAAATGTTGCTTCGTTATGGGGGAAGTGAAACTCACTCGTATCATATCCCTAACGGCTCGTTTAGTTAATAGTATTATAATTGATCATAATAAAAATGATTTGTAGTGTTAATTTTCATAATATGTATTATGCCATTACTAGAGGTGTAAAAAATATTTTACCACATTAACGTGAAACCCAACGGATCAAGGGGCGGGTCACATTTTAACGGGTCATTAACGGGTCGGGTCAATAATGGGTCTTTGGGTTAAGGGTCGGGTCGGATAGTTATAGGAATTGGTTGTACAAAATATTTTACCACATTTTATTTATATTTTTATATGATATTGTTATATTTATAGTTGAATTAACTTAACGAGCCATAAAGTATAATAAAAAAAATATTTTATGAACATGTAAAAAAGGTTAAAGTGGGTCGTATCGTCCCAGCCCGTTTAACATTTGACTTGACCCCCTGATTCGACCCATTTAAATTTTGATCTGACCCGGCCCGACCCGAACCATTGAACATCTCTAGTCATTACCAGGGTAACGAAAGTTTGATTATTTAAAAGTTATTTTCTGTTCGTAGATTTTCATTACCACCAAATCATCATACAATACTATAAAAATGTTAAAAAATTATCATCCTCTAAGGAGGCATGACAAATGTAATTATTTTAGTGGACGATAGTTAATTACATGATAAAATTACAAGTGTTATCCTCTAAGGAGGCATGACAAATGTAATTATTTTAGTGGATGATAGTTAATTACATGACAATATTTACCTTATGTAAAATTTGATTATTTTTAAATTTAGAGCTAAATTAGGTATAATATCATATCATACATCATATCATACAATACTATAAAAATGTTGAAAAATTACAAGTGTCATCTTTTAAGGAGGTATGACAAATGTAATTATTTTAGTGGATAATAGTTAATTACGTGACAATATTAATTAACGATGGAGGATATTAATTAGTTTAGGGATATTGATTTATTTGTAGAGGAAGATGAACAAATATGTAAAATTACTATCTTTTTTCATTGCCAAAAATTGATTGCATCGATATGTATAAATTGATTGCATCGATATGTATTTATAGTGATCAAGTCTTACCCTTTCTAGCAAATTCTACTATAATATCTTAGATATTTTAATTTTTTTTTAACAACTTGTCTTTTTCTAGGAACTCCTATATAATATCTTAGATATTTTCATTTTTTAATTCTTACTTTAGATATTTTTATGCATACAATATTCTTTCAGGTCGTCATCGAGTTGATTTCTGTTCAGATATTTCAGGTCGGTTTAAAATCGTATGTATGGTCCACATTGGTTTTATATAATTGTCAATTGTAAATTCATTTTCAAATTGGGTTTATTTTTAAAGTCGGGTAAATATTAGATCATCGAGCCTGTTTTAACACCTGAACAAGTTATAGAGCAAGTAAATATTAAATCCAGGTTCTAGAGGGAGGAGGTGATCATTTTTACATCGTGCAACTCTTTTGTTTCTTACATTCTTTTTCTTTTGTTCTTTTCATCTTTATGGAGTTAAGTACTTAGTTGTTTTGGATCATTTTGGCGGGCTTCTTTTTGTTGTTTTTAGTTCTACATTCTCAATCACGTAGTAGCTGCATCAAATTCTCTTTTCAAATATTGTCACTAAAATTATAACATTCTACAAATTTATATATAATATATTGCAGCCTCGGGGGAAGAGTTAGAGGTGAGTATAATCGGATATTCGATGCAAAACATGCAGTCGAATGGGACGATATCCAATATCTAAAACATGCTATTTTAATTTTTATATATCATATATTCATATTAAGAATTAATGAGTTTTAATACAATTTCTATCGAATATTGTTTAACCAATAATAGTATGTGCAATTTTTAAATTAATGATATGTAATTTAATTTATTTTTCAAAATGATTTCCATTATCCATTTAAATTTTTTATAGCACAGAATTCAAAATAAATACTACAATTTTTTATATGATGTAGCAAATTTGTGGCTCAAATTGCTATACCGAAAATGAGAATTCCCTTCATATGTTTTAAAATGAATAAAAACACTAATATAAAATAATTAAAGGAGATAAATTCAAATGAACAAAGTAATAATAGACAAAAATAATTAGTGATGTTGAATTAGGCTGGACTTATTTTGAATACCAGCATATTAACGGGGAGACACGAGGTGCATACACTGTTAGAGTATATAACATATCTTGGGGCCTCAACCATTAGCTTAAGCTTTTGGTTGAGTTGGTTCTTTGACATACACTTCATAAGACAAGGAAATATATACTATCCCAAAACAATATGGCAATGGGAAGAAGGTCTCCAAATAGTTTATAAAATGTCAACAAGTGAAAGTCTAACATATACTAAAATAATCTAAATGGCCACATAATCACATTGTTGGAGACTTTAATCCAATACTCCCTCCCTCGTCTTTTTTTTTTTTTTTATAGTAGGATTCAAAAAGTTTTTATATATTTGAGTAGTATGATATACGCCTAAAGGGACAAAAAAATGTTAAATTAGGCTGGACTTATTGTGGATGTCAGCATAAAATCGGAAAATACGAGGTGCACGCACTCTATAAGCCAATGTGATACCGTCCAAAACCATATAATATGGCAATAGAAGGAAGGACTTTAACAACTTATAAAGTGTGCACATCACCTTTAATTCGTCGATGTGCGATAAATCATCCCTTTGAAGACCTTTTAGAGTCGAGGAACTCTCTGACCGCACTCTCATATATGGGTATGAGTTGTCGTATATCTTTCCTCCCCAGACCCTAACCAAAATTTAATTTTTCTATAAACGAGATATACTGAATATGATGATAATGTGTGATAAACCATCCCAACAAAAAATCATTATCCACGATTAGCTGATAATATATAATTAGACATGTATAGTAAATATAGTTTCATCCAAATCAAAAGGTAAAAGCACATGGCAAACTCCTCATCAAAAGCTGACATAGTCGATTTAGTAAAAATATTGAAAAATTATAAGTGTCATTCTTTAAGAAGGCATGATAAATATAATTGTTTTATTGGATGATAATTGATTACATGATAATATTAACCTAATTTAGAATTTAATTATTTTAAAAATTAGAGCTAAATTAGGTATAGTATATATGGAGTATAATTCATTATAGCAATTCCATATAAATAACCTAAAATTTAATATATTTAATTGAATGAAAAAGTGATGTATTCAATAATTAATTTAAAAAATCAGTATTTAATTTTTTCTTTTAAAAAGTTATGTATTCGATAAATTTAATCATGATAGTATATGCTTGCATTATTTTTTTTGGCGATTAAGAGAAATATATTAACTCCAAAAAAACACTTTACAACCTATACTTGCATTATTCTTTGAAGTTATATTTTTATATATTTCATACTCATAAATTCGTGCATTGCACAAATTTTTATACTAATACCATATATTCAAGTTGCAATGCATTGGAATGAATTTTGCAAAGAAAATGAGATTGTTGAATGAGAATTAATATGGTCATTAAATTCATGAAGACATATTCTTACTAAAATTACACTAACAGTTCATTATTTTGGAAATCAAAGGGGAAGGCTAGCATTAAGAAGACAAATCAGAAAATACAATATCCGAGATCCACGAAGGACCCTCGTCTAGCCACAACCTGAAACAAACATTAGCGGCAGCCCATCTAGCTAGCTTATGAGCAACACTAATAGTTCATTATTATTCCCACTATTTAGTACTAATTACCAAATAGGACATAATAGCAATAAACATTTACCAAAAAACTAACAAAAAATGGGAGAAGAGAAATCACAAATCCCTATTGTAGCCATACATTTCTAAGTTGAGGCATATGCCAATACGTATAACAACATTCTATTACCCTAACGTGTAACGCTATTAAATTCCTAAAAATTGGATTTGAGAAACTCGTTGTGATGGAATGGAGATGAGCTATTACACGGTTGTTTGGGCAAGTAACATGGGGTTATAGAGTATATGCTTATTATACTCTTGTTAGAGATTGTTTTAAATTGACCATTGATCTAACATCGGCTAAATAAAGATAAACTCCCCTTCTTTCCAGAGCTGTCTTGAAAATTTTGAGGTCATATGTAAAACTTTTATTTTGCTCCTTATTTATAGTAAATATATATTTTATTTATATTCTTATTCTCATATATAGATCAAATACAAATAGAGTAACCCTCATACCATTTAAATTTTTTTTCCCTATGTTTCTATGAGTATGCTATAAGACAACTTTGTACATATATTAAGAAAATGATAAAGACATTAAAATTGTACAGCTAGATTAAGAGGCAGAAAAAGTAAAAAAATAAAAATAAAAATAAGCATAAAAAAATAACAAAGAGATTATTTAAAATGAAAATGTTTCTAAGTAAAAGTCAATGAACAATACATAAATTGTAACATCCTCATAGTTTTCAAATTATGAATTTCAATTATTAAATCATAAATGAAGAATTTGAGAATGACCAGGTTTGGATTGTCATTCTCAAATTCTTGACTTTAACTACTTTAAAAACAATGGTGGAATTTTGATCCAAATCTACATTTGAAAATTTTTTAATTTGTCAAACAATAAATTTGAGGCAATTCCAAATTTCCAAATGAAATCATGGTTCCTAAACATGCCATTATAGATTTTTTTTTTTGAAGAGAAAGGAAAAACCTAAGTGAATAACGAAAATTTGGATGAATGAAATAAAAAAATAATTTTAGTTTGTAAAATAAACAAGATGAAAGAATATCAATCAATATCCATATTTATATAAAAAATTGAAATAAATTTGTTTGACACAATTATTTTCAATTAATGAAGTTTCATTTGCGATCTACAAAATACCTATATTTGTTTGTTTTTCATTGTCATGATAAGATGAGAGAAAAATATCAATTCATTTATATTAGAATAGGTATATTGATTTTTTTTTATATATAAAAATATATTTTAAAAAAAATTAATGATAAAAAATAAGTATTTTTTATTTTTAACCCATTGCGTTGACTCTAAGACTTTCTGATATAAAATAGACTCAAATTTGAACTTAATCTAACTAAAAATAATTTAACCTGTAACCCGTCTAACTCACCGTTTTGATAGGCAATTATCACTAATGATATTGATAACTATGCAATGATTTTGTAATAATTGCACTATTTTTGTATTTGTATGCTCCTATCACTACAAAAAAAATGCAGTTTTGCGACTACGCATTTTAGTCGGCATTCGGTCGGACTGTTATGTATTTGCAATGATTTTATATTTGTATGTTATTATTCGCAAACATGACTAGTCGGTCTAATGTTGTCGGTAAATGAGCTGGGTCGATAAAGTAGTCGCAAGCTCGACCAACATGAACATGGTAGGTATTTAGTCGCAACCTGCGACCACAGCACGTAGTCGTTGCTTAGTCGCAATTACCGACTAAGTATTAGTAGCTATCTAGTCGCTGCAAACCAAAAACCGATTTTGTTGATATTTATTTGTTTTTTAAGAAATATTAATTTAATCATTTGCCGACTAAGCTCCGACTACGCCGTAGTAGGAGATTAGTCAGAAACTCAAACTTCGATTTGACCGATTTTGACCACATTTTACGCCTTAATTTTACCGACTAATTCAGACTCATGTTTGGTAGGAATTTGGTCGGAAATTTCAAACTTTTATGTGACCGATTTTCACCACATTTTAGCGTAATTTTACCGACCGATTAACACTTACGCTGTAGGAATTTAGTCTGTGAAGTCTATAGTCCGTTGGATCGAAAATATTTTTACCGACTAGTCACCTACTAAACATACAGTCGGATGCTAGTCGGTATATTATAAATAATAAAAAAATAAAAACTGGTCAAATGTGGTCAATAGTCGTTGACCACATTTGACCTGTTTTTATTATTTTATTATTAAAATAAATTAACGATCCAATTTAATAAAAAAACGCAAATAAATTATCGATCCAATTTAATAAATAAACGCAATAAAAGATAATAGTAAACGCATAAATAAAAATATTAAAAAAAGAAATACGGAATGGTACTGAAGCTCATCCAACCGCCATTCGCGGAATTGCTCGGGGAGGAGTGGTCGTCCGAGTCTCCGCGCCACAACATCGCAATAGACCGGCGGCATCACCAACCCCAAACACAGACTTATTGGGCTTCTTCGCTTCATCCGATTGATATGTTTGACTACCAAAATAAGCGCATTCATATCCTCTTCTACGTCAGAGGAAGCTCACAGAGGCGTGTACTGCCCTAAACAAAGCAAAAATTATATAAGAAATTCGGATTTTTGTATAAAAAGCAAAAATTATATAAAAACAACATACAATTAAACTTACATTTACATCCTTGACTTTTTGTTGATCCATGCAACCCGCCCTTTGTTTTCACTCTATGAGTGTGTAGAAACAACTCATAAGAGGACGCATGCGGTTTTGCTCTTTTCCCGTGAAAACAAAGTTAATAGTTAAACAAAGTAATTAATTAATAATTAGAAAAAATTCAAATTCAACAAAACAATACCATATCCAAATGTCCACGCGATTACCGGAGTCACGGTATGGGTGACTCTCGCGACACCCACCATTGCCTCACGACGTTCTTCTTCCTCGCCCCTCGGCCCTGGTATGATGGGTTTTTCCGTGCCTTTACCCATTCATTCCAAGCCTCACTCATCGCCCATTTGGGCTTATATTCATTGTCATCTTCATACGCCCCTATGAAGATGCATAAGATCCTTGTATCGAAGCTGCCTCTTCTCCACTCGCATGACCTTGGAAGTGATGAGGGATCCCAAGTCCATTGTTCTAAACGACAAAAACAATTAATATTAGTTGAACAAATAAGTCAACTTAAAGTTAATCAAATAATGTAGTAAATAGACTTACTTGAAACGCCGCCAATAGAAATCGATACGACTCTAGATAGAACCTCCAAGCATATCCTCTAGGATCTTGTAGGCCTCAAACGCCCCAATGGACGCTGATATTTGGCGCCGTGTCGGTGGCAAACGTGCTCACTTCGCTATTCCACGCAGGGGGTGGTCGATGCATACCGGGGAGGGTCACCCCGCGGCGCCTGGGTCAGGTCATCATCCGGGTATTGATACGCGGCGAGCACGCGATGACACCGAGAGGATTCGATGCCCCATGCAGCTCTAATCGACCGCACAAAATGCTCTTCTAATTCCGCATTTGTGCGCAATGCGTGGTCGAACGACTGCAACCTGACTCACATCGTGTGGTATGGTTGACCGCCGGGTCTATACGCTTGTTCTAAAGTATTTCTCATCCTAGGCATCTAATTAACAAGGATTTTTCGAAAAAAAAATATAAACATTTCTAAAAAAACATATATATTCGAAAAAAACTAAATAAACCCTAAAAACATTATAAACATTCAATGAATAAACATGTAAAAACTAGATTATTATTATAAACATGTAAAAAACCCTAAAATCACATAAACATATGAACATCATATGAACATCATGTTTTTGAAAAACATATGAACATATGAACATCAAACCCTAAAAATCACATAAACAACATATGAACATCAATCAACATATGAACATCATGTTTTGAAAAAAAAACCTAAAAAAACTAACCTTTAATCCTTGAAAACTTGGAAAGTAGTCGAATCAAAATAATGGTAGTCGGAAATTGAAATGGTAGAGTAGGAAGAATGGTAGGAATAGTAGGAAGAATGGTAGCTAAAGAGAGAAAAGAACAGAAAGAACTAAAGGAGAGAAAAGAAATGAACGGATTTTGGTGAAGTGTGGGTATATATATAATACATCACCGACTAAGCCGCACTACAACGTAGTCGATGGCCGCTAGTGAACTTTTACCGCTTAGCCTAATGCCTTAACGCCTCAGAATTACGCTAAAAAATTTAAAAAGACTTTTCAAGTCACCGATCGACCGCTGACTACACCGTAAGTCTCCTTTAGCTGGTAGATATTTTCAACCACCTACTAATTACTTCAGAACTTTTCGTAAAGCTTGGGAAATTGAAATAACTTACATCACCGACTAACCCTGCATATAGTATAGCTCGGAGTTAGTCAAGGCAATTTTTCAACGCCATAATAACTTCTGCGAACTTTTCGGATTCAGTGGGAAAGTGAAACAACTTTCGCATCCGACTAATGTGCACTCAAGTATGTCCGGTGCTTTGTCGGTATGGTAAAAAGCGTTTTTACCTTCCCAATGCCTTTTAACTTTTCAGATTTCGTTTTTTTTTTTTTTTTTTTTTTTATTAATTATTTATTATTATTAATTATTTATTATTATTATTATTATTATTATTATTATATTATTATAATTAATAAAATCTTTTAAATAAAAAAATATATAAAACTTACAACCGAATTTAAAAATAATAAGAAATAAACATATTATTATTAAATACGTAATACTAGGTTACATAATCGTCATCGAATCTCATCAGCCGCGATAATACAAGATCTTCCGCTCTGTCTCATTTTCCCTGCATCATGATCCGCTTTGCCTAAGTGTAAAAGTTCTCCATCGGATCAGCAATCGCGTACTTGTAGGTCGAAACATCTTCATTTGCCACAAAATCGGTTGACTCTCTTCCAGTTGAAAGCGCTCTCAAATTGCTTTGATCCGACTTTGCAAACGACCGCCTTTCATGTTTTGCCTTAAACCGATAAGATAAGTAATAAACTTGGGAAGCTTGAGAGGCTAGGACAAACGGATCGACTTTCTATAAAATCGACCAATATGAACGCCGACCACTTGTAACGCTGGATGGATTCTCGCATTCATGGTCGTGATCCGTGGTAGTCTGATCAAACCATTGACATTTGAACAAAGCTACCCTTGTATTTGAAGTGCTCGATACTCGAGGTCAACAATATCCTCTAACTTTCCGTAAAAGTCCGCTTCATCCGGATCGTATCATCGATTTGACGCACACCCCCGTTCTCAGAAGATTTCTTTTTTGCGGAATGAGAGATAGTGTGAAATCTATAACCATTCACGTAACAAACATCATAGCGACGTGCCTTCTGCAAAGGTCCCTCGGCCAGGTCCTTTAGAATATCCGCATTATCCACACCGTCTAGAAACCCGTCCCTGGACTGCATACAAGAACAATAATTCAACGTAAATACGTAATACTAATTTTCACAACAAATTAAAGACATTTAACGTGTACTTACAATCTTATTAAACCATAGTGCAAACCGGTCTTCGACCACATTGTCAACTTGCTCAAGGTTTAGATTAGGCTCGTACTTTGTGATTAAGTGTACGAATTGATCATAAAATTGATTCACCTCCGGACAATTTCGCAGAACATAAGTGTGAGCAATTTTGAGATCTGCTTCATCCATCATAAAAGCCTTACCCCGACCATAAAATTTGATTGGGTGTGTAAATATGGACAAAACACCGGCCCGACAGTTAAAGAATCCATCATCGCTTCTAGGTAGATCTCTAACTCTGATCGAACATCCGCCCAAAGTAATGCATACAAAGTATGATGCTTCTTCATTAAGATATGCGTGCATCGACGCTTCAACATGTGCTTTGTTTTTGACATTAAGTTTTAAATGTCAAGATACCGTAATTTAAACCAAAGAGTAATTATTAAGACATGTAAAAGTTATCGAAAAGTAAATAGTACTAATATTTTAGGACGGTAATTAGTAATTACCTCTCAAAGGGATACATCCACCTATATTGTACGCCAAGCAATCCTCGTAAGCTGGATGAACGGCGATGTTCCATGACGCCAAAGAATGTTGAGGAAATATAGTCTCTAACTTACGAGCACAACGCAATTCTCGTCAACCTCCACATATCTCATGCAGAAATGCTCTGAGAAGTAAGACTTCTAAAATACGACTAATTTCAGAAGAGCTTCCCATACTTTTCTAGCAAAGAACTCCTCAAACGCAAATGAATCATTCGCATGAACACATGACAATCATGACTCTTCATCCCGAATACCGATGTTTAGCCATGTCGATGTTCCCGGCTAAATTAGAGACATACCCATCGAAATCTCGAGTTTTAAGCCACCTGAGATGTACCATTTGCTCTTCGCTTAGTGTGTATGATGCCTGGGGATGGTAGAACCAACGGGTGCAATTCGATCGGATCCCGAAGCTCGGCTAAATCTTGACGGCCTTGAGATGATCCTTTGTTTTTCCGTGACACACATTATTGTGTTGAAAATGTTATCAAAGAAGTTCTTCTCAATGTGCATCACGTCAAGGTTGTGACGGATCATATTTGTGCTCCAGTACGGCAAATCCCAAAAGATACATCTCTTCTTCCATCCAACACAATGTCTACTTACATCCGCTGTACTCTGCTGCATCGTCTTCAAACACCCTTAAAAACCCAAAACGATCCAACTCCTCCAAAAGCTCATTTCCGTCAGATGATTTCGGCCTTACGCCTTCTCAACAACTCCACGGCTAAAAAGCACCCGGTTTCTACGAAATCGGTGTGCACTATCTAAAAATCTCCTATGTGAGTCAAACCAACTGACTTTTCTACTGTGTCTTAAATAAAAGGCTTTGGAGTCATCCATGCAGTACGGACAAGCGTGCAAGCCAGATGTACTCCACCCCGACATCATCGAATAAGCTGGGAAGTCGTTGATTGTCCACATCAAAGCTGCACGAAGTATAAAGTTCTGCCTCTTGGATACGTCGTACGTCTGGATCCCATCTTCCCACAACAGCTGTAACTCATGTATCAATGGCTGGAGGTACAAATCAATCTTATGTTTTGGATTGTTAGGCCCAGGGACGATCACCGTTAAGAACATGTACTGCTTTTTCATACACATGAAGGGCGGAAGATTGTATGGAGTTAGTATTACGGGCCAGCATGAATATTGTTGACCCGAGCTGCCAATTTGGTTGAAACCATCTGTACACAACCCCATTCTCACTTTTCTTGTCTCCTCCGTGCAAAATCCGGATGGTCGCGTTGAAATTCAACCAGCCTCACTCGTCAGGGTGACACATCTCTCCATCTTCATGCGATGCTCCGCGATGCCACCTCAGTGGTCGGAAAGGTCGCAGCGATACAACCGTTGTAGCCAGGACCAATGGGAAAGTAGTGGAACCGCTTTCGGTTATTATCCGATTTCCACCCGGGAAACACCACACTCACCACATTGGGTCATACTCTAGTGGCCCCAATAAATCATACACCCATTAACACAACATCAATCTTCTACCAGAATCCAAGAGTCAAATTTGCTTCTTCGGTCGTGAAAAACTCTTTGTCATCCGATTATCTTTCTAAGAACAACTCAATAATGAATTGACATAATTCATCATAAAGTCTCTCGAATACGAAAGTCGCTTCGCTAGACATCCTTCCTATGGACCGACATTCCGAGTATGCGCTTCACGCCGTGGACAGCTGGTAAGTTGGTCCCTCTTAGCATTTCAAAGAACCGTCGGATATAGGGTTCGGATCTTCATCGTATGTACGGCGAGTATGGTACATTAGCTACTGACATCATCAAGCGCGTAGAAAATGATGATGTGTATCCGAAAACACTCGCCGATCGCATACCATTTGTGCATACGATTCAACCGTTCTCAGTAACTTCTGATAAATTGGTGCACGCGAACATTTCAGGTACCAATCGTAGTAGTTTTCAACAAACCCCTTCTTTAACAGATGATCTCTTACGACATCTACACCCCATACTCTACGATTACTGCACTTTTTACACGGACACCTAATTTCAATTGGATTTTTTTTCTTTGCAAATTGTATAAATTCTTCGACCCCTTCTAAATATCTGATATTAAAAAATCCTTTAGAACTTCGTTGGTACATCCAACTTCTTTCAGCTCGTAAGTCCATTGCTCGTAAGTGAAAAAAATATATTGTTGCAGAATGTAAAGAGAAAGTAAGGAAGTAAAATGTAAGAAAGATTTACGTAAGATAGATTTACGTAAAATAAATTTACGTAAACGGCTATTTATAGAACAGGTGCAGAATTTTCCGACTGACTGGCGACTGTCACCATAGTCGGTATAGTGTCGGTCATGAAAAGATGTGCGCACTTAAAAGTTTTTGAATTTTGACATCACCGACTGACTGGCGACTGCACTCATAGTCGCAAGTTAGTCGCTATACACACGGATACTGAGGTAATAAGTGGTTTTGACCAACAATACCTGCCATTTGACCATAGTCACCGACTACCCAGCGACTAAAGGTGTAGTCGGGGTGTAGTCGGTGTACTTAAAAAAAAAAAAATTAAAATGAGCTTTTTTTCCGGCCATTTTGTTTAAAAAATTATTAGTACTAAGTTGAAATTGTGTTTTTCCTTACTAAGTTCGTCGTATGTACTATAAAAATTAATAACGTTAAAAGTATGTTTCTCAAAAAAATAGAAAATAAGCATCGTATCTTTACTTATGATGATTCTACTAAGAAAATTTTTTTCATTGCAATGGCGTTAGCTGCTCGATAGTGGACTTTACAACCTATACTCCCTCTAATTCACCCTTAAATGGCTCCTATATGTTTTTTGACATTGTTCATATCTTAAAACAAATGGGAGCCATCCGTTGATGAACTAGAGGTAGTAGAATAGGCCGTAAGTACCACTATCGGGCAAACCAACGCCTTGCAAATCAAAAATTATTCTTTTTCAGTAGCAAATATAAGTAAAATAATACGTTGCTCATTTTCTACAATTTTGAGAAACATATTTTAAGCGTTTCTAACACATTTTTATAGTAAACATACAGGACAATAAGTAAGAACAACATATATTTCAATTGAGTACTGATAATTATTACAACAAAACGGCACGAAAAAAAAGCTCATTATAATTTTTTTCGTGAAAAAATAGCTATGTTAATCAACATAACCTATTACTTCTTGACACGTACACCTATTGATACACCAAGTTTTTTTGGGCATTTCTAGAAGCTAAAAAGCAGTAACTGACGGTTCTAACTTGACTTGTTCACAAAGTGCAGGTTTGAGTTTCTTGGTTTCTAGTGTTTGCTTCGGGCTATCATCACTAGAACAATTGTTACAATCTCGATAGTTCTAGTGATAATAGCCTGAAGCAAACACTTGAAACCAAGATAACTTTAAAGAGCTTTTTTTCTGGCCATTTTGAGTTATAATGTGGTTGATACCTTTAATATCAAATATTGCCATTTTTTTGAAACGATGGACCGAACCGTTAGATTTATGTTTCGCAACTTGTCCCGTTTTTCGTGTACCCACACTTAAGTGATGAAACTCGAGTGTGGGTACAGGCGAAGAACGGGGCAAGTGAAAAACATGACAAAGTTAAAACCTCTCCAAGATCAATATTAAATTTTGCCATATTTTTATTATGATTGAACCATTTTATTAATGTTTTTCAACTTATCACACTCCACCTCCACCCCTACTTAATCTAATTCTCACTCAAGTAGGAGTGAGAGGAGGAGTATGACAAAAAAAAACATATAGTCATATAGATTATAGAGAGAAGAGCGAAAGGGGCAATTGGAAAATGACGTGAAGGGGTATTTATAGACAAAATCAGGAACCCTCCGACTACTTAACGACCAAAGCTTGGTCGGAAATCAGTCGGGGAAATTTTTTTATGGACATTGTTTTGATTTTTTTTTTTTTTGAAATTTCCGACCAACTACCGACCAACTCGCTGGTCGTTAATCTAGCGACTATAGGTTTGGTCGCAAATTAGTCTGTGGTTTGCTACCATATCACATTTGGTCGGTATTTAGTCGGTAGTACCGACCACATGCTTTTGGTCGGTATTTTAGTCGGAAATTGCGACTAAAGTACCGCAGTCGGTATTTCTGAGTCGCAATTTTGCAAAATTTTTGTAGTGTATGAACCACTCCATTAATCTATTGTATAAAAATATGGAAATAATAATAATTAATTAAAGAAAAACCCATTTATATTATCTTCCACAATGCATTAAAGATTTACAAAACTAAAAATGGAAGAACATCAAAAACTCCCAAAGGTAGCCATTTTTCCAAGCTTAGGCATTGGTCATATAATCCCTCTGCTAATGCAATTATCATCACTTTAATTCACTGTAAATTGTCTTGTCTTTATTTTACCAAGAACATAGTATATATACTTACATAAGATATTGAAAATCTCCTAATACTCCACCTAGAATAAAGCAACTACCAAGAATAGAAAATAATCTTCTCCTAAAATAATGCTACTGCCTATAATAAAAGATATTATATCTTCTAAATACAAGACAATATATCATAATACATAATTATATTCTAATACCTCCCCCTCAAGTTGGAGTATCCCTGATACCCTACTTGCTTAGCAAAAACTCAAATTGGGTTTTACCCAATGCCTTTCTAAACATGTCGGCCAATTGGGCCGTGGTGGGCACATAAGAGGGTTGTAACACCCCGTAAATTTTAATATTATTTATTTATAATTTAAATCGGGATAAAATAATAATAATAATAATAATCATTATTATTATTATTATTTATTTATAATTTGAAGCGATGAATACGTTTAATTATATGGGGAAACATTAGTTAAATAAAACCGAGTAAAATTAATAATAGTCATAATAGTTTCGTTCTTAAACTCGAGTCAAACGAAGTTGCACTTCCAACTTTCGGGTTAAAATTTATGGGCCTTGTGAGTAGTATAGCCCAAAGAGTTTTGTGGGTTAGGGTTTTAGATTTTGAAATTTAAAAACCCTTTTTTTATGTAAGAGTGAGCCATCACTCCTTTCTTCTTCCTTTCCTCCTCCTCCTTCCCTCTTACCTTCTCCTCTCCCTCTCACTCTCTCTCACCACCGGCTGCCACCACCACCGCCACTCAGAGGCGGCAGCAGCAAGGCCACGCCTCCCTTCCCACGGCAGCAGCTCCAAGCTGCACTCCTCCCCAGGCTGTGAGGCGGCAACACCCCCACCACCGCGAATCTCAGCGCCGGGCAGACACCACCACTCCCCCTTGTGCAAGTTTTCTCACTCCCTCCTTCACCCTCTTGCTACTTGATTTAGTGTGAGCAATCTCCTCTTTTCTTTAATTGATTTTTTTGTAGTTTAACTTGAGTTCTATTAAGTAATATCTTGATAGAATTTAAAGTGAGTAGATATTAGAAAGTGTAATTTGAACTTGAATTAGTTAGGATAGGATGAATTAGAAGTAGTATGTACTACTTTTATGAGGTGGTTAGTTTTGAGATTTGGTTGTTATATTGGGATGTTCAATTGTGTTGCTAAGTTTTGTGACTTTGACCAAGTTATACAATCGTTATTAATTGTCAAGCTACAAATTTAATTTACTTAATCGCTTTACTCTAAAATCCTTGGAAAAAAATAATAATAATAATAAATCGCTACTACCATGGGTGATATGATGGTTATTAAGTGTAATGTCATACATTACGTGTTCTTAAAGTTTCCGATGAATGGTTTGACTATAACGCACAAGCGTATGGTTGTGCCCTTTCTTTAAACATATCTCGATACAAACTTGACTAGAATATAATGTTATAGTTTGATGGGAATTGATGGCGTGGTTCATGGGTGAACATGAGTTGAATTTATTGCATGAGTGCGTTAAAACGCGTATTGCTTGAATCGAAATTTGTTTGACTAATAGTATAGTGTATGAAGTCAGTGCTTCTTAAATGATGTGAAGTAGGCTTATTAGTCTTACTTTTAACGTGTATAGGTGCCCGGTTCATAAGAGGGGCTTAAGAACCTCCTTCAAAGTGACTTTTGCGACTTATTATCTTCGTTAGGTGTAAGTACACGCTATAGCTAATTCTTGTATCTTGAATATGTTTTCTCTACGTAGCAATATTATATGAGCTATGTTGGATATGATCTGCTATTAGATATTATTAAGTTAGTGCTACAAGTGAGAATCAGCCGTAGACATAGTAGAGAATGAGTTATGATATCGCAAGATTAGAATATTGGATTGTATGAGAAATTACCATGTGGGTCTTGCAAACCCCAATATGGTGGCCTCTAGTCACATAGAAGATATATGAAACTTATGAAGAGATGGAATATGGTGAAGACATTGAGAAGTATATAGAATTGAGAAATAGATGGAGTAGGTGCTTACACACTGGAGTATCTCCCCCACCTTGTTTTGTTGAATTTAATTGTTGGCTACGTATACATAACTTAATGCTAGTTACTGACGTGTACTGTTGTTTCCTTGTTGATGGCTCATCTTTGATGGCCCTGCTATGACACGTTGGTCTACGACCTTACGTTGAGCAGTAGGGGTATCATAGATAGCACTTGCAGGTTTTTGGAAGTTCTTTGCATTGCATACGGGGGGTATTGAGTGAGAATCTTAACACGTGCCATGTAATAACTATTTTTGACGCTTTATGTGTTTTTGGATCGAAATTGTATATGTTTTTGGTTGAGGCGCGTACCCTCCTTTTAATGTAATTCGTTCCGCTGCTAAGATTTATGTTGTTTTACATTTCGTTATAGCATCTTGAATGACTTGTATAGTCGGTATGTTCTTGGAAAACCCTGGCGTTTACATGGGAACCACGATCCATGCTTAGCATGTCAACAGAGGTTTTGGCGATGATCTTTCCGCCGTGATTTTGTTACAAGGCTATCAATGCCTCTTCTTAATGATTGTTTATGGTTTGTTTAATTCTTGTGGTGCGTTAAAATTTAAGGCAGATGCTGTCGAAATTTCCGTTGAATGTTGTTCGAAATTTTTCTATAACCACTTTAAATCAAACTTTATTTATCCTTTTATTCTCTTTTATTTTGTTTTAAATGTAACACCCGAATTTCCTCCGCTCTCTTTCGGTTTTGGTTCTGTTAAGAGGGTTGGAAATTCAGGGGTGTTACAAGGGTAATAAAGTACCATCGGTGATCGCATCCTGCACAAATGACAATCCGCCTCAGTGTGTTTTGTTCTTTCATGGAAAACTGGATTTTGAGCGATGTATAAAGCTGATTGACTATCACAAAAAAGATGCATCTCACTATCATGATGAACTCCAAGAAGTTGCTTTAACCACTTTAATTCACAAGTTACAGCAGCCATCGAACGATATTCAGCTTCCGTTGAGGAATGAGATACGGCGTGTTGCTTCTTGGTCTTCCATGAAATAATATCTTTTATTATAGGCTGTAGCATTATTTTAGGAGAAGATTATTTTTTATTCTTGGTAGTTGCTTTATTCTAGGTGGATTATTAGGAGATCTCCAATATCTTGTGTAAGTATATATACTATGTTCTTGGCAAAATAAGGACAAGACAATTTACAGTGAATTAAAGTGATGAGAATTGCTTTAGCATGGTATCAGAGCCGATGGTTCGATCAAAAATTTAAAAATGGTAGGTTCGAAAAGAATGACGTTCCTACCCTAATTGATTAATCCCACATGCGAACTTGACGGGGGTTCGCATGTGAGGGGTGTTGGGATGAGTTATCCCACATCAACAAATTGAAAATAGTGTACACAGTTTATAAGCTATTGAAGACCTTCTTCCCATTGCCATATGGTTTTGGTATGACATATATCTCCTTGGCTTGTAAAGTGTGTGCACCTCGTGTTTTCCCCGATTATTGCTGACATTCACAATAAGTTCAGCCTAATTTAACACCATCTTATTCGATTCTCCAAATTCATTGTTTCTCATTTCAACTTTTCGGTCTCTCTTTTTCTTCCCCCAACCCAACATCAGCCCGATCAGGCCCATTTCTCCTCCCTTCACAACCTCCCAAACTCCATATCTTACTCTTTTCTACCACCTTTAAACCCGACCCAGACCCATTTACCCGAAAATCAAACCATATCTTCCATCATTTCCCACACCCATATTCACTCACTCTCTTCTATTCGGGCTGTATTGGGCTCATTAACCCAACACTCTCGAGTCGTTGCACTAATCACGGATATATTCGGGTCTGATCTATTTGATCTTGCAAGGGAGTTTACTATCCCTCCTTATTTGTTCTTCACTTCAAATGTAATGTGTTTGTTGTTTGCTTATCATTTGCCCAAATTGGACAAAATCGTGTCCTGTGAGTATAGGGATATGCCCGGCCCGTTGGGCTTACCCGGGTGTGTGCCAATCTATGGTGTGGATTTTCCAGAAGCTTCTCAAAATCGCAAGAATGAAGCATACAAGATATTGTTACATCATACAGAGCGGTATAAGTTAGCTGAGGGTATTTTTGTCAATTCGTTTACCGATCTCGAGTCAGATGCTTTACGGGTTTTTCAAAATGAAATATCGGATTGGCCTCGGGTTTACCCGATTGGGCCTATTATTCAGTCGGG
Organism: Amaranthus cruentus; assembly: GCA_019425755.1. Classification (NCBI taxonomy): domain Eukaryota; kingdom Viridiplantae; phylum Streptophyta; class Magnoliopsida; order Caryophyllales; family Amaranthaceae; genus Amaranthus; species Amaranthus cruentus. The sequence continues at coordinate 23,953,127 of CM033459.1, read as the reverse complement.
CTTTGGGTCGGATGAGTATAAGTGGGAGTGTTTAAGTTGGTTGGATCAACAACCAATAATTGGTTCGGTTCTATTTGTTTCATTTGGGAGTGGTGGGACTTTGTCTTATGAACAAACTATTGAGTTGGCTATTGGATTGGAAAAGAGTGGACAAAGATTTTTATGGGTAGTTCGAGATCCGAATGACTCGGTGTCCGGATCATTTTTTGGCCAATGTAATGATGATGAATCATTCGGATATCTTCCGGAGGGTTACTTGGATAGGATTAAGGGTCGTGGTTTTTTGGTTCCGTCCTGGGCCCCACAAATTAAGATTTTGAGTCATAAAAGTATTGGTGGGTTTGTTAGTCATTGTGGGTGAAATTCAATTTTAGAAAGTATTGTATACGGAGTGGCTGTAATTGCTTGGCCGCTTTATGCAGAGCAGAAGATGAATGCGGTTTTGCTTAATGAAGGAGTTAAGGTAGCCTTGAGGGTTAAGGCTAATGAAAATGGTGTTGTTGAAGTTGATGAGATTGCTAGGATTGTTAAGGATTTGATGGAAGGGGAAGAAGGGAATAAAGCAAGAGAAAAGATGAAAGTGTTAAAGTGAATTAGCTAAAAAGGCAATGGGTGAAGATGGTGATGCTATGAAAACTCTTAGCTAAGTTACTAGAATATGGAGCGCTAGTAGCTAATGTAGTTATGACTCGTTACGAGAATGATTTGTAGCGTAAATTTTCATGAAATTTATTTACTATGTCATTCATTTGGTAATAAAACATTGATTATATAAACGCTTTTTACTATTTTTCTTTACTACTCCCTTTGTTTTGTTTTTCTACATTCATTTTGTTTTTCTACCATCTCAATCTGTAAGTCTAAATCCTTCATATCCTTTTCACTCATTTTTGGTCTTCTATGCCCTTTTTGTATGTCTCCCCAGTTCCATGTTCCGATCTTCCTTACCGGTTTGCCGCCAATATCTTAAACCCTAGCCGCCCCAATTCTTTTTCTCTCTTCTCTCTCTAAAAAAACCCTTAATATCTATAGTTAGTTTGGGGCTATCATCAATCTTTAAAGATTGATGGTAAGCTCCTAATTTCTCCCTTTTAAGTTTTTTTAATATGATTAGAATAAATTTTTGTCCTCTCTCTATAAGAGACTTGTTCTACACATTCATTGGGTTGATTCTACCCATATATTGAGTTTTGAAGTCTCTCCTTGTGAGAGTTTAGAGTTATGAATTTGGGTCTTTAGTTGATTTGTTGGTAGAGATTAATGCGATGATGCAGCAGACACCAAAATTGCAATTATCATCAACTACATCAAATTCAATTCTATCTCAAGACTACAACAGATCGAAAGACCCCCTCAAAGAAGGCTGTATCAAACAGCAATGTGGAAGAGGATATTCAGAACTGTCAGATCTCATACACAACGATCGTAGTTTTGTTATTTTTGAATTATATTTGGTTTTAGTTGCTATGTACTTGCTAATTTTTATCTCTGGTGTAAATGTCGTATGACTCTTTATTAAGGAATCAGGTAGTATTCAAAAAAAAAAAAAAAAACATCTAAAACAATTTTCTTTCATTTTTCTCAATATTTGCAACTTTTAAGCCGTTTCTTGTAGCTTCGTTTCAAATTCTATCCATCAAGATATAATAGCATTTGTCACTACTCACTAGTTTTATGGTCATTCAATAAAACTTACTTTTAACTTAAAGGACACCTCTATCACATAATATCTCAATAGATTTATATGCCATGGCAATGTAGAGTATCGAAAAGTAATTCAAATTGTATCAATGACTACAAAGATAGGAATACAAGCATTCAAGAGAGTATCATAAAGCAATTTTAATTTTAATTGTGATGTAAAATAAATAAATGTTGCACAATAGCTCGATGGCACACACAAAATGTGAAATAAGTGAAATGTCAATAACTTCATTAGTATTGGTTACAAAGAGACTAGATTCGTTCATAGTTTAAGCTTGTCTTCTGAAATCTACCACTACTGCAATTACGTCTACACCAAATTGGTCCATATATTCACATAAATATAGGAAAAACTTCACTACATAAACCCAACTCCCAACCAAGGTTACTGCATTGCCGACGACAAAGAAACAGTCAGTGTTCTAAACTAGGGAATATAGGGTCTACAAACGCACGATAGATTGGATCACGCAACCAGAGTTTTGAGATTTGATGGTATGAAGCAGTGCGACGATGAACTTCCTCTACGAACCAAATGGTGGCTTCTGCTTTTACAGGGTGGATAATGGTATCTAACGGCTGGAACTCTTCCCCGGTTTCAAATCTTGCTTGATCCCACTGTTTAAGGAGAATGTTTGTAAGGTAGTGCAATGGTTGCCCATATAGCTCCTTGATTGACTTGGCTAAACCCATCCATGAATTACATGGAATGACCGATCCACGTTGGCATGGAATCGTGACCTTCTTCATGTAATCCTGGTATATTTTTGCCCTTCTGATAATGATATCTGCACCATGTTAAGCACAGTAAGGCATCAGCCACTGCATCGTGTATACTTGCAAGGCCAAAGTCGGATAATAGACCATACAATGATACAAAGCAGGAGGGCCAGAGGAGGAAGAGGCAAACATGTGAGCCACTTGAGAACAAATATTAAGGAACATGCTTGGTCACAAGATATGAATTTAAAAAGTTTGATAATGGCGCATGGTGTGAGCCAGCGGATCGATCTGTAGGGGAACCAAGAAGCATTTGTCTATCAATAGAGTTTAAAGCATATCAAGTACCTTCAGAAGGTCTTCCATCAGCAGGCTGACTATTAAGAGCATTGGAGGTTTGATTCTGACCAAAGGGACCTCCATCTGCTTCCATATCTGTTGCTTCATCATCCGATGACACGAGATCTACCTGATCATTCCCAGGAATAGGCATATTCCACATTGATGGATATCCAAATTGTATCAGAAGTCTTGCTTAGTTAAATCTGGTTCAAAAAGCAGAGGCACAGTAGTCAATCACTCAATCAGACATTGGTTCATGGTAGAATTGACTATCCTAAAATGATAAGACACAACTTGAAATTGTAGATTTGACCAATTACTCTTCTATTTTGGACTGTTCCTCTTATAGATAACGAGTGGAATGGAGCAAACTCAACATGCCTGTTGGAAAATTATATTAAAGGGAAACTTAAACCAATAGTCATCCCAGCAGGAAGCATGAAAACCTCAATACACCACATTATTGCCATTGTCACCATAAAACAAAACCCTCTCTTCCACCATCAACAAAGTAAACCTTTTAAGAATTTTTTAAAAAGGCATCAGCATTGTGACCCATTGACAAATAAGATCCATGAGGTCAATTTAGTTAGTTAACAGCACCAACAATGAAAACTTCATAACAGAAGAACTAAAGAGGAAACAACAGAAATAATTCTAAAACCCTTTCGAAAGAACTTATCACTTGTCAGGCTAAATAAAAACCGTTAATTTCGCAGTAAACACAGATAGTTGGCACAACAATCTTCCAAGTTTTACCTTTAATCCTCTGTTTTGCAGCACACTTAGGCATCTGGAATCTGGGTTGCTAAACTCAAGTCACAATAAACATAGAGCAGAAAGAAGCTAAAAGAATGCTACTATTATGTTTTGCCTTTCTCAAAATTTCAACTATCATCAGACACCAAAAATCATACAGCAGGAAGAAACTCAAAGAATGCTATTATTGCATTTTGCCTGTGACAATTGCAACTACCATTAGAAATCAAAGTAAATGAATGATACTTTTGCCTCAAACATCATACTTATTTATTTCGCTGAGTTTTTCCCACATCTTTAGGCTCAAATTATACATCGATACTTGAATAAGTTATCCCTTAGAACCACTATCTTTAAGATCATTGGTGAGAAGAAAGAACTAGCATGCTCTAGTTTGTCTTTCTTACATAGTCGGTCTACTAGCAGAAGGCAATATAAATATGTGCAGAGGTCAACAGTTAACGAATTGTTTTTCCATTACCATGTCATGTAGCAAGTACTTAAGCCTCTTAGTTTCTACTTAACAAAATACGCATTTAACAATGGCATTCAAGTATACAGACTATTTCTGCAAGAGTTCTCCTCTATATCCTTATGTAACACAAAAGGTGTACTCCTTGTTTGAAATTCGAAAGAGTAAGGCAGAGGAGATCATGGTATGATTTGCCAAGAGTCGGGACTCAGGACATCACCAGAAACATTCTGCTTTGACCGTGTCTAGAAGAACCAAAGTCATTTTGAGACCCTTTGAAGTTACCTAGAGTGAAAAATAAATGCACTATAGGGGCTAGCATAAGGAGTGCCACCATTTTTGTTTCATTTCACCCTTTGACACATTCGTAGGATTCATATATCTATCTAGATTTCCCAAAGATAAGCATAACAACCCTTTATGCACTATATTCAAAAGCTTATCATTTGAAAGTTCTTTAGCATTCGAAAATCTCTCACGACAATAGAACTCAAAAATAAGAGTAACATAAGGGAAACATCCATGCTTCTCCATTTCCTCCATTACTTTTCTTGCTATAAAGTGGCGGATCTAGGGTTCACACTCCCTAGGGGCACCAACATATAGATGAAAGTTTGCGAAAATTTCGGCATAGTTTCATTTGCAAAATGAACAACCAAATATTTTTCATTCCTCCAAATGACATGTATAGATACAATAGTTTCAAGCTAAGACTAGTCAATTAATGTCATCTCATCAAACGGTGGCATTGACAACCCAAACAATTAATGAAACTAAGAACAATATCAAACACATTACACATAACACATTCAATCATACACTCATCACCAATTTACCAAACACATTTACAAAGTACAATCACAAAAAACAATTAACATTCCTCCAATGACAATTCATTGATATATAATTAATCACAAAACAATATATTAATAATTCAAGAAACTAACTTGAAGAGTTGAAGTTTGAAATAACAATAACAATAATACCAAACTCTAAAGCCCGAACACATTCATTTATTCACAAATCACAATAATATCAACATAATAACATATATAATATATAATTCAAGAAACTAACTTAAAATTTGAAATAACAAAAAAAAACCCTAATTTTTGGGACTTGGGGATTTAAAAAATTAACATTTAATTAATAATAATACCTGAAATTGGTTTGATTGTTTGAAGGTGGTTTGGTAGTACTTGGTATGGACGTATGGTGGTAGCCGGTGGGCTGTGGGCAGTAGGCTGCCGCTGTAGGAAATCCGGCAGAGTCACACTCACTGACTCACACAGATAGCGTCAGCGAGGGAGACAGGGAGCAGCAGCCAGCAGCCAGCAGGCCAGAAACTTCCGGTGGTGGTGGATGAAATCCCCGATTCTCCGGTGACCGCTTGTAGGGGTTGCCGTCAATTTGCCATGGGTGAATTAGGGTTCAGTTTGTAAAGGGAGCAGCAGGTTGGAGAATTCTAATGAAACGCGCGTTTTTCCCTATTTTTTCAATTTTTTATTTATTTGTTAACACGTGACCCCATGTGCCCTATTTAAGTCCGCCACTGTAAATACCTCATTGATTTCAATAATACTCCCTCCAACACAATTCAATTGTCCCATTTGAGTTGGGCACGGATATTAAGAGTGGGATGGGGTCCACAAAAAAGGTGGTAGTTGGGTATTTTAATTGATTAAATTAATTGTATAGGTGGTAGTTGGGTATTGGGAATTGGAAAAGTGGGGGTGTTTAGGTAAAAAAAGATAGACAAAAAAGAAAATGAGACAATTAAAGTGAATTGCCCAAATAAGGAAATGGGACAATTGAATTGTGTTGGAGGGAGTATAAAAAAAATCTAAGATCACAATCGAATAAAAAACATCTAACTGTAAAATTCTATACATAATAAAACGTATACTATATCATATTATCATTAATCTGAAAAATATTTTCAATTACTCGTACCCAACCTTAGTAGTCAGCCAGTAGTTTCGGCCCTCGTACACGTCCAGTGAAGGATCTAATGAGAAGGGAAGCATTTAAGCAGCCACATGGAAAAGGGGTCAAGCATCAGAAACACTTGAACTACATTCATCACAATTATTTTCTAGAATCCCTCTTAAAAGAACGTGTGACGTGTGTCATTTTTATATCATCATTACGTCACTCATTAATTAATGTCTTTCTATTGTCTCTTTTTCATTCAATAATTGCACGTCTTTTTAGTTTGAATGCCCATCGAACCTGATCCAACCCAGCCCGTTTATCTTATTTCTTCAAAATTTCATACGAGCAAAAGGTCATATTGTGGGTAGTGAGGTTGTAGACTTTGTATGCTTTTTGACCGAATGGATAGCCAAGAAACACACATGGTTCAGCACGGGTTTGAAATTTACTACGGCCTTGTTTGATAGTGGAGGTATAACACAAGCACCCGAAAGCACGAAGATGATCAGTAGTAGGTGGAGCACCAAAAAGTTTCTCGTGTGGAGAAATATGACCCAAAGTACTAAGTGGCATACGATTAATTAAATACGTCGCACATTGAACACAGTCGCCCCAAAAATTGGAGGGCAAATTAGCTTGAAAAGAGAGAGCACGGGCCGTTTCGAGGAGGTGACGATGTTTGCGCTCGACAACTCCGTTTTGTTGAGGTGTTTCGACGCAACTCCGTTGATGTAGGATACCCTTAGTCTGAAAAAATAATTTCATAGCTCCTTCACATAACTCAAGAGCGTTATCAGTTCGAACGTGCTTGACATTAGCATCGAATTGAGTTTCAATAAAATGAAAATACTGCTGCACAATCTGAACACAATGATTCTTTTGTTTGAGTAAGTATAGCCATGTACACCTTGTATAGTCATCAACAATTGTTAGAAAAAAAGTACAACCATTATAAGTAGGATTGACATAGGGACCCCAAATATCCATGTGAAGTAAAGTAAAAGCTGATTGAGACTTGATATAGCTAGAGGTAAAGGACTTCCTAGTTTGTTTGGCCCTAGGGCAAATAGTACAAAAAAAGGATTTCATTAGAAGGGATGTATTAATATCATGCTTATAGGCTTTTAGTTGACTAAAGGGGACATGACCTAGGCGGATGTGCCACAATTTGGCTTCTTCAAGGACCTTATTTTGAGTTGCAAGTTGTGATGTAGAGTAGCCAGGAGACGTAGGTATGGTAGTGGGAACATCTTCAAGAAAATATAAGCCATATTGTAGTTTACCAAGATGCAAGGGAGTCCTCATTAAAGGGCCCTGAATCAAGCAAGAATCATCAGTGAATAATAAAGAGACATGTTGATCATGACAAAGCTTATGAACTGAAATTAGATTGAACTTGAATTGAGGAACATAAAGCACATCCCTAAGTACCAAATCCTTGTGAATTTTAACGTCACCAATATGAGAAGCGGTGATAGTCCTTTCATCAGGAATAGTGATATCATGATGAGAATTTGTGAGCATTCTCAAGTTGTTGAAAGAAGGTAGGGAGTTGCACATGTGATCGGTGGCTCCGCTATCAATAATCCAACCAAGATTAGAACGAGGAGACAGGAAGCAAAAAGTACCTGCTACGTTTGTGGTGGTGTTAACATCCAGGAGATCAGTGGGACTGTGAGTATCCGGTTTGCCAAGGTACTGTAGTAGGCTTTGGAACTGTTTAGGAGAGAGACCGGTTTTGTGGAAATCAACCTTGGTAGTCTGGTCAGAATCGAGAGCAAGGGCAGTGGTTCTTTTGGAATGTGAGGGTTTGGGAGGTGGATAGCCATGTAATTTGTAGCACCGTTGGACACTATGACCACTCGTTTGACAATGTTCACAGAAATAGGTATTAGGACGTATGGAACTACGGTAAAGTTGTCCATTATTAGAGGATTGGCGAGTTTTATTGGAGTATTTTTCATAGGCAGATTTCTTGTTAAAATGACCATTATCATGGGAGTGTCCAGTATCATATGTAGGTTTCTTGTGAAAAACAAATGCCATGGGTTCAGTAACAGAAGAGGTAGAATTCTTACTAAGCTCATGGTGGCGTTGCTCTTGTAAGAGTATGTTGTATGCCTCGGCAACCGAGGGTAGTTCTTTCATGCGAAGGATATTACCACGAGCTTGTTGAAAATTATCATGGAGTTTCATCAAGAAGTGAATCAAACGTTGATCCTCTCGATCTTTAAGATACTGTTTCGTCAAATCACAAGTGCAATTAGTACAATTACAGGCAGCAAGTGGACTTACATTATCGATTTCGTCCCAAAGGCCTTTCACTTTGGTGTAATACTCAGCTATGGACATGGAAGATTCTTGATAGGTGCGAGAAAGATCTTCTTGAAGAGAATAGAGGAGTGAACTGGATGTTTGACCGTATCTGTCTTCGAGATTGCGCCAGATCTCGCGAGCATCATTATAATACATGACGCTCTTGGCAATGGAGTGATCCAAGGAGGAGATTAGCCAGCCAATCACCATTGTGTTGTAGCGTTCCCAAGCGTGCAATTCTGAGGAGTTAGGAGATGGCTTGTTGAGACAGCCTGTATTTTAACGGCTTAATTAATAGTAATTAATTAAGTTAATTTCGATATTAAATTTTAAGTATGTTATTTTATTGGGACTAAGAATAATATTTTAAGGATATCAATCGAATTAATTTGGGGATCAAAGTAAATTATGATGTATAATACACCTCATACTTGATAAATATGAGTAGGAAATATAAACTCTCCTTGATTGCCATCTATACTAATGACTCAACAAAACTTCCTACTCACCTAATGAGTTCCTGCATAAAATCTACTCCTCCCCGCCATTCCTTCCTTAATATCCCAAACGAAATTCTGAATCTTATCCCTTTCAATACTCTGAAAATTTAGTTCATTTTTCCATACTTAGCTCATAAACCCTCATCATCTAGGTAGTATGTGCTTATATTGGAAATCCCTAGTAGTTAGGGTTTGAAGAAATTCAATCTAATCTTCTTGAATAATCTGATTCCTTGAGCAAGTGGAAGCTAATTGAGATTGTTTGGAAATTAGAGAATTGTGGGTTTGAAGAAATCAAGTAGAACCTCATCTCCACCATCTTTTGGTAATAATTCTTTGGTAGAAGCTCATTTTGGATGGATTAGTGAAGTAGATCTTTGATTTTGGGTGGATTACAAAGTCTTGAGAAGAATTTGCTCAAAGGTAACCCACAAACTATTTATTTAAGTATAAATTGAATGATTTAAAGTAGTTTTATGTTCTTAAGTATAAACAATGATTGTTCAATTTTGGTAGTAGCTTAGTGTTTATGGTTTAATTTAGGCCTTTAATTCAAATTTAAGCATCAACTTGAATTAAGATGAGTATATGGATTCAATTAGTAATTGGGTTGTTTTTAGTGTTGATTAGTATTGGTTACTTGGGTTATTTGGTTTCTAGTATAAAATTTAGTTTTGGATATGGAAATTTCAGTCCATGATCTATACGTTCTGTTTTGGCTATTTTCGTGGTAGTTCTGATTGTTTTTAGGTTCTAGTTTCTTCATGAGATTTGTAGAGCTTCGAGTTGCGGTCACGTGGGCACTTGAATCGCCCCAAAGTGAGTTCGTATGAGGGAGTTCTGTCCAAAATACTAGTAAGCTGTCATGAAAATCGACAATGAGGTTTCTGTTTTATTCTGTCTGAATCTATGTTGCTGTTTTTGAGATAGTTAGAGTCGTTTTGTGGTTCTGGTGTCTTCATGAGATTTGTAGAGCTCAGAGTCGTGGTCGCGTGGGCACTCGAATCGCCCCAAAATGAGTTCGTATAGTAGAGTTATGTTCAAAATAGTGAAATAGTACCAGACTGTTACGAAAGTCAACAATAAGCTTCTGTTTTACCATTTTGCGATTGTTTCTGGGTTTTGATGTTTGCATAAGAATTGTAGAGCTCTGAGTTACAATCGCGTAGACACTTGAATCGTCTCTATACAAGTTTATATGAGGAAGTTATGACCAAAATACTAACAGGTGTCCTAATATGGTACTAAAATGGAATTTATAAAGTGGGATTAGGAACTATGAAATAAATTGAATGTTTAAGGTTAATTATTGGGTACTTGAGTTCAATTTAGGGTTATTACTCTTTCTTTATTGAGTATTATTGAGGGTGATGCAAATATGGAGCTTGAATCTTTATCCCTTGAAGTTAGAAGTTGATGCACACGTAGTGTTGTTCAAATGCATCAATGAAGTTCTTTGGTTTTCTAATTTGATTTTCGATTGAAGAATTTGCTCATAAAAGTAATCTTACAAACACTATTATCCTTTAAATTTAATTTTATTATTTCAAAGTTCAAGTTATGTTTTATAAGGTGTGGTATTACTGCTATTTATATTTGAGCAAAATCGTATATTTTTGGTGTTCGAAAGTTTGGAATTTGACTTTATTTGACCTGGCTTTTTAATCCTTGATCAAAATTTTGTTTTGTATGAGTTTTTAAATATTGTACTATGAAAATGAGTTATGATTATTGATTTTGAAGAAAATCAAGTGATTTATTGATTCATTTTGTATTGAAATGTTCGACATTGAAATATGTCCATTTTTGGGAATTGGCAATGGATATTTATATCCGAATTATTATGAAATCCTATAGCTTGATAATAGGTAATGCTTTTCGGATCGGTCTCGAGCCCCCGATCCCGTTTCGTTCTTGCAAGAACCGTATTTCGGTGATGGCGATCACCCATATTCTCAGGATTTAGATCAAGCCTACTTCCTGACGGTCCATATATTCCCACGTTTTAAAGTATTGTTATGTTATTGTTTAAATATGAGTTTTGAATAAATACGTTTGGTATATAAAGTTTTGTTTGTTTCGCAAATGATTTCATATGTTTCATTTGCTGTATTTTGATTTCGCTATTTACTTATAAAGTAATAGCCGTATTTTGATTTTCGCTATTAACTTGTAAAGTTATAGCCGTGTTTTGATTCGCTATGAACTAAATGTTCTTAGCCGTATTTATGTCGATACCAAACGGTCTTTTAAAAGAATTTTGGGTTTTGATAAATTAATATTTTATAAGAAGTTACTAAAAGAGCAAAAGATTAAATTGGAGATATTTGTAAATGACTTGTATATAAATGTAATAGTTTGTTGGATTACTCAACAATTCAATTGTTGACAGTCTTTGATGGGGCCTATCCCTTACGGGGGTAGATCCATTTTCAGGTTAGCTCTGCTGTGGAGACAATGTTTACTTCTGTTATGTGTTAAGTGCGCGTCGAGGACTTCTTTTTGAAATTCATAATGTAAATTAGACATTTGTATATTAAATTGTAATATTTTATAACGTTTTGTAAATAGTATTCACTTATTTAAATGTAAAAAGTTTTAAATACTCTGATATTAGTTTATCGTGGCTATCAAGCCACAGGTTGGATTCAGCCCAGACTTTTATAAGTCTTCCGCTGTGCTTTGTAGACAGTATTATAATATTGTTTATGCCGGTTTGGGTTGTTTCACTTGTTGAGAGATCCATCAATGAAACACTTCTTGTTCTTGGAGATTAATCCAATGAGCATAGATCTCTTCCATGCCGAGAAACCAGTACCATTGAACGGAGTACTGACGAGTTTAATACTTGAGTGGTCAGAGGGGTGAAGAAAATAAACGCTACTTGGAGTATGGTTGAGATCCATGGTGGTGTAAGATTCGGCTTCCATGGAAGGTATTAAGAAACAGAGAAGAAGAAGGGAGAGAGATAAAGGTGAGAGAAAAAAAATTCAGAGGATAATGGATCAGAATACAAACCGCTCTGATACCATGTTACAAAGAGAGAAACCCACTGACCTCCATTGAAGAGTATAGGAAAGCAAGGTAGAAGAGAGAGAAAAGAATTGATATTATTTCATGTCAGAAAAGTTATTTACAAGGAGAGGGGTGCTAGCCCTTATATACAAAAAGATTAGTGCATAACAACCTGATTAGTGGGTTTGTTACGCTAACAAACAAAAGGTAAAACTAAGTCTTGCTAACAGAATTGATTATATCAACACATGTTATTAAATATCATTACTTAACAGTATTTGGTAACATTTGATTTGCTATTCGGGTTTTATAGAAATTTATAAGCCCGATCCAACAGTTTTGTGGAATTAATGCAGAGCAACTCTCAACTTTGCAACTACTTCTGATATAGTATAATAGTATTAGGGTGCAGACGGAATGATGCACAGCAGTAATGCAGTATCATATATTCATGATAATAAAGATAAGAAGGCCCGTTTAGGACCCGTTAAAAGCATATTTTAAGCCTGCTTCGTATATAGTCAAAGTTGAACCTTCAAAAATCCGACCCATTTAAGGCCCAATCCGTTGAAAGCCCGTCTAATAAAGGGTCAGGCCCCTCCGGCCCATTGCACACCCCTAGTTCAAACCATCACAATCTACTTTCACACACCTTTGTAAAAATAGGTGCAACACAAGTCTTTCACTCAATGTGTCCACACATCAACCTTAACATACTCATTTGATCACAGTAACCTTAACATACTTATTTGATGTGCTACTTCCATGAGTTCCATCTCATGCCCATGTATAACTAGCCAACACTCTTTGCAAAACAACAAGCTAAGAATGATCAGACTGCGACTCGATAATGTTTATCTTTTGATTCGATTGGGAACTTCCTATCACATAACACCCTAGTGGGTCCTCTCCATATTAACCATCCAAATTGAATTCAGTGCATAATTCCTCTCTATAAGATAAAACTTTAATTCAATTTATTTTTCATTTATGAAACAAATTAATTATACACTGATACGCAAGTAAATTATCGTGAGTGCTTGACCAATGGATTTATAACTGACTTTATCTTGTGACTTGTTAGTTGTTCAAAAACTAAAAAAATTATAATAGATAAATAATTTGAACATAAATAAACATTGTCTTTTAAGTCAAAATCAAATATATAGTTGATGTGTGTAGCTTTTTCACTGGCTTTTGATTATTTAGTTAAATTAACCTTTTTTTGTCAAATAATCAACTGAGCACTAACAATTAACAACTAATTTTATCAAACATCTCTTTAACAGTTAACTTAATTAATAACTATTCTCAATCGGTCTATATTACAAACATGTCAAATAAGTTAATTAAATCGGCCAGCCATTAATAGCAAATAGCTAATTTCCTAACACTCATGCCCAAGGTACCTATAAAAAAACATTATAGAACAATATATCTGCGTCCCTTTAATTAGTAAGGGTTATATTTGGGATCACAAATTCTATGCTATAGACGGGTGTAATGGGCCAACTCATTTTTACACTTTCTAAAAATAACAATTGAAATTTCCATTGGGCTGGGCTGCTGAGACTGCCGTCTATGCCATAGACGGTCTCTCAGGAGACCTTCTTGTTTGGGATAGGGTGAAAGATGTATACACCCTGGGCTCTAAACATAAAAATTATAAATTTCATTTTCTATATTAAGTAGAATAAGTTTCAATAGATATACATACATGCTATTGTGATGTTTTTTTTTTTCATTTAAAAACATTAATAACAATTATTTCCTGTGAATCATATAAAAAAATAAATAATTCACAGAAAATGATTATTACTAGTCAATGAAATTTAATTATCTATTTAAAGCTGATTGTTAAACTTATGAATATCTTAAAGATTTTAATTGTTCAATATATTTCTATTGATATTAAAGGCTTTGTATTGAATCTTGATAATTGAGTATATCCTAGTCTACAAAATCTTGTAAACCGACTTATTTTGAGTTTGCACCATATGCTTTTCTGTTCCAAATTATTAGTAATATTTTTTTTTTCACGCAGTTCAGTGCATTAATTTAATAATATCTTTACTTATACATAATAAAAAATTATAAAAATTTAATATTAATAATCTTTGCATTGAGACAAATCAAATAAAATCTCACTTGAGTACTATATTTTAACTTATAGTTTAAAAAATAATCACAAAGAACAAAAATACCTAATAGAATTTTTTTTTTCCAAAAAATATCTAATAAAAATGTTTTGCCAAATACCTAACAAAACTTTTTCTATTCCAAATAGTACCAAGTAACGTTTTCCTTCAGTTGACCGTTAAATATAACAGTTGACTGGTCAAAATCGAAAATTTTTCTTCCTCATCTTCAATTTCTTTTCCAATTTAACTTCGATTTTGAGTAAAAAGTAAAGGAAAAAGACAGTGAAGAAATTGAATTGGAAAAGAAATTGAAGATGAGGAAGAAGAATTTTGGATTTTGCCTAGTCAACCGTTATATTTGACGGTCAATTAAAGGAAAACGTTAATTAATACTGTTTGAAAAAGAAAAAGTTTTGTTAGGTATTTGCTGACAAAATTTTTTTATTAGGTACTTTTTTTTGAAAAAAAAATTTATTAGATACTTTTTTGACATAGAAAAAATATAACTTTAAGTTATAATTTTTTTGAGTTTTACTTTTTTCGTTCCATAATAGTTTATCACTATGAGTAGTAAGTATTAAGTAACGGAAAAAGTATCATATAAACATTCATAAATTGATGGAGGACTATTAAGTAGACTTGAACGTGCAAAGTAGTAGTAGTACAATATGTATGTACAATTGAAAAAGTAACAAAAATAATAGTCGAAATATTGATTGTTCTTTTTATAAAACGAGGTTGACGTTTCATTTACGTCATCCTTACGCAAGAATTGGTTTCAATAAAAACACGTCCTTATCACTGGCCCCACCTTAGAAGTTATGAGTAATTAAGAATAGGTAATCAATTTAGATTGAATATTTTTATTTAATTAATTATTGACTAATCATTTGGTTTACCTATTTAAAAATGTTATCATTAATTTGGTATGATATGGTAATACTATTACAAATATGAGCACATTGTAAATTTTAAATATTTTTTTAATTGTATCATTTAATGTACATTTATAATTGTTAATATTTTGAAAAAATTACCTAAAATAATCTAATTTATTTGTGATTTTTCTACAATGCAATAATCCCATGATTAACCATGAATAATCCTTACTTTAAAAGGTATTTTCCTAGAGTAAACTCGGTGATCGGATGACTTGCTATAGCAAGTTTTATTTTTTTAAAAAAAAGATAAATTAAAATAAAATTAAAATGTTGAAAAATAGTTAATAAAAATTTATGATTTTTTTTATTATTTAGAATTTTTTATGTAAAATTTCAAAATTTTTCTCTATTTTTAAATTAATTTTCAGTTTACTTTTTTTGTGAATTACCTACTTTAGCAGATTATCGGGTTACCCAAGTTTACTCTAGGCAAATACCCCTGAAGTTGAGAACTTGGGATTATTCATCATTAATCAATAGGTGAGATTATTGTAGGAAAATCACGAATAGGTTGGATTATTCTAGGTAAATTTTTCTAATATTTTTAGTTATACAAATTAAATATTAACAAAAACTAAAATTAATGAAATTTTGATGAAAATGATTCAAACAAGATTTCATATGACAATTTTTTACATATAGATAAATTAACGATAATAGACAAGTCAATCTAATTAATTAATAATGTTGAAGTCAACATAAGTGAAACAAAAAAATGAGGCAGTAACAAAAGGAATTAATAATTGATTATTGAAAATGATTTGAGATAAAATAGGATAAATATTAAAGTTAACACGAAACTTTATAATTTATTTGTTTTAATAGGTCAATAAGGGATAAAATTGGTTTATTTTTTCATAGATTGGTAATATGACATTATATTTCCAGATAATGATGGTAATGTAACATCATATATATATATATATATATATATATATATATATATATATATATATATATATATATATATATATATATATATGAAGATTATGATGAGCAAATCAAATAGTAATATGATAATGATGATGGTAATATGACATCATAATATGATCATATTAAAGATAATATGATCATATTTAATATGAATATAATTTTCATAATTAATTGCTAGTAAATACTATACAACACATAAAATTTTATAATAGCTACTTTTACAATATACAATTATTTATTTAATTAATTTTACTACAATTAAATATGACAAATACAATAAACAAAATCGTATGTGGCACGATTATTATCTATCTAGTATATAACTATTACTAAAACAAAACATTGCTGATGTCATCACTTTTTAAAATTGTAAATTAATTTTTTTACTTTTTAGGTCATATCATTTGATATATTAGAAAATCATATACTTTATTTTATTTTCTTTCAATTATTTATAAAATCTTTATAATGTTATTTATTAAATGAGTATAGGATATATTGAGATGGTTAAAATAAAAGCCATAAATTGTTAATTTTTTTTGTTTAAACAAATATGTCAAAATATTTAATAAAACTGTATATTGCACGGACATTATCTAATACTATTTTGTTTGTCAATATTGTCTCCTACTAATAAGGAATTCGATCAAGTGGTATTACCTCTATTTTGTCTTTTAAATGTCAAGATTGTCACCTTTTATTTTCGTCTTGTTGCAACTTGACTAGTCAACTATAAGTCTTGATGGGATTAATCTTTTGTACTAATAATTAAGAAATAGGGAGTAATCGAAAATGATCAAAAAATGTATACACTATACACAACATTTAAAAAAATTAATACGATTAAAAACCTAATTATTAAACAAATGATTATTTCATATGAATATTGTATTTTAATCTATGCGATATATTGAGTTGATGATGATAACAACATTAAATCCCCCCATCTTATAATGCATTTTGGATTAAAATATAAAGACAACATAAGCAATTATCACATATGTCGTTAAATATCTACTTATAATTAATAATAGGTAAGATTTATTAAAGAACCAACTCAACCAAAAGCTTAAGCTAATGGTTGAGGCCCCAGGATATGTTATATACTCTAACAACTATATCAACTAATTGATGATTAAAGTCTATGTTTTAAATCTTGTCATTTATCTCACTTTCGATTGATGAGTCCTGAATCTAACATCTATGAATAGGAGGGAGTATTTTTTATGTGTGTTTAATTTAATTGTTCATGATTTACCATTTCTATATTTTAATTTTTAAGTAGGTCTAAAATGAGTCTATAAATTATAATATAACTCTAAAATGAGCTCAAATAAATATATATATATATTTGAAATGAATTATAAATTATTTATAGTAATGTGTCGGATCTTGATCTTAAATAAATCCAAACCCATATAATTTTTAAATTTAAAATAAAATTCAAACCCATTAAATCTCAAAAGTTGAAATCTATAATCTTCTATACCTATTACTAAAACAAAACACTGTTGATATCATCGCTTTTTAAAATTGTTTATGTGTCACTTTCTCAATATAAACTTTCCCTCTAAAACTCAATGATGATATCATTGTATTTATTACTAATGTTTCTATCTTTGATTTTTTTATTTTCTAATTATGACTATAATATTATCAATATTGATTGATTTTTTACTTTTTAGGTCATGTCATTTAATACATTAGAAAATCATATAATTTACTTTATTTTCTTTTAATTATTTGTAAAATCTTTATAATTTTATTTATTAAATTCGTATAGGATATTTTGAGATGGTTAAAGTATAAAGCCATCATTTTTATTTTTTTCTATTTAAACAAATATGTTAAAAAATTTAATAAAACGTGTATCGTACGAGCATTAGCTAGTTCAAACCTAAGGTAAAAATCGATAGGACTCAACTTTGACCCATGAGCATCCTTAAATTACATTTGTACTAGTCCTAATCTACATGTTTTCCACCTTGCACTACTTGTCACTCCAAGCACTCCAACGAGGAAGCCAAAAACCCACAACCATTGAATCATTCACTTAATTTAAACAAACCTATTAATTATTCATTAAAAAAAATTAATAATTAAATTTATTTATTGTCTATAAATAGCCCCCTCCATGATCTTTTTCCATCCCAACCACTTGTAATTCTACCAAAAACTTCCAAACAACATAAAAATATATCAAAAATCCAAAAACACCCACCATTTTCTTCCTCAAAAAAACACACCCAAAAAAATGGAATCCCAAAATCATATTTCTCCTTCAAATAATCACATACTAATTATTCCAACCCCAGGAATGGGACACTTAATTCCCTTAATTCAACTAGCCAAAAAAATTCTTCAATTAACATCTTTTCATATTTCTTTTATCATCCCTACTGAAAGGCCGCCAACACAGGCTCAAAAAGCTGCGTTGGCGGCTCTTCCTGAGGAAAAAACTTCCTCGTTTTTCCTCCCACCTGTCAATTTAGATGACGTCCCGTCAGACGCCATGATCGAGACCAGACTTTGTTTAACCCTAACTAGATCTCTCCCTGCCCTCCGGTCCCACCTAAAAGAGTCAAAACACCGTTTTGTGACGCTTATAGTTGACCTTTTTGGTACCGACGCTTTTGAAATAGCGTCGGAATTTGGGATTAGTCCTTACATATTTTTCCCTAGTACTGCTATGTGTTTGTCACTTTTTCTCCATCTTCCTTATCTTGATGAAAAAGTTTTATGTGAATATAGGGACATGCAAGAACCGGTTTTATTACCTGGGTGTACACCGGTTCAAGGAAAAGATTTATTAGACCCGGTTCAGGACAGGAAAAATGAAGCTTATAAATGGGTTTTACATCATACAAAGAGGTATACTTTAGCTGAGGGTATTATGGTAAATACGTTTAATGAGTTAGAGGAAGGGGCTTTGAATCTTTTGCAAAAAAATGAACCGGGTAAGCCTATGGTTTACCCGGTTGGACCGTTGGTTCAAACCGGGTCTGGTGATGATAAAGTTGATGAGTCGGGTGCTTTGAATTGGTTAGATGAGCAGCCACGTGGGTCGGTTTTATTTGTCTCGTTTGGAAGTGGTGGGACCCTTTCGTATAAGCAGATAGTTGAGTTGGCTCATGGGTTAGAGATGAGTGATCAAAGGTTTTTGTGGGTGTTAAGAAGTCCTAATGATGAGATTCTTAATGTAACATATTTTAGCACTGAAGTTGATAAGAAAAACCCATTAGATTATTTGCCTAAAGGATTTTTAGAGAGGACAAAAGAGAGAGGTCTAGTAATCCCATTGTGGGCCCCACAAATGAAGATTCTTAGTCATCCATCAACTGGCGGGTTTTTAACTCATTGTGGTTGGAACTCAATTCTTGAAAGTGTAGTCAACGGGGTGCCTCTAATTGCTTGGCCGCTTTATGCTGAACAGAAAATGAACGCGGTTTTGGTAACCGATGGAATGAAAGTCGCCCTAAGGCCAAACTCCGATGAAAACGGATTAGTCGGTCGAGGAGAGATCGGAATGGTGGTTAAAGGTTTAATGGAAGGTGAAGAAGGTAAGAAAATAAGAAATAGGATGAAGGAGTTAAAGGATGCATCCATTAGAGTAGTTGGAGAAGATGGATCATCTACAAAGTCATTTTTAGAAGTGGCTCAAAAGTGGAAATCATCTAAATAAAAGTCATAAAACATATAATTGCATGAAAGAAAACAAGAAAAGGTGACTCCATTATAAATTATAGTGCGTGTGAATGTACAATCTTTTTCCTCCTCTTATGTTGTGATATATGATTTGCACTAATTTTTTTTTTGAATTACTAGTTATTGGGTCATTATCTTTGTGTATATGGATAATGTTTAATAATTTAATAAGCATTATTTTTTTATTACTTCCTTTATTTTGAGTTTGTTTGTTCTATTTAGAACATTCGCTTTAGGAAACATAAATTTTAAAATAATTTTTGAGAGATATATATAAATTAAAATATATATGTATATATATGATGTGTAGTTTTAAATTATCGTCATATTTAGTGTATTTCACTTATAAAAATTTATAATAATAAGATCATATCCATATAATAGAGATAAAGTGGTCAAAAAGTCTTTTCAATAAACCTTGCAAGATCAAAACAAAACAAAAATTGAAGTGATTTAATTATTGTTGTTTGAAATTTAAATGTTAAAATATGATGAGATTTCAATTATCAGTTTAACTTTTTGATTGAGTTAGTTTCTTGATATGATATCAAGAGTCAGCGTGACAAGAGGCTATGATTTCGATCTCAATCACCTCTCACTTAGTTCCACATTTAACGCCAGCTATGAGGAAAACATGTGTTGAATCCACAATTCTAACCCAAAGGGCTCTTATGTGAAATGGTGTGTAAGGGTATACTTCCTCCGTTCCATAATACTCGCTACATTTTTTCCATTTTGGGAAATTTCATATTACTTGCTGCATTTCCTTTTTTTAAGTAAAAAAACCAATCATTTAAAGTTATACCTACTCCTATTTTTATCCTACTTTATATCTAATTACTCTTATTTTCTTTTTCATTTTTCAACAAATAATATTAAAAAATTCCAAAAAAGCAACTTTCCACCTACTACTCATCATTGCACAGTAACTTCTTAATCTTTGTGCCCATGCAATGGTAGCAAGTAAATCAGAACAGATGAAGTATAACATATCTTCGAGTCTTAACCATCGACTTAATTTATATATTTTTTAATCATTGAGCTAGAATTTTATATTGCTTAGGTCGTACCAACTTTAAAGTTTGAGTATAATGTAGCCATAGTAGGGCAGTGGTTGCGACTTAGATGCATGTTACAGGTTGGCAAATGGTTACCACGTAGGTCATACCAACTTTAATGTTACTAACACCGAGCCCGACTTTGTTTTTATTTGATGTTTTCATTTATTTTATTTTTTATAAGTTTTTAAAATGTGTGTGAGATTTAATATTTATTAATACATATTTCATATTATAAAAAATTCAACTAATGTACTAATCAGAAAATTTTTTTATGACTTTTGGTTGAGTTGAATTACTTGACAATCAAAAAGATTGAAAAGCTATTTACCAAATGCATTTTACGGCTTTTTTTTTATCTTTTCAAAAATCAAAAGTCAATTCAACTAATGTACTAACCAAAAAAACTATCCAAAACATATTTACCAAACAACCTCTTAATTAGAAAGTCCTATCTATTAATTAATTGTTTGTTGTAGATATAGGGCTTGTTTGGTTACCCACTATTAACCTTGGAATTTTAAATTCCTAGGAAATAGTATTATGGTAATTTGTTTGGTTGCCAAAAAAACTAAAATTCCTAGGAATTATAAAATCCAAGGGAAGTTAATTCCTATGAGACATAGGAATTAGATTACCATATACCCCCCTTGGCTATTTACAATTCCCATGGAAATAAAAATTCCTATTGTCAAACAAACAAAAATAAGTAATTCCTAGGAAATTGACAAAGGAAGTAAATTCCAATAAATTACAACTTCCCATAGGAATTTAATTCCTACGTCAACCAAACGACTCCATAGTAGAAGTGATCAACTTAAACTTATCCCATAGCCTAAAATACAAGTCGAATGGGTTTTTAAGCATAAATAACCAATTTCTTTATTAGACGTGAACATGTGATTTGAGTTAGTTATTTAGATTGGGCAATTAAGTTTGTTTAAAAGTTATTAACACATATTTTTTTTCGGCTACTTTTGTGAGAGACCGTCTCTCAAAGAGACGACCTCAAAACAAGAAGCCCAAATTCTTATTTTCTCTTAAATTTGTGTAAATTGGGCTAAATATTTAGCCCATATTTCTAATGCGTCTCTTGGAGAAACCATCTCTCACAACAATTTGTGTATTTTTTTCTAATTGACCAATAATAGAATTAAAATTTAAAATTAACCAAAAAATCAAGATTAAAGCCATGTGTCGAAATTTAACTAGAATATGACTTAGTGGAAACAGAAAAAAAGTTAAAAAATAAAATCTATTTGAGACACTAAGTATGCATTAAAATATCATTACCCAATTATTTAAGGTGTTCTTATAAATTATGCCTTGGGAAGGAGGGAGAAAGTTATTTAAAACTTTGTAATTGAGAAAATAAATGTAGAATAACTGAACGTGAGAACAACTCGTTTTATACGAGACCATCTCACCATAAAACAGACTTATATAATTAGCTAGTTTCTTTAATGAAATACTTAAAATTATAAATAATCAATTTAATAAACTAAATATACATAAATAGCTCAATAAAAATAATCTAACTATAAAATCGTCTTATTCAAGAATAAGCATTAAAATGTAATGATTACATTGCATATGGCATTTGGTAAAGCAGATTCGAGGATTATACATCGCAAAACTTGTGGGCGTTATTTGAAAATTTGAGGCCTTTAGTGTTTAATAGGCCCAATTTGCACAAGTTATTCGATGGGCACGCAAAAAACTTAACAGACCCTCTCTTGAAAGGGACCGTTTATAATATAAACGTCTCTCAAGAGCCCAACCTATATCCCCTTTCAACTTACAAAACCATCAACTATATAGGAAAAATCACCGTGAATAATACAACATTTTGTTAATTTCCTTACAATAATACGAACTTTAAATTAACCATGAATAATAACAACTTTGAGGGGTTTTTTCCTACAATAATACCAACTTTAGTTTATTAACTAATTTACTAAATTTTTTTTGTCATATAATCACCTATAGTTTAATTTTTAACATATTAGGTATACTGTAGGAAAACAATCCCATAGTTACTCAAAAAAAAATGAAGGAAAACACTCCCATAAGTTGGTATTATTCATGGTTAATCAAGAGTTGGTATTATTGTAGAGAAATAAGCAAAAGGTTGTATTATTCCTGGTAGTTTTTCCTAATTTTTTTTTAATTTATAAATTGGGCCAGCCCCAAAACTTGAGATGTCTATTGTATAGACGATCTCAAGTAAGAATTTGTGAAAACTCAAATGCGACCCCCATACGCGTGCGACCAAATTTTTTAAAAAAATTTTTGCCGAATTTAAATCTTAAAACACCCATTATAGACTAAAAAAAGTCGAATCTAACACTTAAAACCCTTAATCCAAGCCTCAATCTTCTTTCTCCAGAAGCTTAATTTAAACTGTAAAAATTACCGTGAATAATACCACATTTTGTCAATTTCCCTACAATAATACCAACTATTGATTAACCATGAATAATACCAACTTACGGGGGTTTTTCCAAGAATAATATCAACTTTAGTTTATTAACTAATTTACCAATTTTCTTTGTCTTATAATCACCTATATTTTGATTTTTAACATGTTAGGAATTTTCTAGGAAAATACCCCTTTAAGTTGGTATTATTCATGGTTAATCAATAGTTGGTATTATTGTAGGAAAATTAACAAAATGTTGTATTATTCATAGTAATTTTTCCATTTAAATTTAAATCTCACCAATGACTTGGAGGAAATAGATGAAAATGAAAGTCCACCAATTGCCAACCTCCCCCCAAAACTTAAATCTAAGGGACTTTTTTCATTTTTATACTTATTCCCTATTCTCATTTCTTTAAAACAAACAACGACTTGAACTTTTTTTTTAGAATAAGTTTCATTTCTTTCCCCAAATCCCATGTGGCAAAAGGGTAAACCATTACCCCTTAAAAATAATGAATACTATATATTCGGTTTACTCTATATAACTCACTTTATTATAATTTTCTCTCTCTTCTACCACCATTAGTGGCTATAACTTTGAAAATTAAAGCTTGCCATAAAAATATAACAAACCACCTTTGTAATTCTCAAGTAGATATTTTCCTACTTGATTACTTCCTTTGTAATAAGTTTCCTAGAATATTTTCACCTCTTAATTTCACTTTGATTCCATACAAATCCTTAAAATAAAATGTTCCTATTTTGTTTTCCATTTTAAAATGAGATATGATCTTAATTGAATTGAACAAATCCAAAATATATATTGCAAAAAAAAATCAAAAGTAACATTTGCAATATATTTCGAATTATTATTAAGTTACACCTCATCATATAAGCTATCCAACTAAAAAGCCAACAATCCATTTTTCAATATACACTCAAAAATTATCCTATGCCACAACACTAGTAATTTAAATACTCTGATGTCTCCATCATGAGAACACAATAGGAAAACTTTAATCCTAAGCCAACACACTTCACTTAACAAACTTCACAATGTAATGTGAAAGAACCTTCTTTGAGGGTGAAAAAAAAAAGAATAGTGGCACTAGCCATCAAAACAATGCACTATGAAAAATAGAAACTTTCTAATTAAAACTTGTGGATAAGTAATTGGTCCTTCCTCTTGTATCATTAGTGATCAAGGGACTAACACTCTTACTTGGTAAGTAAGATTAGAAGGATAAATCATATCTCAAATAGCAAGTCTCCTCAGAGACCGTCTTTCTGAGAGATGTCTCTCAGGCCCAATCCATTAAAGCTTATTGTCTATATTTACTCTACATTTTCCTTAATGGGCCAACCCAATTAGAGTTGGTATCTCAAAGAGACCGTCTCTCACAAGAATTTGTGTATCTCAAATTTGATCAAATGAGAAGTTGTCACACAAATCTAGCCAATCATCTAGGGTGAATTGAAAGTCATCACTCACATCCATTATAGGTGTGTTTATGACCGTGCCCATACCCGAAATTGCTTCATGAAAGTCGACTTCTAGTGTCTGCACGGAAAGTCCTTCAAGGGTTCTGATGGAATGAAATGGAGATACAGGAATACAGTTATACGAGGTTGCCGGTGACACAAAACTAGGGCAAAAGCTCAACAAGTTGTTGTCTTCAATTGAATCGGGTTGTAAGTGGGCTTGGGTGAATGAAAAAGACCTAAAAATTTTGGCTCGATCAACAAGCTCATCTTCAGACTCGACTTTAATATCTCCTTCTGCGCCAATGCCCACAAAAATATCTTGTTGTGAATTTTGAAGTCGTTGTTGTGGTTGTGGTTGTAATTGCGGTGGCGATTGTGATTGTGATTGCGATTGCAATTGCAGTTCAGATTTGAATTTTAATTGCTCTTGAATAGGGGAATTTTGATCCTTTTTTATTTGGACTCCTTGGGAACAAGTGTGTTCACCTTTGTACATTATTTGGTATATAGATTGGTCTTCATTTGATTGTTGCACTTGTTTGGTGGCAGCACATCCTTTAGAGTGACGATAGGTACATCTATAATATCCCCTGCATGACATTAACAACTTTGCAATCTTAGTGACATAAATAAACAAATAAAAAATCAAACAAACAAATAGATTAATAAATCATCATCTTCATACCTAGTGTACTCCGCTCATAGACAAACTATGGTCAGGGCATGGGGAGGAAAGATAAACGACAGCTCATACCCATATAAGAGAGTGTCGTCAAAGATTCCCCGGCTCAAAAAGGGTCTTAAATAGATTAATAAATAAATAAATAAATAAATAAACAAAATAAATAAATTGGTGGATTAAATATGACATCTTTAAAAATGACATAAGTAATAGTACAAAATGGACTACATCAAAATTTCCATGGTCATATATTATGATATAAAATGACAATAAGCTAGCCAATTCCTAGTCATAACATGACTTCTTATCCATACAATTCCTATTATATTAGATGGTATATTAATTTATAAATTATATAAGATATAATAATAATGAATAATGATTAATTGCTTTTTCTTTGAGATTAATGATTAATGGCTAATAAGAACATATTTCAACAATAACTTTCGATATTTTATGAGAAGTATTAGTATATCATGATATTATAATTTACAAATTTATAAAAATTATTAACCAAAAAATTCTAAAAGTATAATTCAAGAGATGCCTAGATGAAACGTTTTATGATTAAAGATTTAAAACAACTTTTCACCTTACTAATTATTTTAAGATTTTTGAGGACGAAAACTACTCTATGTGATATAAATCCTCCATCAACTGTTTTAATTTGTATTTAATTCTAAATCTATAAGTTAAAGCATAGTAAAATTTATTAATATTAACTTTTTAAAATTTTGAATTATGTTAAATAAAATATTAAAGCTTAAAAATGTGTCAAACTAAATGAAACGCTTAACCCAGGACAATTCTAGAAAGTCAAAAAGTTAGACAAGCTAAGAAAAACTAGAAAAGTGGGAAAAATTCTATTTGATTCGTCTTAATTCTAAAAAGTCAAATAAAATCTTATTTGTTTCGTCTTATTTAAATTTTTATAATCTTTAATTATGTTAAACAAAATAGTAAACATATAATATATTTGTGTTAAACTAAATAAAACGCATAAAACGGATATGATTATAGAAAATCTTAAAAGTAAGACAAGATAGAAAAACTAGAAAAGTGGCAACAATCCTAGTCCTAGACATGCAAGTAATTGATAATTGTCTTTTAGAGGAGGATGACATTAGAAGAATACAAGGGCGCCCAAATTTGTTGACAAATTATATTTATAGGTACTACATTACTACTTTGGCATCACCTAACCTAATTGCCTCATCTATAAGGATAAATGACAACAACATCACAAGGGTATTAGTATTACTAAAAGTTGTGTGCATGAAAAAAAGGATCTTATAATATCATCATCATTAAACTTTGTATATTCCGTTTATATAAGACTATGATCAGGATTTGGGGAGAAAAAAACAATGATAATTCATACCTATAAAGGCCGGCTCGAGAACGACTTCCACGAGAGAGGATCTTATAATATCTAGTTGATAAATTTTATTTTTTTATAACATTGTCTACTAGTTGTTTATATTTTGATGAAATCAAAAGCTTTATATTTTACATTTTTATTATAATTTTTTATTTGTAAGGTTTTCGAACAGATGATGGAAGTAACAGAAATGCGTATGCTGAGGTGGATAATGTGTGGCGATACTATGATGGATTACTAAATCTGTCCCTTTTACCCTTCGTTTAGTAGTATTCTTTGTCTTTAATTACCGCTCTTTAATTCCTTATTTACTTTTGTCTTTATTTTAGCTATTTGTACTATTAAGTTGCAGATTTCGCGCTCTTTGAAAACCTGTCTCGAGCCGTAGGGCTCTTTGACCACACTTTCCTCATATACGACATTGAGATAGAGATTATGCTTGGTAAATATATATTAGGGTTCTTGTTTAAATCGTCTAATCGCATACTTTCATAATATTAAATACTTATATTTTTTAGATAAGTATAATTTAAAATATTAATGATTAAAATTGTGCATAAAAAAGTGAAATGTAGCAAGTACTCTATTATGGAACGGAGGAATTACTCCTTAAAAACTTATGGTAAAAAAGTAATCTATTTGGTTCTTATCGTACATCTCTTTAATGACTCGAAAAGGTGCTTTTGGACTAGCCACTCAATTCCAAGAAATTTCAGACAATAAATATAGGGAACTTATCAACTTGTAGTCTAGTACATCTACACCTTCCCACCTTTACAAGACTTTTTTTTTTATATAGATAACATAATATTATTATTATTATTATTATTATTATTATTATTATTATTATTATTATTAATTTTGAAGAAAAAAATTGTATTACCCAAGCAAAAAAATGGGATATAAGGGACTTACGCCTCTAAAATTACCAGCTTATATTATTATTATTATTGTTGTTGTTATTATTATATGTTGTTTTATTTTTCATAATTTATGATATAATTTTCGTTAAATTGAATGAAGGATAAAGAGAAAAATATTAAATTAAATTTGAGATAAATTGATGAAAATTAGTGTTATTAAAAGATGATAATAATAGGATTTGTGGTATAGTAATGTTATAAATTAAGCTTCATAGTAGTGGGGTATTTTTATTCCTAGAATAGAAATTATTTAAATATAAATAAACAAATTAAAACTAGATAAAAAACGAAAATAAATGAGTATGATCATGGTAGAAAGTTTATGATATTCATATAGCTCTGCCCTTTTCTTAGCGAAACATGTATTAAAAAATGATAGTAATACATTATAGGTTATGATCATCTTATAAACGTCATACTATTATTTTGGGTAACCTATACAAATACATGTATGATGTAATGTTCTTTAAAAACAATGCATGTAATGTTCTTTTTTTATATATTTTTTTTATGTTTTTGCCAAATAAAATTATATCATCTAATCATATTTTATATATTACTGCTAATCTTATTTGATTCGTCTATTTTATATTTTTATAATATTAACTTCTAATAATATTTAGTTATATATTATCGCCATAGTTTAAGATAGATATAATCGAAATAACATATTAATATGCATAATAAAATACTGAGACAGTGCAAATAAAAAAGAACCAATAAATTATTTTCTGAGGGTAATTATTAAAGTGCAAAAGAAACTACTCGTAAAATCTTAATTTATTTTTAATAAGAGGTAAAGGTAAAGGACACTTCCAATATCCTGCACAAGGCAGGGTCCGGGTGAGAGATTTGTTTTTCCTGAAAGATGCGGACAAATCATACTTGTTCTCCCTAGGAGGGAGTACAGAGAGATGCGCGCAGTCAAGAAACCCCCCAATTGATATCTACGCCCAGTAAGGGTCGAACCCCAAACCTTTTGCTCCACGTGCAAATGTTTTATCCATTGAACCACAAACGCTTTTGGTCTTAATTTACTTTTAATACAAACAATTTAAACTCAAAACTTACCCTTTTAAAGTGATTATGTATAGCTTTGATTCAACACTTTCATATAATGATGATTAACTAGCATATACTAATCAAAACTCATTCTGTCTATTTGAATTTGCACCATTTAAAAACATAATTTAATTAAATTTATTATTTTTCGTTTCTTTAAATTTGTTCTCTTAATAGTATATTTTTGTCATATATG
The DNA here is from genome assembly GCA_019425755.1 of Amaranthus cruentus. NCBI lineage: Eukaryota > Viridiplantae > Streptophyta > Magnoliopsida > Caryophyllales > Amaranthaceae > Amaranthus > Amaranthus cruentus. Next base: position 23,924,432 of record CM033459.1, on the reverse strand, counting down.
CATGCTAATTTCTCATTCCAAATAACATTAAGTAATAGAAGTATCAACTTGTATGTTGAGAAGTAGTAGATGAGTTGTATGATTGTATGCAATTATTGCTAAGGAGAGAGTGGGTACATTACTACAACCCACAACTGTGTCATTTCCAAAAACTCCAAATTTAAACCCAAAAAGAAAAGCTTTATTTTTTGCCATCCATCCATTCCATAATTAACCAACAAAAATCCCACGTGACAATAATTAATTAATAATTTTTAATTATTATTCTTTTTCTGAAATATTTTATTCATTTTATTTCCACTTGTTTGATGAGGAAGTGCTCAAAATCATATGAAGTGCACGTACAATGCACCTAAATTCAAGATACTACTAGTTGTATATTAATTAGTATAATAATCACAATTCACAAACGACAAAAGATTTAAGCTTTGCTTAATTACTAGATAATTATTGACTGAAGTGTTAGGCAACCAACTCAACCAAAAGATTAAGCTTATGGTTGAGGCCCCAAGATATGTTATATACTCTAACACGCCCCCTCACATGAAAGTCCTTTGAGTTAAAAGTGTGGATGTATTGAGGTGCCCATGTGTTACCCACATGTGAGTTGTCCCACATCGGAGAAAGAGAAGAGTATGCATCACTTTATATACTCAAGGAGTAACTCCTACTATTACCAATTGGTTTTAGTAGTGAACCTTCTTTGAGTTTATGAGTGGACTACTTCTTCTCCTCTTTGTTTGGGTTGCCCAGGTCCATTTTCTAAATCTTATCAGGATGCAACACAGACCCTCCTCATACCTGGTGCCAAATATTCCACTTTAAATGAGAGGTGGTTGATGTTTGAACATGTGACCTCTTGTCACAATGGCAACTGATATAAGGAACCAACTCAACCAAAAGTTTAAGTTTATGGTTGAGACCCCAAGATATGTTATATACTCTAAGATGAAGTTGCTGGTTAATTAGACCAGTTAGATGTTTTAATTGCTTTGTTATTTAAGTCAACTGTTATAAATATATTTAATTAAAATTAATCTATTTATTCGAAAAATCAGGATTACAGCTCAAAAGACAATTCAAAAATTACTCATAATAGCTTTCTGATTCTTAACTTGAAAATCGACTTTTTAGTTAATTTAAAATTTTATTTACCTTACACAGTTACACTTGTTTTTTTTTAATATTCGACGATCAAAAATCAAAAATAGACATTCAATAATATACCAAAATTTATTTGTCAAATATAACATTCATTAATTAATTAATGTTAACTAATAATTGTTTAGTGATATTACCTTGGAAATTTAGCTCCAAGAATGTCTTTTTGCCCGTATTTTCTCCAACTAAAGCCATCATTATGAACCCCTTCTAAACTTCCATTAGTGCTAATTTTCACAATCTTTGTCCACTTTGTCTCCATTGACCTCCTGCATCAAAACCTTAATTAAATTAATTACCTCAACATTTCCATAAATATGTATTTATTTATAAAAATAAACATAAATTATCCCGCTCATAAAAACTAGAATCAGGGTTTGAGAAGGGAAGAACGATGATAGCTCATACCCACAGAGGAGAGTGCGGTCAAAGAGTCCCTCAGCTCTACAAATATTATAATTAAACAAACCACCCAAAAAAATAAGTCTCATAATTTAATTTACCTTCTTTTAGATGGAGGAAAATTGGGGTGAGAATTTTCACTATTTGGGCTTAATTTAGAAAGAGGGTAATCCAAAGGAATAGAATTATTGGGATGAATAATGGAGGGGTGATCTTCATTTTCTTGAATGCTAAGCAACTTAGCCATTGTAATGGTTTTATCAAAAGTTGATAACATTTTTTCAAGTAATGAATTACAAAGATCTTGATTATCTTCTCTTAAAATATGGTTTCTTAATTCCTTTGCAATTTCTTCTCCTTCATGTAGTTCTTTGATCAATTGAGCTCTTTTATCATAACCCATCATTTCTTCCATCACAAATCAAAATATTTAGAGTTTTATAACTTTTTTTTTATTACTGGTAGGAGAAGATCAGGTGAGAATCGAACTCAAAATCTTATATGGAGTAAACTATACTTACGTTACGTACTCTAACCGAAACAAGTCACGATTCTCATGTAATTTGTGAAAGTGTGGATAGTAAGAAAATTTGAAGTATTTTAAAATAATATGCTCTATAAAGTGGTTAATATATTGTATATATTTGAAGATGAAGAATTTAAAAATAAAAAGCAAAGAATATAATAATGTAATGAAAAGTTCTTGGAAATGCACAAGAAATTATATGGAATAAGAGCAAAAGAATTGGTGGTGTTTAAAAGGTACAAAATTAATGTAAATAAAAGAAGCAAAAAAAGTGTAGGTTGAGTTTTACAAAGAAAGAGATAGGTAAGTGATGAGAGATTGACTTAATTTTTGGAAAAAAAAAATATATTTTAATATTGGTGGGAAGGTTTTGATGGAGAGATATTTATAGGAGGTTAAGAAGAGAGAGAAAAATGGCATGAAAGAGAAAAGTCATTGGTTTTGAGGGAAGGAAACCGAGTGGTTTATGAAGTAGTAAGTGGTAAGTACTCAAGTAGTATACTAGTATAAGTATACTCTTAACATATACTCATATTATATGTAGCACAAAAGTTAGTTAAATATTACTAGTAAATACTTCCTCCGTTACATAATACTCGTTACATTTAACTTTTTTACGCAATTTAACACTACAAATAAGTATTGAAATAGTGTTAGGAAAAAGCGATAAAATAAATTCATCGCCATTGGCGACGAACATGCGACGGAAAATTTGGACACCACATATGGGGCGACGGCATTTTTGACGCCATTTGGACGCTAGCTTTTTAAAAGTGTGGGGCGACGGGAAACGTGGACGCCATCTAGACGCCAACATTTTCAACGGTCAAAGAATTTAATTTTTGAAAAAAGGCGACGACACTTCTGGTAGCTTGTTGGACGCTAAATGTAAAAAAAAAACTTTGCTTTTATTTTTATTATTTGGCGACGGGGCATGTGGTAGCTAGTTCGACGCCCTTTAAGTCCGTTTTTTTTATTTGAATTTGGATTTGGCGAGAGGTTTATGGTCGCCGTGTTGTCACCATTATTTGTATTAATAAACAAGACGTTTTGTTGTTATTGCATTGTATATTTGAGAAACAATTGAAAGTATTAAAAGAAGAACAATTGAAAGCATTAAGAGAGGCTAGTGATTTTCTTATTTTATAATATTATGTAGAACATAATTTATTTGTTTTTATGTTTACATGATTTGTTTTTTTTCTTCTTTTGTTATTTATTGAGTTTATATATATATATATATATATATATATATATATATTATATATATATATATATATATATATATATATATATATATATATATATATATATATATATATATATATATATATATATATATATATATTATATATATATATATATATATATATATATATATATATATATATATATATTGTATTTTATATTTTATATTTTTATTATCATTAGTTTGCTTTAATAATTCATATTAGAATAATGTTATTGTTATCATAGATATTTTTATTCTCATGAATTGTTTTATATATTTTTATTGTCACTAATTTATTTTAATAATTAATTGAATAATTATATTATTATACTATATATAGGTGTTAAAAATGAATGTTAGGGAAGAAAGAAGTTGGATGTACTATTTTGTTCATTTATATGTTGAATTATACACATTTAAAAATTATAAAAAAGTTTATATTATGAAAGTATGCGATTAGACGATTCAAACAAGATCACATTTGACTACATTATTACTTACATATTCAAATTTAACGATTCAAACAAGATCCCACTTGACTAAATTATAAAAATCAGTTTTGAGAAAGAACTTCGGTCTTTATGCACAATCTTTGCATTTTCAGATTTAGCATTTTTTCCTTTCTCTTAATCATCTCTCTCACTTTGCCTTTATACTCCTTCTCATTCGATCGATTAACCTTCTTCCTCGCCCCTTGGTGTTGTGCTTTTCTTCAAATCAAATCTCTCCTCCTCAGAAGTCAGACCTAAGTCCGTCGACTCGACCTTCGTAATAATAATTATATTATTTATTTATTTATTTTATTATCTATTTATTTACTTCAATACATTGTTGCTACTCATAAGTTTGGATTCTAAATCCGCGACTATCTAAGACACAAATTCATTAAATCATGTATCAAATTTTATTTTGAATGTGAAATATAATTTCCTTTTTGCTTTTGCATGAATGAGGTGTTATATCTTGAACCTCTTTGATGTTGTTAATTCTGGAATGTCCGGCCGCAAAATGAACAGATTAAGCCTAAAGCTATTTGGAAATTTCTCACTATTTGTCATAAATTGGTAATTTGCTTCTAATTATAAGCACATTCAACATATCAATCTTTTTTTTTTTTTTGAATATTTCAACATATGAATTTCTTTAGTGTTACGAAATAGTGTCATCCCCTAATTCGTATGGACACTTTTACACGGACTAATACACTAATTAAATTGTTAATATCTCTAATTATTCACACTCAAATATTATAGACAGTGGCGGTAAACGGGGTCTCATGCCCCAAGGCGTTCTTTTTAAAAAAATTAAATTTGACTAGTCTATTGGTAGAGTAAAAGTGTAAAATTAATACTGAAGTCTTTTGATAATGAACACTCCTCATTTTACTTATTTTGTCTTATTTTTTATTAGATCAGTTGATTTATTTTGTTTCTTTTCGTCTTAAAGGATGTCGTATTTAAAATTTTAGCAAGTAAGGTAAAATAGTTGTTAATTTTACAAACAAAACTCTACCGAAATTTTACCCATTAGTTGTTGCCCTTTAGGACTACGAACTTTGGATCCACCATTGATTATAGAAACTAAAAAAACAATACTCGTTACCCCAAGGAGGGAGTAAAGAGAGATGCACGTAATCAATAAACCCCCAACTGATACATGCGCCCACCGCCTTGTAGAAGAGTCGAACCCCAAATCTTCTGCTCCACACACAAAATGTATTATTATTATTATTATTATTATTATTATTATTATTATTATTATTATTATTATTATTATTTTATTTGAGTTCATAGATTTACTCACCTCCTCCTTTTTGTTGTTGTAATGGGTTATGCAGGATGATGGATGAGAAGTAAACCCTTCACGCTACCATGAATTTAAAAAAAAAACACTACGTACTCTAATTTTTTTATTGTGCTCATTTTGATTATTTTATGCGAGAATTTTTTTTTTAATGAGACAAACTCTAAAAATAAGAGTTTAGTATATTCTATATCCAATTATTACGCCCTTTTTAATTATAGCCTTGTAGTTTAAGGCAAATTGGATCTAAGAAAATATATAAACTACACTGCAAAATTTTAAAAATTATAAAAATTTCAGAAAGATAAAGTAGGTGTGATTATAATTGATAAAATATTGCAATTTGTAAGTAATCCTATCAGTCCAACAAATAGACAAGTCATAATGTGGCTGAAGATGCAAGAGGGATTAATTAAAAAAATATTTAATGTTTGTCTCACCGTAAGACGGTCCTATATAAAACTTATTGTTCTTCTTTTTAGTACGTTATTATTATTTAGTACATTAAAAAATATACTGTTTTCTTTATTTTTCATCCACATTTATTTTACCTTTTCATTCTATTTTTATATTTTTTTCACTTTTCTATATATTAAATTTTCTTTTACACTTTTATTTATTTTTCTTTGTTTTTACCTCATTTTTATTTAAGATTATTTCTTTGAAACAAAAGTAATATTATCAAGAAAATATGAAGAGTTTTTAAGAAAAAATAAATATTTAATAATAAATAAAAAGAGATTGAATTATGTGATGTTAAGTAAAAAATTAAAAATTTATAGAGGGTTGCAGCATTTTCAAGAGCTTTTAAGCCTAAAACCAGTCATACATCTAATTTAAAATTTTAAATAAAAATAGTCGATCATACATGTAATTTAAACAAATAGTCATACGATATGAGATATAAAATGAGATATAGTTTAAATAGTCGATAATACATGATCTTACTAGCTAATTTTTGTTGATTACAAAGCAGGTTGGACAAGAATTAATGAGAATCGGCCCTAAATCTCGTATGACATATAGTTTAAATTTCTTCTATACCCATTTTTGCTAAATCCTAGCCTCCCCAATTCTTTTTCTCTCTTCGCTCTCTAAAAAATACCTAATATCTATAGTTAGTTTGGGGCTATTATTAATCTTTAAAGATCGATGATAAGCCCCTAATTTCTCTCATTTAAGTTTTTTCTAATATGATTAGAATAAATTTTTGTCCTCTCCTTGTAAGAGAGTTGTTCTACCCACTCGTTGGGTTGATTCTACCCATATATTGGGTTTTGAAGTCTCTCCTTGTGAGAGTTTGGAGTTATGAATTTTGGTATTTAGTTGATTTGTTGGTAGAGATTAATGCGATGATGCAACAGATACCAAAATTGCAATTATCATCAACTACATCAAATTCAATTCTATCTCAAGACTACAACAGATCGAAAGACCCCCTCGTAGAAGGCTGTATCAAACAACGATGTAGAAGAGGATATTCAGAATTGTCAGATCTCATACACAATGATCGTAGTTTTGTTATTTTTGACTTATACTTGGTTTTCGTTGCTATGTACTTGCTAATTTTTATCTCTGATGTAGATGTCGTATGACTCTTTATTAATGAATCAAGTATTATTTAAAAAAAATTTCTTCTATACCCTAACGTAGTGATAAAAATAGTAAGCACGTTTAACTAATTATTAGGGTTTAATTTGGATTAGTATAATGGCTTAAGTCATGATCTTCACTTAAAAGTAGAATAATGCAT
>CM033459.1:23565056-23912556 GCA_019425755.1 Amaranthus cruentus | reverse complement strand
GAACAACAATTAAAACACCCAAAAATGAAAAGTGGGAACTTCTTTAAGAAACGGAGGGAGTATTTATTATGAAAAATTCTGTTAGGACAATTTATTAAAGTCAGAAAAAGTATAATTCTCTAAAGTGAACCAAATGATTTACTCGATCTCTCTATATTTGCAACAAATAATTAAATAAAAAACTCTCATTTCTTTAAAATATATTGTGTTTTTTCAAGGGGTGGATGACGAAATACTTCTTCCGTTCTTAAATACTCATTACATTTTGATTTTGTGCACTATTTATCGTTTAAGCTTATTTTATATATTGCGACTAATGTGTAAGTAAAAATATAGTCAAGTGGGATCTTGTTTGAATCGTCTAATCGCATACTTTCATAATATTAACTTTTTATTATTTTTAGATTTGTAGAATTCAACATATAAATAAACAAAATAACGCATTAAAATGCGTAAAAAAGTGAAATGTAGCAAATATAATGGAACGGAAGAAGTACTAAGCAACAAGAAGTAGCCAAAACTAAGAAGTGGAAAGTCAAAAAAGGAAGACGGGAAGAAAGAAAGACTTCTTTTCCGCGTTGTTCTTCGGACTCATTTTGTCCACAAAAAACATTGCTACTAAAAGTTAAAAGGTCTCCGTTGTAAATTATTTATTATTAATTTCAAAAATTATTATTATAAATAGATGCAAAAATAAAAAATAAATCAAATGAATGAAGAAATCTTTAGAATGACGTGGTAGATGGGTTCGTCATTTTCTTTACGCAATGCTTACACTTCATTATTATTACTCTAGCTTTAGCTTTTTTGTCCAATTAGATTCTTACAAGTACTCTCTTTTGTCCATTGCAATTAGTAAAAAAAGGAATAAAGTAATATTTTATCATAAAAGTTAAAAAAATATGTGTATTTTAGGACGGTGGATAATGATCAAAAATAAAAATATGACAAATTTAATTGAACATACTACAAAAGAATTTTTGGGCCAGAGTCTAAAGAGAGTATTTAACTACTACTCTCTTTGTTCTTTCCATTTACTTTTTGCACAGTTTTCAAAGCAACTTTCGTACCTCAATATCTCTAGATACGCATTATAAAAAATATATGATAAAAAAGTATACAATAAGACGAATCTAACGAGATCTCACATGGATATATTTCATCATCTATATATGTCTAAAATATCTTAATTAAATTTCTCTCTCCAAAATAAAATATGTTAAACGGAAAAAACATTAAGAAACGGAGGGAGTATATAGTGGATTTATATTAGCAAAAGACGTATTTGTGTTCTAGATTTTAAATATCATCATCGCCTACACTTATATGACTATATCACTTATGTGTTGTTTATTCTTCTGGGACTTATAAATAATTGCTTTTATATTTCTCTAGTCATGTTAGTAACATTAATTTTTATTTTGCATTGCTTTGTAGTGTTTTTTTTGTCTTTATTGCCTTGTCTTTGCTTTGATTTTTATAGATTTTTCGATCTTTTTGGATTAACATATTGAGTATGATAATAATGGTTAATTTTGAAATATTTTAGTTGTTACATTGAGGATGTACCTCGTAAGAAAAAATGTCCATGTAGTATTTTTTAAGTTTCTTATATTGAAAAAATCTTTTAAAAAAAATTAATTTAGAAATCATCATCATCTTGTCTATTATATATTGTTTAGGAGAAAAAAACTCGCTATAATAACGGTTTGAAAAAGGGCAAAGACGACAGACAAATGTCCTTCTTGAAGGAGGTTTTCATCTAAGACCCTTGGCTAGAGTACTTTATACTACATATTATATCATTATCATCATCCTACCACAACTCATACCCTTAAAGGAGAGCACGACTAAAAGGAGCCCGACTCGATAAATTATACTACATATACTATCATGTATGTAAATACTTATTTGGGATTATTCCTTGTTATTATCATCTTGTCTAAAATAAAATAGACCAAGTAGTTAATAATGTTTGACTAAATGATGGAGATTGTGATGATAATACATTGATTTTATAGTGGATACATCATACATATATAGGGTGCTTGATGGCATATTGGCATGCTATATTTTACGTAGTGTAAGGTAATTTAAAATTCCTTTTGGAAAATTTTAAAATTAAATTAATTAAATTTGCTATATTTTATATTAAAAACAAATCGAGATGTCAACATGTTCGACTGCATAGATTCTCGAATAATTAGAAATCTTAATGTTAAATTACTTATATATGTTAGGTCATAGATGTTTAATGATACAAAATTGTTAGAAAAAAATCATATTTTTTAATACAAACATAGTAATATAAAAATTTGTCAAGTTTTACTCCGCCCTTGAATTCTAATAAATACGTTTTTTCTTTCTCATCATCACATCATTTAATTTAATTAATACAAACATAGTAATATTAAAATTTATAACAAAACAAAGAATCAAATTAAGGGGAAAGTTTTTTCTTCTAAGCAAGCCTCGAATTCTAATAAATACGTTTTTTCTTTCTCATCATCACATCATTTAATTTAATTAATACAAACATAGTAATATTAAAATTTATAACAAAACAAAGAATCAAATTAAGGGGAAAGTTTTTTCTTCTAAGCAAGCCTCAATGACAAGTTGATTATTTTATTAGTAATGTTATGATACTTATGATTTTTGATTTATAATGAATTTGCTACTGAAAGTGACATTACTGAAATAGGTATGTTGGGAAGAAAAATATCACATTAAATACCAAAGTATTTGCCTTTGGCCATGGGTTAGTACTCAACTGATGTCGGTGTTTATTCAGGTGTTTGTATAGGTAAATATTTTGACACTTTTTGAGTTATACATATTTTTGATTAATGAGTCAATTTTGAACAACTCTAAATAGTATTGTAATAGGAGTTAGAGTTCTAGCAACTCTTATGACAAATTAATTTTCATAACATTTTCTATTAATAACCTCCTTAAACGAGTCACCTCTCTGCAATGGCTACGAATTTGGATATTCAATTATACTATATTTTTTGAAAGCATAAATTCATTAAATATTAAAAAGAATTAGAAAAATATACGAAAATGGAAGTTTTTCCGGCATGGAGATGTCAAGGAACCAACTCAATCAAAAGTTTAAGCTGATGGTTGAGGCCCCGAAATATGTTACATAGTCTAACACGCCCCCTTATACGAGAACCCATTGAGCTAGAAATGTGGATGCAGCACAGACCCTCCTCATACCTGCTCGCTAAATATTCCACATCAGCTCTGATACCATGTCAAGGAACCAACTCAACCAAAAGCTTAAGTTGACGATTGAAACCGTCGAATATGTTACATACTCTAACAAGAGAAAATATATCAAAATTGTAGTCTATAAATAGAAAATCAAAAAAATATATATTATTGATTTCTATATTTTATTCAAAAATAAGATTTTCAGTTGCTACAAAAATTAAAAATACTGAGATCTTCCAAGAAAAAAATGCCATGTGTCGCAATCTTGGTGTGCTACATCTTCTAATATACGCCCTTCTATTTATTGGCTAAAAGCATTCACACCAATCTGGATAAAAACAATTAAAAAAAAAAATTGATTACTTTAAACTTGGCAATTGTTTATGGCCTTATTTGTTGGATAGCATCCCCAAGGTCCCCAATAGATGTGTTTACCAATTAGGCAATTATCCTTACCGATTAACTCAAGTCACTAGATAGTATATAGGCCTTAAGGATTACAACGTAACTTAACGATATTTAATTTAAATGTTGTTACTTTAAATTTCTAATAGTATATATAGAGGATTTAGTGACATTTATTAGATTCTTTAGCAGCATAATAAAAAATCATACTAAAGTTATTTGCGACATAGAATTTAGTGACATTTCTCATAAATGTCACTATAAACTATAGTAACAATTACATATGCCACTAAAAACCAAATACAGTGTTACTAAATCACTTTATAGTGGAATTTTAAATAAAAACCAATAATTATTACAATAAAAATATAAATCAGTGGCATTTTTTTTTAAACGTCACTAAATCCAATATCGCAAAAAGTTAATTTGTTGTAGTGAGCGAGATATATGAAAAAAATCTTGTATTTTTAATATAATTTAATATTAGTTTGCTTTGAAAAAAATAAGATCCTTAATTGCATTTAATTTATTATTTTATTATTAATGCATTTTGAGTATTTTAAACAACTAAAAAATATATTAATTTGCATTTTTTTACCATTATAAGCATGTTACGAGAAATATTATAATCTTTTTATAAACTGTATGATATGATATGATTTACCTTCCCAAATGGTTGTGTTACCCAACTTTCTACTATTGCTCATGCAATTCTAATAAATATTTTCTAATTTTGAGATAATGGAGACAACATTAGAAATAATTTGTATAATTTTTATTTTCAAGAATATTGATTGTAAATTTTATAGTATATTTGATAATTTGAAAAGTTTTGTGAAAGTTATCGTGCTGACACAACACGCCTTAATATTCGGAATCCTAATTTGAAAATCCTGAGTTTGCCACCGAGGACTTTACTAGATTCGTCATAACACTTGGATTTTATAAATTAACTTTTTAATTTTTATTTTTTTTACTCATGCATATTAACTAGAGGTATGAAGTCGTAAAAATTACTCCCTCCGTCCCTTTTGATTTGCGTCAAAGAAAAATATGATAATTTTTAAGGATGTGGTAATAAATGAAGAGAGAGAATGAATTGTGTGGATGAAATTAAAAGAGTAAAAATGTATGGATGGGATTAAAAGAAAGTGGTGGGCCATCACCCAAAAATAGAAATGATGCAAATTAAGTGGGACGGACCAAAATGGAAAATGCTGCAAATTAAATGGGATGGAGTAGTATATGCATTTTCAGCAGATCCGTCTTGACAAATATGAATGTCTTGTGCAAAATTTTAAATTTACGTCTATATTATTTTATTAATAAACTTCATATATATCTTTTTTATTCATCAACTTTTTTATATATGAGAGAAAAAAGGACCCTATACGGTCGATTACCTCGCATACTCTCAAAAACCCTTCTGATTGTCCGGTAATTTGAGAAGCGTATATAATGACAAAATAGATTATGTTTGTTTAAAATATATTTTAAACTGACAAATTTAAATATAAATTTACATCACTTTTATTTTTATTTAACTCTTCCCTACTTGAGAAAGTATTGAGAAGAGAACAAAGGAAGAAAACGTAATAAACAAATGGTTCTCTTTTCATAGAATAATAATGACAAATTACTACGTACCAAAATAATTATTATGATTTTGGTGGTTGGTGGGATGAATCAGATTGAGTAACTAATTTTAAAAGATTTATCATAATTTTTTACTAATTAATTCCCACTAGCTTAATTGAATTGTATTTATAATTAACTAATGGCTACTAACCCTTAGCTAATTATTTATGGATTATTAAAAAATTCAAATATCCTTCTGTTTGTTTAATGTCTATCATGGCAAGTAGTTGAGAAGGGACTTCTTAAAAAACATCAATTTATTAATTATTAAATTCTCAACTTTAATTCTCAAGTAAAAAACTCACAAGCATCATCCTCAAGATTTTTTTTTCTTATAGGATAAGTCGAGAAAGGGAAGGGTTAGGTGAAATTCGACCTTAAATTCTTAGTTTTTGTCTTTGAAAGACGATATTTTCTCCAACTAAGACAAGATCCGATTCTCAACACTAAAATTTAATGCTTTGTTTGGATATGATGAAATTAAGGGAAAGAAAGGTAAGAGATTACATTTTTCTCGTTTGAATACCAATAGGGAAAGAGAGGAAAATAGAGAGAAGAATTGAAGGGAGATTGCTTCATATTTTAAACCAAACAAATCTATTATGTGTACGTATTTATTGGTTTGATTTGGAACTTTGTCAATTTATTTGATTTAAAATATTGTTATTGTATTTGTACTTTAAGAAAAGACTTGATAAATATTTTGTTTTGAACACTCAAATGTTGGAAAAGTTTATATATTTAATCTCTCAATTAGTATAAATTATTAAAATATCATTATAAAGTGAAAATATTTAATTGATTTAATACGAATGAACGAAAATTATATAATATATATATTTTTTTTATAGTTTTGTAGAATATAATACAAAAAAAATTGATCCTAAATCTAGGCTCCTATGTGTTAGAGTATAGAACATATCTTGGAGTATCAACCATAAGCTTAAGCTTTTGGTTGAGTTGGTTCCTTGACATGGTGTTATAGCCAACGTGACAAGAGGTCACTGATTTAAATCTCAATCATCCCTAACTTAAAGTGGAATATTTAGCACCATATATGAGGAAAATATATGTTGTATTCACACTTTCGGCCTAAAAGGCTCTCGTGTGAGGGGGTGTGTTAGAGTATATAACATATCCTGAGACCTCAACCATAAGCTTATGCTTTTGACCGAGTTGGTTCCTTGACACTATCAACAAAAGTATGGAGACTCTTGTTCACACAAATTACTATAGTATAATCAATGAATTAGGAATGAAAATAATAGGATCTAAGTGCAATGATACCAAAGACACCAATTTTGATGTTCACCTAACTCAAGCTACTTTCTTGGTGGTAGCTAGGCGCTCGTTCGAGCAATATATTAAGGAAAAATTACTAGAAATAATACAATCTTTTACTTATTCCCTTACGATAATATCAACTTTTGATTAACCATGAAAAATATTAACTTAAAGGGGTGTTTTTCTAAAAAAATCCCTAACATGTTAAAAATCAAACTATAAGTTATTATAAGACAAAAAAAAATTTGGAAAATAAGTTCATATACTAAAATTGGTATTATTCTAAAAAAATATCACCCTAAGTTTGTATTATTCATAATTAATCAATAATTGGTATTATTATAAGAAAATTAACAAAAATTTATATTATTCACGTTAATTTTTCCGTATATTAATTGTCTTAAAAACCCACAATTGGAACTTTTTCCAATTACTGCCTAACTTTATTTGTGTGCCTTGAATAAGACACTTGCTTCCTGGAAACGAGCACAGTGGCGGAGGCAGGATTTAGAGTCCCAAGAAGCATCATCAATTAATGGACGAAATTTCGATAATGTTTCATTTGTAAAATTAACAACTATTTTACCCTTACTTACTAAAATTTCAAATACAACATACTATAAAAGAATATGGAATAAAATAAATTAATTGTTCTAATTAAAAAATAAGATAAAATAAATAAATAAGACAAAATTACTAAAATGAGGGAATATTTATCATGAAAAGACTTCAATATTATGTTTACACTTTTTTACTCTTACCAATAAAAAATTCTACTTTGTATTAAAAAAACGCCTAGGAAAACGTGACCTCTTGCTCTAAGTTGTTTATCTCATGGTTCATTCAAAGCAAGGTGTCGTTCATCGTCGCAAACTAATATTTTTTTACCAAGTTGTTCATTTCATGGTTCATTCAAAGCAAGGTGTCCATTACCATACACAAAGATTCCGCATTATTGTTTCTAACAGTTTAAAAACTTGTAATTAAAATTATTTAACTTTTATATTTGCGTTGGAATTTAATAAAAAGTGAATGGGAAGAACAAATAAAAATATAAGCAGTAAAACAAGCAAGATTAATGCTATCTCACAGTGTTGGATAATTTAAATTGTTCCTGGTAATTTTTGGGCTCTAGGCGAAAATTTTAAAAAATGGTCTTTAAATAAGTAAAACTTCGGTTTTTTTTGTCCAACTATGTAGTTTACTTGTCATTGGCTTAACCGAGAAACCTAATGCTGCAAGTTGGATCCATGTTAGAAGCTATTTATGTAAATACTAATTTTTAATTGTAAGGACTAATTCAATTTGAGCCCCTTTATAAGCTGAGCAGTAAGCGATTACATTTTAAAAACGGCCCTGCTATAGCGTTATCTCATTGAGACAAGTGTACACAAACAAGTATCAGAAAATTATAACTAAAAAACACGCTTTTGGGAACAAGAAAACAGGTAGATAAACCCCGAGATCACTTCTTGTTAAACAGAAAACATCGGGGATGAAAAGTACGAGCACTAGCATTGAAACATCTTAATCTTATAGATTTGCACTATTGGCTTTATCACGTTTTTAAGGGTCGTCAAATCAGTATGATAAAAGTAGGGATGATGTATGATTGATGGTGGTATGGATAGAAAATAAAAAAATTATTATAAGTAGATAGTTGTTGTGACTTGAGGGTATATTAAATAATTAATAGAACGATGTATGATTGATGGTGATAGTAGGGTAGGAATAAAGTGAGGATAAAATAAGTAGATTATTTTGCCAAAAATAGTAATGTTGCAAGTAATATGAAACTTCCAAAATTAGTAAGTGTTGCAAGTAAAATGGAACGGAGGTAGTATTATGCACTTTGAAATTCTGTGTTTTAGAAGATAGCATTTTGACTTGAATGGGTCTGGATAGGGATGTTTATGGGGCGTGTCTTGAATGGGTCTGGCCAGACCCAGACCCTTTTTTTTTTCATAGATTTAGACTCGGATTCAGACTCTAAGAGTTTAAAATTTTCAAACCCAAATCCAGTCCCTTGGAATTTGATGGGTCTAAGGTCCTTAATGGGTCTAAAAAAATCTATTTGATTTCTCACATTTGAACCTTTTGTAAGTAATTTGCATATTTTACAAATATTAAATACTAATTATATAAATATATATAAACAGAAAAGTCACAAAATAGTAAGAATGTAAGACAATATAATACTAATTTAGTACTAATTAGTAATTAGCATATATTTATATATGATAGAGATAAATAGAAAATAAATGGAATATTGGGGTGGAGTAGAAGTCAGATTAATTGACAAGAGTCACAAAATAGTGTAAGACAATTTAATAATTACAAGGGTCTGGGTCTAGAGGCGAGTCTGGGTACGGGTCTGGGTTCTAATCCTCGGACCTAGACCCTGACCTTCCAATTATTTTTTAGATTCAGATTCAACTCGAATTCGATGGATCTCAAAAAATAAGACCCAGACCCTTAAAAAGGGGCGGGTCTGGTGCTTGTCCTGGATGCATGCTTGAGAGTTCCATTGACGATAAAATATATTTATATCAGCGGCTTACAGTATAATAAAAAACTTTTTTGAATTTTTTTTTATTCTTAGAATTTTTAAAATTTACTTTAAAAACTGTGCAAAAAGTAAAAAGAATAAACATAAACAACATAAGGAATAATATAACTCTCACTTGAGTATTTTATTTGGCGGAAAAAAATAATGTGGCACTGATATGTGTAACTAAAAATAATGTATTTAATAGAAGTATATAATAACATATTTCCTCCATTCCATTACACTTACTATATTTGACTTTTTACAAAATATAATGTGTTATGTTGTTCATTTATATGTTAAATCATACACATATAAAAATTATAAAAAGTTAATATTATAAAAGTATAAGATTAGACAATTCAAAAAAGATTTCACTTAACTATATTTTTACTTACGCATTAGCCGCAATATATAAAATAAGTTTATCGATCAATATAGCTCATAATGGAAATGTAGCAAGTATTTTTGAACGAAGAAAGTTGTTGGTATTGAAAGATGGAAAAAATAATACGATATTAGTGGAGATTAGAGGTGTTCATTCGGGTCATCGAGTTGATTTCGGGTCAGATGTTTCGGGTCGGTTCAAAATCGGATTTTGTGTTCACATTGGTTTTTACATAATGGTAGATCCATTTTTAAGTCGGGTCAAATCGGATTCGGTTATAAAGTCGGGTGTCTATTGGGTCATCGGGTCTGTTTTGAACACCTCTAGTGAAGATGGTATATAAAGGAAATTTTACAAAAAAAATAATTAGGAAATATTTAAAAATAAAGGGATTTTCTATATGGTAGCAGCGAACTTTTGTTAAAAGGCCAATGATAGCAAATCTTAAAAAGAAGTCCACAAAATAGCATTGTACTTTTGGAATTTTAAATTACCGTAACATTAATACCTAACAAAACATTAGATTACACAAAACGTAATTACATGTTAAGTTGTGAAATTTTGTTTTTACCTTTGTTTCTTCTTCATCCATTTCTTTCATCCATCCTTCTTCATTCATCTTTCATTTTTACTCAAATAAGAGATTTGTACTTCTTTAATAATCCACAACCACAAGTAATAAAATAGCTCTCAAGAATATGAAGCACATTATTTACCCAGTACCAAGTTGTCACCAAAATGTGTAGAATGTTCCACAGTAGTAGAGTTAAAAATGTGTAGAATTTCATAAAAATGTAGACCTTGTGGATAGGATGGAAGAAGAATATGGACAAAAGAGGAAGATAAATGAAGAAGACAAAAGTAAAAACAAAATTTCACAATTTAACGTATAATATAATGATTTTTTGGACATTAATGTTACGACAGTTTAAATGTCAAAAGTACCATGTATAAATCCCAAAAACATACTACCTCCATTCCATTTTACTTGCAACACTTACTAATTTTGGAAGTTTCATATTACTTGCAACATTACTATTTTTGGCCAAATAATCTACTTATTTTATCCTCACTTTATTCCTACCCACTATCACCATCAATCATACATCATCCCATTAATTATTTAATATACCCACAAGTCACAACCACTATCTACTTATAATAATTTTTTTTTATTTCTACCCCACATATCACTATCAATCATACATCATCTCTACTTTTACCATACTGATTTGACGACCCTTAAAAAACGTGCTAAACCCAGTGGTGCAATTAAAATGAAACGGGGAGGAAGTATGATATATTCTATCAGAATAGAAGCTTGGAGTTTATCCTTAACCATTTCAAATTTAAATAAATAGGACTCCTTTTGTTCTTTAAAGAGGTTTTTATTTGTCATTTAGGGTGTTCCATTTATTGTTTTCATAAAAAATCCATGGGCAAAAACTTGTTAGGGTTTTATTTTAATACCGCAAGCGCACGGGTGTCGTAGCATAATTACGGGTCGGATCACGGGGAGACAGGATTAATACAAGAGTCGATTAGTTAATCACTTGAGAAACAAAAGATTTGGTTGTTATTTCTAAGACTATGTGATAACACTTTAAGAAATATGATGAATTCAAGATAATAAAAGGACTAGGACATAGGAATTTCCCCACTAATAGCATGTGATAATTTCGATAAGGATTGCAATTGGTTCCGTTGAATTGATTTAGTGATCTAACTTAATCACTCCTTTTCGGGATGGTAATCAAATTAGGACAAATTAAATGGGTTCTCTCAATCTCAACTTTCGTATTTTGATCGATTAACATCACAAGAAAACATATTACTCAATCTCAACTTTCGTAATTTTAATTAAGAAGACATATTAACTTGATTATCATCCAAGACTAATAATATTCTCATCCCTCAACTTTCGTGATTTTGGTTTTAAAAGAAATTAAAAGACTTTAACTTGAATGATCATACATAACAATTTAATCAAACCAATTCAACATCACAATCATCAATCCTCATCTAACAATCACATACATATTAGGGTTCAAATCCTATGCCCTAGCATACAAAACTACTCACTAATCATGGTTGTAGAGAATTCTATGTATACTAAATTATCATGAAACAAGATATAAGACATAATTTAAAAACTTGAATATAAAAGAAAATACCTTGACAATGGAGGATTGAAGAAGGAAATGTAAATTGCAAATGATGAAGTCTAAAATTACAATCTTGAAATTCTTAAAGGAAAGCTTAAAGATAATACTAAGGAATACAAAGGAACTCTAGAGTGTTTGAAGAATGAAAGCTCAATCCTTTAAAAACTAGGTTAAGTTCCACTTAAATAGTGGTTCCAAAAATTAGGAGAAGAAACGGTTGAATTTCCGTCAAAACGCTGAGCGACGAGTCGCCACTTCAGGGGCGACGAGTCGGCGCTATCTTTCTGTTTGCTGCAGGGCAGTTTCCTCTTGAGCGACGAGTCGCCACATGATGGGCGACGAGTCGTCGCTTTTCTTCTGGAGTACAATGGAGAGATCAGTGAATTAGCGACGACTCGTTGCATAGGCTGTGGCGAGTCGTTGCTTTCTTTCTGGATTGATACTGGATTCAGCAAGTGCGCGACGAGTCGTTGCTATGGTTATGGCGACTCGTCGCTTTCCTCCTGAACTTGTTTTGGCTCGTTTCTCCATCATGCTAGGGGTCTTAGGCTATTTCTCCAAGCCTTCACCCTCTAATAACTCCGTAGACTAGTGAAAAGCCTCAATTTCGCCTCATAATGTCATAAATCTACAAAATAAGCACACGAGACGAAAATTGCAACAATCCACTACCATAATCCCTAAACACCATTATAACTTCGCTCACGGAGTGTAGAAATAGCATAAATAAGTGCAAATAATTGCACTTATCAGGCGGTTCTTAGGGTATCCTGGTAGCCGATCGCCTAAGGCCCCTCGAAATAAGGGGCCTCAAATATTAAACGGTTCTATTCAAGCTCAGTCTCGAGCAACACTTTTCAAGTGATGTGTTTGTAAACTTTTTTTATATTTAAAGTAATATAATAATGCAATACATCTGTCTAGAATTATTTTTCTTGAAGTGGAAATTTTTTTATCTTTTAATATAATCAAAGAGCCCCATTTTAAAAGACATTGCAAAAATAAATAGGGCCTCTATAGTCTTCTTTCCGCCTCTGAAAAAAATCTTTCTATTTATATCATTATATTGGACCAAAATAACTTTCTTTAAACTCATTTTAATTTTTTTTAATTATGATTTTGATTCCCATATAATTTACACTAATCTTATTAAAATATTTTTTTATTAGTTGTGCTCTCTATATTTTTCCCACTAACTTTCTTAAAATCTTTTTAACAATTATGATCCCTACTTTTTCTCCTCCAAATATATAATTTAATAAAATAATATATTCACCCTCTAAAAAATTTTATTTTCCTTGATTTCCGTGAATATTTCTTGTGGGAATTAGTCAACGAACGAAAAAAGTAATTATTTTAATAAACATATTCTTAAAAAGACACTTCCTCCATTTCATATTAGTTGCAACATTAGCAAAAATGTCACCATTCATTCATCACTCTTAATCCGTAATTAATTTTTATTCAATAAATTAAAATATAGTCAAGTGAGATCTTGTTTGATTTGTCTCATTGCAAAGACTATAATATTAAATTTTTTAAATTTTTTTATCATATATATAATTAGAGATATTAAAAATTAAATTAGTAATAAATTAAAACGGAGAAGGTATGACAACTATCCACCTATTTTGTCTCAATTTTAATTTTCAACAAGTCCTTCATGGGAGCAAGCAAGTAATTTCCAATCTTGTTCTAAAAGAGGGACTACTTTTTCAAGAACATGATAATTACTCTATATAGGTCACATGTCCCAGCTTATGGATGTCCCTTTTTGTTCGTTAAATTCAGAATATGACGTTTACATATGTTTTTTAAAATATAATTTTAAATTTTAGTATTAAATTTTGATTATGATTTTTTATTAATCTAATTAAAAAATAATTTTTTAATTTCATTATACTTGCTATATTTCTATTTTTATGTATTTCAATGTGATATTTTATTTATTTATATGTTGAATTATACAAATGTAAAAATTATAAAAAGTTAATTTATTATGAAAGTATGTGACTAGACGACTCAAACAAGGTCCCAGTTGATTATATTCTTACATACACATTAGTCGCAATATATAAGATAAGCTTGAACAATGAACAGTGCACATTATCGAAATGAAGCTAGTATTTCACAACAGAGGAAGTATATTTATTTATAATTTTAATAGATTCATTTCAATGTATATATACTTTTTAAAATATCAACTTCTTAGAAGTTTATGTTGAGTATTTAATTAGAGCATTTAGAACATATCCGAATGTTTAAGGCATGTACTAAAGCATAGATTAAGCATAGGCTAAGCAAGAACATAACAACAAAACCAAAACACATGTGCCTGACCAAGATGCTCGTTCGAGCACTATGTTGCTCGTTCGAGCACATGAGTGATGTTCTGGCAGTTTGTTTCCAAAGCTACTGTCTGATGGTTTGGGCAGGTGCTCGTTCGAGCACTTAGGAATTTTCGCGTCAGAAAGTTTATGGGAGTGATTTTGGTTCATGCTCGTTTGAGTACATATTATGCTCGTTCGAGCACATTAGAACATAACATTTGTTTGTGGATCAAAACTTCATTTCATGGAGCGTTGTGTTGTTATGAACTAATGTTTTACTTGATATAATTAGTAAATGAATTTGGATGAATCATTGCTACTCCACTCTATAAATAAGAGTTGGAGCATGAAATCGATCATTTACATTTTGATGATATCTTGAACATCAATTTCTAAGTTCATCCTTCTCTCAATCTCTTGAAACATAAAAGAGAGTTATAAACTCTTTTGTTATTTTCTGATTATAATCTCTACAAAACACATAATTATTTAATTCAATCGATTCGTACTAATCCGTTGATGTAATTGTTTGTATCTCGTTGTGAATTTCTGGTCTCATAACCCACGTACCTTTATGGGGGAAATATCACAAAAGGAAAGTGTCGTTTTCGCCTTCAATCTATATCAAGATTTCTGAGTGACCTTCATCGTCGCATACTAATATTTTTTACCAAGTTGTTCATTTCATGGTTCATTCAAAGTAAGGTGTCCATTACCATACACAAAGATTCCGCATTATTGTTTCTAACAGTTTTAAAACTTGTAATTAAAATTATTTAACTTTTATATTTACATTGGAATTTAATAAAAAGGAAATGGGAAGAACAAATAAAAACCTAGGTAGTAAAACATAATATGTCTCCTTATTAAGATTGCAAATTTTTCTTTTAAAAGATCTTAGATAAATTTGCTTACTGTTGTAATTTTAATTGGATAATGTAGTGTATGTGAGTTAAACTTTATTCATTTTAGATTTTGTTATATTCATTTTGATATGTAAAATTTTAATATAAACTTTTAAAATTTTTATAAAATATATTTATAGATATTGAAACTTATTTCTCTGAAAAATATGTAAAAAATAAATGTAATCAAAAAATATATAAAAGGAAGGTTGGAGGGAGTGGTATATTTGATGTTAAGACACTCTACCAGTAATTCCCTATTTTTTAATATCTTTAAATTCATATCATTATAAATTATTAAAAGTGTATATTAAAAAACTGCTCCTATATAATATGATTAATAAGATCTCACATAAAATATTCAATTTTTAATATATTTTTTAAAAATCTTATTTAAATTGGTCTCTTTTAAATTAAAATATTCTATCTAGGAAAAATAAAAGGAAACAAAAGTATCATATTATGTACTATTAAAACTAGTTGCTAAATTTAGCTTGCATATTAACTACTCGTACTATTTATCAAAAAATATTGTTATATATTTTATGTATAAGAATTAATCAAGTGATATTTAATTGATTTAATTGTTACAATGTAGTATTCCTCATAATACCAACTTTTAAAAATTATAATTATTTACAAATAAAATTTAAAATTATTCACAAAAAATATTAACCAGACAATTGTTGAAGTGACCATATGTTACCCACATGTGAGTTGTCCCACATCGGAGAAAGAGAAGAGTATGCATCACTTTAATTATATACTCGAGGAGTAACTCCTACTATTACCAATTGGTTTTAGTAGTGAACCTTCTTTGGATTTATGAGTGGACTACTTTTTCTCCTCTTTTTTGAGTTGCCCACACCCATTAAATTCTATCAACAATAAAAGTGATTAATTTGAATACGTAAAAGGTCGTCGAAATGTGATTAATTTGAATACGTAAAAGGTCGTCGAAATGAAATGAAAATTTTTCTTTGAAACTAATTGATGTTGGAAAAGTCGCAGAAATGTAGCTTAAAAATGCGGCTGATCCTATGATATATATTATTCTATTTTGGCATAAATGTTGAATTTTCTATATAGAAGTTTCTTGTAAGTTGATCCATGATTGATAAAGCTAGGACACTAATTTGAAGGAAAGCTAATAATCGTCACTATTTTTTATTGTGTCGTATTAAATCAAATGCAAAGTATGACTACCAAAAAGTGGTATTTATTTCGCTCCAATTGAAATAAAATTCGATTTTTAAATTTCTAGATTTTATGACCCATTTGGTAAATGGTACTAAAAAATGAGATTGATAATGGAAAGTTAGAAATATTTTTGTAAGAATGTCTCTTGACGAGTTTAATGGTCATACTATTCTCATTCAACAATATCATTTTCTTACCATGAGAATGACATGCATGATACAAATCATGAAACTTTACACTTCAAATAACTCCTATTCCCATCATTCAGTTGCGTTTACCAAACGAGATTAAGGTAAATAATAATGACATCACAAATTGCTAGAGAGATGTCTTAGATATATGAGCTAAATAGACTAATTGATACAAATTAAAGAGAAAATAAAAATATGGGATTATTGTTTTGAATTAGTCTTTTTGAGAACGGTCTCTCACAAGAGTAGCTAGAATAATGACATTACCCCTAATAGGAAAATTTAAATCCATATATCTCATCTTTATGTGATTATCTTTTACAGATCCAACCTCTATTTTTATCCCTACAAAGACCCAAACTTTTTTTTCTTCTAAATGTCTTAAGGTTGTGTTTGGAAACAAGCATTTCATTTCAAATTATAGATTTCAATTATAAAATCATTGATGTAGAATTTGAGAATGACAAGGTTTGGGAGGTCAATATCAAATCCTCATCTTTAAACCATTTTTATAACAATTCTGGATTTGACTCAAATCCAAATTCGAAAATTTTCTGTTTGCCAAACATTAATTTTGAGTCAAATCTATATTTTCAAATTAAATCTTCATTCCCAAACATAACATAAGTGATAAGTTGCTTCATTTAAAAAAAATAGAAAGTCACGTGTCATGTTTTCATTTGCTTAGAATTTTAATTTAAAAAAACAAATTAATAAATAAATTAGAGAAAAAGAAAAACAAAAAATCAGCTGACACGTGGAAATTTATATCGAATAACTTGTTATATTGGGTGAAGAAAAATAGATAGAACCTTTAGAAAAATTAAACTTTCAAAAGATAACCCCACATTTAGAAATAAATTTTCGAATATGATGAAGTCGAAATCACTAAAAATTTTACCATAATATTCAATGATACTAAATACTCCATTTTCTACGTGCAATTTTGCTAAAAATTTAATGTATGTATTTATTGACAATTTTTTTGTTGAGACCATTTTACTGTGAGATAACTTAATAAAGCTAAGCTGACTCAATCCTAATTTATTAAAAACAATGTTTAGATTAAGTTTTAAATTATTTTTCTAAAAAAATACTACCTCCGAATCAGTTTACTTGTCCCATTTGATTTTTTACGGATTTTAAGGGTTGAGTAGGGTCTATTAAAAAGGTGGTAGTTGGGTATTTTAATTGATTAAATTAATTGTAAAGGTGGTAGTTGGATATTGGGAATTGGAAAAGTGGGGGTATTTAGGTAAAAAAAAAATAGACAAAAAAGAAAATGGGACAATTAATATGGTTATACCAAATAAGAAAATAGGATAAATAAACTGATTCGAAGGGAGAATTAAATAATTTAACCTGTTTATACGGACCCATTTCAACGTAAAACGGTCATATTTACGTTAGACCACTATCAACGGCCGCAAATTCATCTTTTCTTTCATACTCAAGTCACCTTATTCCAATCATCCATCTATATATAATTTCATGGCCCACTACTCTGATTATACTACTCTCTCCATTTCTTTTTGTTTGTCCACTTTACTTCTTGCACGTATTTTTTAGCAAATTTTAAGCCTTAATATCTTTGAGTTCGCATGATAAACAATTATAAAAATTATATATTAAAAAACTTTACATCAAGATAAATCTAACAAGATCTCTCATGAATATATTTTATCTTCAATATATACTTTCAAAATCTAATTTAAATTTCTCTCTAAAAGTGGACAAACTTAAAATGGAAAAAAAAAACAGAGGGAGTATTTGATTAAGTTTTTGTCACTATTCATCTATAATACTCCATATAGTAGCGGTAGCACGAGTTTATTTATTTGATTCAACATATTTTTTTTATTTGATTAAGAATTGAATTTATTTATATCAGAAGTTGGATGTATTCCTCTTTGCCCTCTCTTTAATTAAGAGTATAAAAATTCTAATTTGGTAAAAAATACTTAGTTGATGACTATGACTTACTGGAATTATTTGTGTGAATATATGGACATTCAATGAATTATGACAACAAACAATTTACAACGATTTGATTTTTACATTTTTGAAATTCTAATATCTCAATGTATTTTAAATATGTTTAATTGTTATTCTAAGATAATATTACCTACAAATAACCCTTAAAAGTAGGGGCAAATTCAAAAAAATATTCAAGTGATGTCACTAAAATTTTTAAATTCAATAACATTTTAAATAAAAAAATTGTGTTAATTTGTGCGCAAAAAGTCCGGACGATCTCAAAAAGAAGGTTTTTGAGCTGAAGGTTAGGGGTCCGACTCCTACCGGGTACAGGTATTAATTGAAAGGTTTTTTAACTGCGCGCATCTTTCTTTACTCCCTCCTTGGGAGTACGGGTATGATTTGTCCACATCTTTCAAGAAAAAAAACCCCACTCTAACTCTGTCTTTTGCGGGATATTGGAGAGGTCCTTTACCTTTTTGTCTCCGTCCGTCCATGTCTTATACGATACCATACGTTAGAATTCTCCTTTCTTCCTCTCTCTCAAATTCATTTGCAAGGAATTTTAGGTTGTTTGAGATTGATTAAAAAACTATTAAAAATTAACGACTTCTAGATATTTTTTCTGCAAAATTAATCTTTGGGATTGTCACTAGGGGTTAAATGGGCCGGATAAGGACCGATCCGGGCTTAAGTAAATACGGGCCGTGTCGAATAAGGCCCATTTTTACTACTAAAAATTATTTTAATCCCTATTTATCAATTTATAACAATTAAATTATCATTTATAATAATTAGATTGAAAAAATATTATTAATTTCATTGACATTGTCATTTATAATATTTAAATTATCCATTAATTATACTATTTACAAAGGTTCGTTTTTGGCTCTTATTGAGCTCTTTTATAGCCCACTTCATTTTAATTATAGTATAGTCCATTTTTGGCCCGGTCCATTTCTTCCCGGCCCTTACAATATCCTTCTAGAAATGAGCCGGATAAGGGCTCAAAATGGATGCCGAACCATTTAACACCCATAATTGTTACAATGAAGATGAAAATGACATTAATTGACTATATATTTCTTTGGTGAAAAGCTTGAAATTATTGATCTCTTGTTCTTCCATATTAGTGTGGGTCGTAGCACAAAATCACAAAAAGATGTATAATGTCCAAAACTTCAAAGCAAGCCGTAGGAGAAGGTTTCATAATACCGCTAGGACCTACATCATTTAAGTTTGATGGTAATTGAAATCCCCAAATTTTCTTTGATTTTGGATGGTAATTGAAATAACCCTTATTTTCTTGAATTAATTAACTAAATTCCTTTCGATCTCCATATATATATATATATATATATATATATATATATATATATATATATATATATATATATAATATATATATATATATATATATATATATATATATATATATATATATATATATATATATATATATATATATATATATATATATATGAGATCAATAGAAGGTGTTGAAAATGAAAGGATAAGAAGCTAACTACAACCTTGATAGTTGATTTCATTAACATAAAAATTCTAAGATCATGATTGAGCCAAAAACACTTAATTGTAAAAGTCACTATGTTGCACAGAAAAATAACTATGGTATAAGTTTGAGGAATATTCTTAATTTATAATATAGTATCTTTTTTGTATATATAGTGACTAAACAAAAATCTTTTTTATCCTTCTTATTTAAAAATCCTGCTTATTTGATCCTAAATAACTATGGTATAAGTTTGAGGAATATTCTTAATTTATCTACTTATAATAATTTTTTATTTCTACCCACATATCACCATCAATCATACATATCCCTACTTTAAATGCGTTTGGCATTCTTAAAAGCGTGTTAAGCCGATGATTACGTAAAATGAAGCGAGAATATATATATATATATATATATATATATATATATATATATATATATATATATATATATATATATATATATTTTATATATATATATATATATATATATATATATATATATATATATATATATATATATATATATATATATATATATATATATATATATAAAATTAAGTTTCTATATGGATGCAATTCACATATGCGTCAGATATCTGATTGCATCGTAAATAAAAATACGAGCCTTTAAATTTGATTTATATAAAAATAATTTTAATTTTAATTATGTTCTCTTAAGCCATTAATTTTTAGAAAATACTTCTTTATTTGCAACATATAGAAAAATGATGTTATTTATTTGTCACTTTTAATTTGTGATTAGTTTTTAATCTATAAGTTCAGACATAGTCTGCACGTAAATTAAATCTTGATTCATACGTTGGACTGAATTAGTTCATTGAGTGAAAAAGCAAATATCACACGTAAATAAGAAGTATATGAAAACACTCTCGAATTATTACCATGCCATCATATTCATTCCCTAATGTCACGTCTAGCCAGGTTTTACTATGGAATATGTGGGTTATGGACCCACCAATGCATCACTACTTCTACTCTGATTTTTTATGTTGATTTATATTAGGCCTGTCAACAGATTAGGTTGGGTCGGATTTGAGTTCGGGTCATATATAAACATGTCAGAAAACCCTTGACCTAGACCCAACCCATTTAGTTAATTGGGTCAAAAATTACAACTTTGACCCGACCTGCAGCAGATCAGGTTGACCTGATTTTGACCTACTTAACCTGTTTATAATTTTTTGTTTTCGTTTTAAGGTTTTTAATGTTGTTTAAATCTAATTTTTTTAGGCTTTAATTTTATTTTTATGTTTTTGGTTGTTTATTTTGTATTTACTATGAAAAATAAGAAAATGTTAAATGAACTAAGTTTAGCTTATACTTATTGATTTAACTCGAAATTAACACATTTAATTAAAAGGGTTATACAGGTTTTTTTCAGGTTTAAAATTTTGACCTGAAGCTAACCCATTTGATAAACAGATCAGGTCGGGTCGACTCATTTAATTAATTGGGTCAAAATCTCAATCCAAACCCACTTATTTCGGGTTAGATTCGGGTCGAGTTAGTAGGTCGGGTCAACTTTTGTCGGCCCTAATTTATATTACAAAGTACAAACGTTTATGTGGATTTGGATGGATCGCGGATCAAATTTACTTTTAAAAATTTACTCGTGGGTCTAAAATTGTAAAAATATATCCGTTTTTAACGAGCTCACTATGTTTACCGCTATCTGCTATTTTCTTAGGGGAAGAAACTTGAGGCAAATAAACTTATATTATTTAAGTAAAAAAATATAATTTGAAAGTAAATACTAATGGGCGCCAGACAGATAAGTTTGAGAGTAAATACAAATATAATTGTTTGATATTGAGCTAAAAATAACAAGTAGTTTAGAAATTTTTTTATAATAATTACTCCTAATATTTAAAACTTTAAAAGATATATACAAATATAAAAATTAAATATACAAATATGAAAAAGAAATTTATACAAATATAAAAAATAAGCGAGCTAAGGCACTTACCCGCACGTAATTTTTTTGTGGTGCTACTACCCATCCGCTAATCTTAAACGGATGTGTGTGCGCCGGTGACACTTTGATCTTTTATAAAATGTTGTTCTTTCTGAAAAGGCGATTCTTTGTATTTTTACTTTTGGCCCATACTAATATATGATATATACTTTAAAAAGAGTAAAAATATAACAAAAGTTTATATTTGTTGGAGCAACACATTTATAACCTTAAGTTAAGGGATCAAATCCTATTTACTTTTATTTTTTAATAAACTAATACATTTATATTACAATGTCACTATTCTTTATCTTTCACAATTTTACATTTATCCTTTTTTGTATGCGGGTTAATATTTTTGCTATCTTGATTTAATAGTGTTTTTTAGAGACTAACTAGTCGAATTTACATAAGAAATTAAAAACACTTGATGTTTCTTTTTTCAAAAAGGACAATTATAGGAAAATTTCAACTCTATTTGTTGAATATAAGTTTTACTAATTTAAAGTTATTTTAGTCTACATTATTTTAAAAATTTTATAGTTTGACTAATTTTTATATAGTAAATAATTTATTAATATATCGACTATTTAGCTCCTCCAAATTCAAAATCTTGGCCTCCCCCTGATTTTCTAATCCGTACAAGTTTATAATAGTCCGCATTACAAATAGACTAAAATGAAATTGAGCGATATAAACAATGAACCGTATCCGTCTCAATAACGAAATAAAGAAAACACATAGACCTATTCTATTATTGTGAGATTTAGAATAAACCTTTAAATAGACATAAAAACACTAAAATAAAGATCGACTTGTGTGAGTTGTACCTCTTTGAGAACCTAACACGGAATAAGAATAGTTAAAGGCGATAAATCCATATCTTAGACTTTTAATAGTTTTTTTTTTAATTATCTCTTTTTGTCCTAGTTAGTTAATTAATTTATTTACCTGATTTACTTTAGTTACTTATTAATTTATCGTATTCTAATGGGTCACTCTTAGTTCATATTGTATTTAGATTTTCGGATAGCTTTTTAATGCGGTTTTGGTATCCTTTATTTATCTACGTACATATCTTCTCTTCTGTTTTTTTTTTTTCTTTAGTTTAATCTGTATTGTTAATACTTGACTTTTGATACCAAATAGAATTTAAAGGTATAATAAGAGGAATAAATATTTAAAAAATTAAGAAACTATATTGAGCTCTTCTGTTAAACTAAAAACATAGAATAAGCCTTTAATTAGCCACATAAACATTAATTTTAATTACTAAGCTACAAACAGGCGGTCTTGGGTGAGACCGTCTTATTCTAAGATGGCCCAATATTCCAGTTCATCGCACTTTTCCTCACTTTTTTTTCATTTTTTGGGCATTTTTCAATTTTATTCTTAAAGGTATCAATTTTGACCTTAAAGATATCAATTTCAATTTAGGTAGAAATTGATCAGTTTAGCGCTACAATTGATCACTTATAGGTTCAAATTGAAAGTTACTTTAATTGATACGTTTAAATACAATTTATGTTGAAATTGATACCTTTAAGATCAAAATTAATACCTTTAAGGTCCAAATTGAAAAATCCCCAAAAAACGAAAAAAAAAAAAATTAAATAAAATCTAGAGAGCCTATGTGCTACACGCGCCTGCAATGGATCGATCCAATTGTGATCTTAAATTAGGACGGTATGTGAGCTATAAATTAGTAGTGAAAGAACCCATTACATCATAATGCTACCAAAAATATTGAACAAAATGATGAAAAAGTATTTAGAGCATAATCATCGACATTTCAACTTATCTAAAAAGCATGAAAAGTAATTTGTGGATATCTACAAAGATGCCTTCATTGTCTTGTTTTTTTAACTGCCGTGTAAATCGAGAAAAGAAAAGTGTTTGATAGAATTGAATTTATGAATTTATCTGAAAAAACGATATTTACTCTAACTGAAATGTTATCTGATATTGTCTTTATTGTTGCTTATTTTTGATTTTGGCAGTAGAAACATAATCATTACGATCAAGTTTTTTATAATCCTCCGAGCTTTGTCTGGATGTCACTATTTAGTGATATTGGGTTAATGGAATGTCGTTGATTGTGAGCTTGTATTCTTGAATAAACTCATTCGATATTCCTTTTATTCCTAATGGTGTGTTTGGATGGAAGGAAATGATGCCAAAGGGAGGGGTGAAATATTGAGCAAAGAGAGATTTTTTGTTTGGATGATAAAATAGAAGAAAAAGGATTTTAATGAATTGGATGAATGATTTTTGTTAAGGTAATAAAGTTTGCTAAAGTTAAAGGATTTAAAAGGAAAACTCTAATTCTCTTTTGTTCTTTTTTTTTCGTCCAAAATTATTATTAAAACATAATGTTATTGCAAAATTGAAAAAAGAAAAATAAAGTCCAATTTCTTCAAGTTTATTATTATATGAAGTCTGAACACTGCAATATCAAGAATCAAGTTGGAAAAAAATTGGAGCAGGAAGCATTCTCTAATATCAGAGCCAGGTTTCGATCCTGGGACCTGTGGGTTATGGGCCCACCACGCTTCCGCTGCGCCACTCTGATTTGTTGCTAAATATTCTCAATAAACATATATTATAGTAACTACAGAGCAACTTCTTAACAGGTTCATTCCGGTTATTACTCTTTTATTCCAAAGCTCAAACCACGTTTTATGCAATAATTAATCATTTGGATTTTGGGGTTTATTTTTAATTTCCTTTTTTAATAAAAGAAAATTATATTTTTTATTCTAAGTCATCTCTATTTTCATCTATTATGCAATCTCAAAATTGTGCAATTTAATGACATTTTCTCCAATATTTTTATGCATATTGTTGGTTAGGTTTTACCGTATTAAGGTTTTATATTTTTTTACTGCAAAAAATATGTTCAATAATACTCCCTCCGAATCATTTTAGATGTCCCATTTGGGTTTTCACGGTTATCAAGGATGGTGTGGGGTCCATTAAAAAGATGGTAGTTGGGTATTTTAATTGATTAAATTAATTGTAAAGTGGTAGTTGGATATTGGGAATTGGAAAAGTGGGGGTATTTAGGTAAAAAAAAATATAGACAAAAAAAAAATTGAACAATTGATATGATTTTGCCAAATAAGAAAATAGGACATCTAAAATGATTCGGTTAAATTTAAATGATTTGTGGTCAAAGAACATTTTTATTGTTCATGAATCAATTTAGTAGTCTAGGATATGATAGTGTTTTGTATATGGTGCCATGTAAAACAAAAAATAAATAACAAAGCAAGTGATTGTAGTAGGTACTAGGTAGAGAAATTTTTATATTTTTTTATGTTAAGAAATCAGATACTCTCTTGTGAGACGGTCTTAGCCGTGCAACCGACTCAAGCCTAATAAGCATTTTAGAATATTCTGACATACTAATTTTAAGACTTAAAAGGACAATTTCAAGACTTCAGAATTCAATTTTAAGATTTAAAAGGTCAATTTCAAAGTTTTAAATATCAACTTTAATGTTTGGGTCATCCTACTTTAAAGTCTAGCGATTGGTCTTTTAAGTCTTACAATTGACATTTTAATTATTGAAATTGACCTTTTAAGTCTTAAAATTGTCAAATTTCATGACTTAAAATGTCAATTTTAAATCCCTGAAATTGGTCTTTTAACTCTCGAAATTGACATTTTAATTTGTAAAATTGATAAAAATATATATACAATTGGACCGACCCAATAAAATGCGTCTCACAAGTGAAACGGTATTAGGCAAGTTTTTGTGTACAAAAATGTGTAATTTGCTTCCAAGATGATAATGAGATTTTTTTTCCAAAATATGAGAATCACATATCTTTAGTCCATGGATTATGAAATTGATTACAATGTGGATGATAGATGATGAAGATGTAAATGATTTAATATATAAAAGACAAAACAAGCTAAGGAATTGATAGAGACTAAAGTTCCATTTTTATTGTTTATTTTTTTTAATTAAGAAGATTGATTGAGACAAAACAAACTAGGTGTCATTAAACTCATTTATTATTTTTTGCTAATAAATTGGCATTTTCATGGTCATTAAAGATGAAAGAAGGAAAATGAATCCCAAAGAGATTAATTAAGAGAAAAGTTAGTCCCCAAATACATATTTTATATATTCATTAAATTTGATACATTGGCTATAAAAAAGTAATGATATTTACGGTTCTTAGGATTGTACATAAAAATTAACAAATTCTTTTTATCATTAATAACTTTAAATTTTCAAGAGAATTAAATCAGGAAATTGAAAACCATTTAATCTTTTTTTAAATAATTTTTAACTTTCCAAGAAATAATAAATGATAAAATAATAAAGTATTAATTAAATGATTATGTTTTCAAAGAAAAAATAATATTAAATTAAATAAATTAAATGCAAAATTCTTCTTACATACGGCTTTAAGGTTCCTAAAAAAATTTATATTAATAATGATATACAAATATAACAAATTTGATGGCACGGAGTTGCACTCCTTTTGAAGCTGCTATTACAGATTGTTGTTGCACGTTACCTTATTCGAGCACTCAACACCTTGTTCAAGGTAGCGCTATTTTAGCCCGTTGGCAAATGATTTTTTAGTTGACTTGTGATTTTTAGATCGACTTATGTGTTCTTGATTTTTAGTTAGTTAAAAGCCAAAATGTTTTTGTTAGATGGCGTTAAAGCCCAAATCAAAATAACTTTACTTTATCTCTAAACTCTAATAAACAATTAACATTCAACAACTACTTTTTATTATATATTTTTAAAATAGTTGTTGTCTACAACTTAATCAATAAACTAACGAAAAAATCAATGCTATTAGCTAGTCGAATTAACCAACAGCAAAACGCTCTAAGACAATGTACATTTGAGTCATCATATACCTTCTAGTTGGAAGCTAATTTAAAATCATTAAGGTAGTATTTGAAAACAAGTCATTTTAAATTTTAGATTTCAATTATAAAATCATAAACGATTGAAAAACTTGTGACAAAGTTTTGATAGTCATGTTCGAATTTAGGATTATAACTGAAGTATTTTTTTGTAAGGGTGAAATTGACACATTCAAATTTAAATTTCTTTATTTAGTGAATGAAATTATAGTCAAACATAGTACAAGATAATTGATGTTGTAGTTGTAATTTGAGGGATGAAATCCAAAACTTACTTTGTTATCTTGAGATTAAGAGAAAGGTCTTAAGATTTTGATAGGGTGGAGAATATAAGCAAGTATGTTATGATATGATAATGAATTGAAGAATTTGATAGGAAAAACTAATTTTAGAAATTTCAACTTTAGTTGTTTTAATTATAAAAATCTAAATTTTGTGTTTATATGTAAAAATGTCCACCTTTGAAGATATTTTATTATAAAATATCTAACTTTATTGAATGATCTGTTTGGATGCTAAAGGGAAAAACTCCTTAACGTATTATTCATGAAAAATCAAAAGTCAGTATATTTTGAGAAAATCTTTAAAGTTTATTTACAATAATTTTTTCAAAATTGTTAACCCCAGCAAAATATATAAAATATAAATAGATTTGTATAGCGCTTATTACTCCCTCCAATCATCTTCAATGTTTCCATTTGGCTTTTGAACGATTTTGAAAACATCTTCAATGTTTCCGTTTGGCTTTTGAACAATTTTGAAAACGTGTTTTGCCACGCTTGTATGAAACCGTCCCACCATGAAATAAGTCCATACAATCATCATGTTAAAAGTATGAGACTGCCTCACCGTGAAATGAATCTATCAAATAGTCCATTATGCTAAAAGTTTAAGACCGCCTCACCGCAAGACAAGTCCATACAAAAGGTTCATTATGCTAAAAGTTTATATTATTAGACTATTTAATTTTAACCCAAGTATGGTCACATCTCATGGTAAGACTGTCTTATACAAGAATTTGTGAAAAAATTGTAAAAGATTCGTCAAAAATTCTAGTATTCCTACATTATTTTCTCAAAAGATCAAAATTAAACGTTAATTTCTAGAACCTTAAAACGTTATTTTCTAGAACAATTATTACAGTAAGCATAAGCTCAAACTCAGGAACAGGTGACGGCAAAAGTTAAACAGAGACCATTGCCTAGTGCCTTTCTGCTTACAGAATATGAATGTTAGTTCATTCATATCATACAAGGGGAACAAAAGGAGCATACAAAACACAAATTCCGTTACAAGTATGGTCGAATCAAAGAATCAAATAGAACAATAGCTGATTTCCGACTCGAAAGGGGAAGACTCATGCTTTAAGACCTTCCCCGGCTTTAACAAGATCCTCGAGTGCCTTAGATATTTGCGACTCATTCATGCCATCCAAACGAACACCTTTTTCAATGCCAAAGTCTACAAGATACATTAAGAAATGTCAATATTGCATGCAATATATAATGCCAAGAGGTGAAACACAATATTATTGACTTTAATGAGGAAGCGCAAGAGTTGGCTCCTGTGCTCGAACAAGGCATCATGCCTTGAATGAGGCACAAGATCAGAAAAAGTCGGTGAATGAAAAATAAATTGTGCTCGAATAAGCATGATAGTCGCTCGAACGGGCACTCAGTTTGGTGCAAAACAGTGAATCTGCTCGAACGAGCATAATGTGGCTCGAATGACGCAAATATGTGTTGTGTTGATTGGTATTCTGCAGGCTACTATACTCATTGTATTTCATGTAATCATTCTTATCCCTAAGCCTAAACACATAGTCTACTTCTTCTCTTCTATTCTTAGTGTAATACCAAGGACGTAGCCTAAGTTGCAGGAACCTCATAAATCTTTGTCTCTGCTCTTATTTACATTGTTATTTTCTTTGGTAGAGTAATTTGCTTCATCTAGAAACTTCATACCTTTGAATTTGGTGACATTAGAGATAAAGTTTCATACTTCAGGCTGGAATCTAGTGTTCATTTCAACTCAATATCTTGAAACTTAAAAAATCATTTCCAAATTCAGCAAGTGAAACACATACATATGCATGAAAATACAAGGCAAAACCAAGCTGCAATTGTTAAAGTACAACATTCCTTACCATATCTAGCCCAAAGCTGCGGCTCTATACCACGACTCTCACGGATCAAGATAGGCAATTTCGGGTTCAATGTCTTCAAGTCCTTGTAGTTTTTTTCAACAAAAGCTCTAACAAGATTCAAAAGCAAGTGCAAGTAAGGGCATAAAACACAATACCCAACTAAGTAAATATTAAACAGTAAGGGTATATCTACAAAATCCAATTCAAGGTAATGTAGCAGATAACAAATTCGAACCATATTAGTTTATCAGTTATCCCAACTTATTTAAGTACACTTCAATATAGTTGTATGAATAATAAGTTTAGATCAGTCCAAATCTACTAACTTCTTTCTGTTTAGTTATTTTTTGGGCTTTACAATCACTTCCACTCACATATTCACTACATAATTACATATTCACTCCATAATAACATATTCAAATAAGTTCATTTCAGTTCAGTTGTGATCATTGTTATCAGAATCTCGATTCTGATCAACGATTCTACGATTCTACGATCCAAAATTAGGCGACCGATCCGGATCGCAGGTAGGATCTTAACATGGTAGAATCGTACGATCCTACATAGCTCCAGGATTTAAGTGGTAGGATCATAACACGATTCTACGATCCTACGATCTTACGATCCGATCCTATAAGGCTAGCTTCAATTGTAAAAATATTTCATATAATCCAGATTTTACTTATGTATGTATATGTATATATCTAAACAATTACATTAATATGCTAAAATTCAAGTTTTTCTTGATTCGCATCTTAAAAATGATTATTTAAGGTGTTTTTTACAAAACTTAATAATTGAAGTCAAATAAGTATAAATTTAAACCTTAAAACTAAAAAACAGAACAAATATAATTGAAAATCAGTTATCTAAAGCATATTAATGTATATTTGTAGGATCACACGATCCTACGATCCGATTCTACCGATTTCGATTCTACCGCCTCAACGATCCTACGTAGAATCCCGATCCTAACAACCTTGGTTGTGATAATTTGGGGCGAAAATAGATGGGGAAAAAAAGAAAAAAACATATTTAGCAAAAGGAAACTAATCAACATCAAGAAGCCTAATAAAGTACCTAGCTTCAGCACTTGCGGGGGAAGTTTGGCAGAAAAGGACTCGAAGTTCCTTCAAATTCTTGGATAACTGTGCCCTCCAAGCCATAACAATTCAACCTACATAGTTTAATCCCAAAAAGATCAATGACCCAAAAAGAAAAAAGTACGATCAAATCCCAGATTACAAGATCAGAATATATTTCAAACGGAAACAGAATAAACAATCCAAAAGGTTAGAAATATCTATGCTTTCAAACTCGTGAATTTACATTTCCAAAAGGTGCACAAATTCAGAACTAACTTTATAAACCCTTAATAAGACAAAAGACAAGAACAAAATGAAATCAAATTAAGGGAGCATTTTAAGAAAAGTGATCGAAATCCATAAAACCCTAATTACATATTTGATAAAAAGAGATATACTTGATAAAACTGAACCGATAATGCAACTATAAAGAAAGCAAGAAAAAGGTCGAAATGAAAAAAAGGACCTGATTTGATGAGCGAATTAGATGAATATGGTGATTGGCACACTACCGCTCTTTTTCCTGCGATGTTCAAAGGGATTTGGATTTGGAATGACGAATCAGGAGATGTGTTAAAAGTTGACTTTTCAGAAGCAACCTTTCCTTAGTTATTTTTAAATAAATTCATCTATTAAATTTACTTGTTAAAAATAAACTCACCTGTTTAGGACAAGATCAAATAGAAGACTCTAGAACGAGTACCTTTGCAACACCTCACTATTCACTATCCAGTACCCACCAATTCCTACTTCTTTCTCTCTATAAAAACCTTTCTTGATCCATTGAAGTCGTTCATCATCAGCAACCTTATCTCTCATTCATCATTTTATTAACATTCATTTAAAAATCTCTCTATTTTTAGGATCGCAAATCTTCATTGTTTCAAGGTAAGAATTCACCATTATCATTTCTCGTTTCTTTTTTTCCCTTTCTTTCCCTGGGGTAGGTGATTTGAATGAGCACGTAGGGGTGTGTAGTAGTGGCCACGAAAACGTTCAAGGAGGTTTGGCCATGGAACCAGAAATACAGAAGGGGAATCGATTTTGTATTTGCACTCTTTAACGATTTGTGGGTTGCTAACACATGTTTTGAGATTAGAAAGTCATTTGGTGACTTGTACAACTAGAGTAAATGCAACCCAATTTTACTACATAAGGATGATAGATACAAGTAGTTCTCTAAACTATAAGGTTCTCCTGCGTAGCCACCCAACACAAACTCCTTATCCTAGATGTTTGCCCTTAAGCAAGACCAAAGGTAAAGAAAGCAAAAGAACGTAGGATTTAATGGTGGAGATTAAAAGAGGAAGATGTTAAAGCTTTTGCCAAGAGAGTTATTAAAAAAGTAGACGGGACGATGACTTTTGATGTAGAGCCACAACTTTGGGCTAGATATTGTAAGGACTGTAGTACTTTAAAAATTGCAGCTTGGTTTTGCTTTGTAATTTCAAGCCTATGTATGTGTTTCACTTGCTGAATTTGAAAATGATTTTGTAAGTTTCAAGATATTGAGTTGAAATGAACACTAAATTAGATCCTAAAGCATGAAATTTTATCTCTAATATCACCAAGATCAAAAGTATGAAGTTTATACATGAAACAAATTACTATACCAAAGAAAATAACAATGTAAAAAAGAGCAAAGACAAAGATTTACGAGGTTAATCCAACTTAGGCCACGTTCTCGGTGGTGTGTTGTCTCCTTGACTATTATTATGAAGATAGACATGTATCTGAACATTTGTTGATAACCCATCACAGTAACCTTTTATAATTCTATCTTCATAATCATAATGAACCAAGGTAACAGGACGAGACAAAGAAATAGATCATATATGAACCTCAATTCATACAAGACTCACTCTCAACCCCAACACACATCTTTCACATATGCATTATGTCATTTTCATTGATTTATATAAACCAAGGTAACATGACGAGACAAAGAAACAGATTTGTCATTTTCATTGATTTATATAAACCATTGTCGTAACACCAAGCAGGATGATCAGATGTATGTAAGTTGCAACCTTACCCATGTAACAACAAAGAAGTTATTTTTAGTTTACCTTTAAATTCTTAATGTTGAATTGAATCCTAGTAAATCATTACTAAATCATAATCACCTTCTAATAATTGACTAACTTAACCTTATTGTACGAACATGGTTGCATTGATAAATTGAACTCTGTCATATCTAGTGCCAATTTTTGTACTAACATTTCTGGGAAAAATTCACAATGAGGACAATTTTAATTCTTAAACCAAGACGATCAAAACTCAAACATCCAGTTCAATAGTGATTAAGCATCAAATCGAACTATTCAATTATACATTTCACATTACGAGCAACCTGAAAAATAGCACTACACAACCAACTAATTAAACATCAAAATTGGTAGCAACAAGTACCTTAAATGTTGTTGGGATACATAAAGACCGACTTTGTCACCATGAGACAAGAACACAAAAATTTCAACATTTAACCCAAAACACAAGCACAATTCAACAAAATACTTAACATATCCACAATTTAATTTTTACTCTTCATTACCAATTGAGATCTACTTTTCAATCTCAAATGAAGATGTTGAGATGACGACATTTGTAGTATCCTATGAAGAGACAAAGATCATAGAGCTAATGGAAATCATAAGATGGGAGCTTACCTAGACAAAAACCATACGGCTGAATAGATAGCTTCACCAACCTCTCATCAAACAAATTGGCGTTTCATGTTTTTAAATATAAGAAGACAAAATAATGGTGTTTCACGTTTTTAAGCTATTTTGAGAAAATTGATTAAGTTCTATAAATATTGATTAGTTTTATTATTTTAAAATAAAGCAAATAAATTACATTAGATATCATATGATGTGAACAAGTCAACTGCAACAACATAATTTAATCCTTTGTATCTCATTCTCAATCAATTAAATTTTGCCTCACAAATATATACGGTTGGTGTAAATGTAGATGAGCATTCTGGTAATAGAAACTTTTCCCTCCCAACACTATTTATCGTAATATAGAGTAATGTGCAACAAATCATGTGTAGCAATAGCAACAAATCACATTCAGCAATATCAATGGATGAAGGATATGCTCTAAGCGCATACCTTATATTATGAGATGTGTTACTCATTGAATGTCTATAAAAATAATGGACGGAGCGGATTAGTGAGAGCTATTGATGATCCTAATTATATGCTGCTATTTTGTTTTATCTTGCAGCTTTAAGGGGATGTATTATAGTTCAGCAACAACAACAATAATTAGTTCTAATTATATGTACTGTCCATCCTAATAAGTTATGGAAATATACAGCAAAACGCATTCATCAATAAACAAATTATTATATCCATATTTCAATACTTAATTGGTAAAATTATTATTTAGCATGTAAGATTTAGATATAAGAATATTGAACTAATAGTATGCAGGTTAAAAGTGCTAGGTATATGAATTAAACTTGCTATAAAATATGCCAATCTTATTGAAGTTGCTCTCAAGGTACTTGAAGGTTATAAGGTTCTTTTGAAATAAGAAATAAATTAAACCCTAAAAATAATCAATCTTCCACCCAAAACACTTCAAACGAAACCCTAATTTGTAGGTCAATCTTAAATTAAAACAAAAATCAAATCTTTACACCGACATCAAAAATTCAAAAACCCTAATCATAAAAAATCGAATCTAAGTTACCCAATCTAGCTGACTTTCCTTCCCAAAGATCCTCCCAAAAAAACCCCATCAATCAAAAATGATTAAAAATAACAAATGATTGATCAAACAATCGGGAAAATAAGATATAATTTATAATTGTTACGTAGAAAAACAAAAATTAGGAGTAATTAAGAAGCACTAAGTTTGCGAAGTAGGGAAATAGAGGAGAAGAAAGATCTTACCTTAAGAGAAAACGATGAGGTATTTTCACCGGCAACCGTACAAAGAGGGAGAGATGACGAAGATGTTTTTGAGTTGTGTTGTATATTTTTTGATGGGTTTATGTTCAAATATTTTTAATCACCGTAAAAAGATAAAAAGATAATACGAAAATAAATAAAATTAAAAAAAATAAATTAAAATAATAAAATTCTCATCCTATTATATGATTACATCCTATCACATGTGATTTTTTTTTTTTGAATATCTACCACATGTGATTTATTAATATCACAACTAAACGTTATTTACTAAGACGTTCTCATTTATGTTAATGTTTGGGGTTCATTCTTAGTCCTTTATATTCCGGACATTACAACATTTGTAATGAATAATGATGATCAAATTTTTGGGGAAGGCACAACCTAAATGTAACAATTTTATGTATGATTGAAAAACAAAATTTAAATTTCACAATGTGACGATTTTATAGTTTGTGAAATATTTTGTTTCTTATTTGTTCACTTCACTTTTTATACGTATTTAAAAGTAAATTTTAAGCATTGATATCTCTTAATAGCATAATAAAAATTACTCCATATATTAAAAATTATTTACATTAAAAGAATCTAATAAAATTCCACATGAATTTATTTTGTTTTTAATATATACTTCAAAAGATCAAATTTGGACAAACAAAAGGGAAAGTAGAGAGTAATATATAAATGGATTCTTTTTATCAAAACGTTTGGAGAGTAACTGAATTTATGAAGGTAAAGAAACTGAACAGATCAGAAGAAAAAAAGAATAAGACTAAAAATAGAAAATTTTCTACCTTATCTCGCCACTATATAAGAAATTTGTTTCTCACGAACTGGAAATGATATCATCTTTCTAATTCAATTTCCCTTTTTCTCATCCTTACTTTTTGTTGTCATTAGCTAAATGGAGAAAAATTATCTCCTTATTTTCCTCCCCTTCTATTTTTCCATTTCGTTTATTTAAATAATAAAGCATCTTGTAGTAGGACCTACCATGTTGGAGGTAGGAGCGTGCACCAGTCTAAATTCGGACCGAACCGGCCGAAATTGATTGGACAAAAAGACCGAACTTTTGAATATGTTAAGATTGAAGACTGAACCGGTTCCATCCGGTCCAAGCCCGATCTAATCCAACTTTTCTTGGTTCAGCCCGAGTTTGAGGGCAGCAAACTCCACCACCACCAAATGACTTGTATTACACATTTTGTGAATATTGCCTCTAAAAAAAATCAATCGTTATACATTACCATCATTTAATACCAATAATAAAACCTAAGATAATTTCAACAAATTATTTACAAGTTATGTAACTCTTCTCTCTTTGGTCTCAAGTCTAACACTTGAGACGAAAATTTGTAGATAGAAAGATAATAAGACATTTTAAGCTCATTTCTCTTCAAAGTCTCAAGTCTTGTACAAAACAAAGAAAATAAGAGGAATTTAAAATAGTATGAGAATACAAAGAAAATACATTATACATCATCTCGCATACATCCAAATTCTGGATAATCTTACTTCACAAAGCAACATTTGAGCTAAACAGCTTACTCAGATCGATAAACGTCGTCTATTTGGTTTCTTAGATTGCATGAGCCCAAAAAATTATGTTTTACTACGAATAATAACTCATTGAAACCCGAAGTACTGTACATCATAACTTAATCTCGACAGTTTAGCATTGACATTGATAGCAAAGTAAACACCAAATAGTAAGCTCATATAAACACGAGCATATGATCAAGCCAAGTACCGGAATAGTTGTGGGTTCTCCTTGTCTCTTTCGATGTAATCTCTGGTGATCAAATCCTCGATCCTCTTCTTAATTGCCTTGAAATCAGGCTGAAAACAGCAAACAGCAAACAGCAATCAAGATTCAATCACTTATAGAATAAATCATGAACAGCTTTGATAACATAAACCGCTTCTCTCGCCATCTTGGTAGCAAACTCAAAGAGACTAAAGGGTCGGCGGTACGAAGATTGCACATGTAACAGAATGGTAATAGGTAAAAGAGAGAAACGGTAAGGTTAAGCGTTATTTTAATTAGTTGTTTGATGGGAATCCGCTACTTCAGTTTGTAACGTAGAAAAAAGAGAGACAACTGAGGGGAAGAATGAAAAATGGTTCGTGATCGGGTGTGGCTTATCTAATAAAAGTACTACTCTTTCAATTTATAAAAGGAAATGGTATTTTATTTACACAATTTAGAAACACTAATTCTTTAATGAGGCCGTCTCAAATTATTTAAAAAAATTGCCTCCTGAACTAGTGTGAATTCATATTTTTTTGTTTCTTTTTTGTTTTTTTTACTAATGGGCCTTTTGTATGGACTCGTCTCACGGTGAGACGGTCTCATACAAGACTTGTTGATTAAGAAAAGGTAACAAATGTGGTGAAACAATTACCGTCAAAAGACATTAATAATTAGCATACCTTCATATCAATCACTTAGTAAACAAAACTCATTGTTTTGGTTCCACTCCAAAATTTAATCTTACAAAACACACCATATGAAAGTAATTCTTTAAATTTTCTGAACCAAGGCGGCGGATAAGGTTAATGTCATGTGGTTGGTAAGATTCACAAAATATTCATCGTACATACTATCAACTTCACAACAAATGACCCCAGGGAAGGTTCACAACTGCAATATAACATATAATCCAATGGAAAGACACTCATGACGAAGCAGTAACTGAAAACTACCTAAGAAGTAAGATGAACTCAAACCATAATCCATCCAACCATAATTCATCCATAACTTCTAAACAATGTGCATGAGTTCTATTATCACAGATTTTCCGAAAGGACACTCTTTGCGGTAAGACAGATCGTCTATGTCATCTTATTTACCTATCCATATCTCCTTATCCTTTGATGTTTGAGAACTAAGACTACCTAAGCAACATCAGTACTTCATCCAGTATGCTCTCCTTGTTGATGCTAGTGGAAACACTTTTAAATTTATTGAATTCACATTGTTTGATCATAGTCCTATGCGCGGGATACACTGGGTATGATGATGACGACGACATTATTCTCAATCATCTACCATTAACTTGATCATTTTCCCAAATCTAATTTTCCACACAATACCATCTGTACAGGTTCACACCTTGATTCAAGAACAAAATGCTACAACCCAAGAAGATGAAATGAAGCATTGAAGAGGCTAAGACCATCACGTTGAAAAGAAAAGGTGGATAGATTCCCTTATGACATTCTCGAACAGAAGCAATATAGAGGACAGATTTAACGGAAGCCTTACCTTAAACATACGGCTAAGCTGCTCCACGCACTCCGTGATCAATTGCTGATACCCCAAAACCTTTCTACTTTTCATAATCCTTACAATAGAGGCATCAATAGCATATCTTCTATCTTTGTCAACATCCTCAACAACCTTTTTTCTTTCGTCCATTGGAGGAAGAGGAATCTACAATAAAACATTACAAGAAAAAAGGTGAAATCTACCCAAAGCATACATAGCAAACACAATTCAAAATCAGAGAAGGATAAAAATAATACCCTAATCCTCCTCATTCTGTCTGTAAAA
Organism: Amaranthus cruentus; assembly: GCA_019425755.1. Taxonomy (NCBI): domain Eukaryota; kingdom Viridiplantae; phylum Streptophyta; class Magnoliopsida; order Caryophyllales; family Amaranthaceae; genus Amaranthus; species Amaranthus cruentus. The sequence goes on along the minus strand of CM033459.1, from coordinate 23,875,198 downwards.
TTAGAGTTGAATGAAAAATAATCAGTTGCAGACACGGTTCTTGAGCTTGGCTCTTTCAGAAGAATCTTATATTTGGCGCAAGATAAAGATTGAAGCACTCTGACCAAGTCTTCATCAGCTAAGTTTAGTTGAGTCGCAATTTCGGAATAACTCAATCGATCTGATGTATTAAAAAGCATCAAAGCAGCAGCCTACAAGGGAAGAAAACCTCACGATGATAAAATAAGATTGTAAAAATCAGGCATCAAATAAAAATTTTATTTCATATAAATACCTGATAAGTTCCAACGACCAATTCAATTGTTTTCTGACCAAATTTGCCATTAATATTACAACTCCCCAATGAGTAAACCCAGGTCAGCTTCCTATGTTTTGTTTTAGTTTGATAAAACTGCTTGAAAACTTCAACACACCTTACCTGAAAGTAATAAGAATTAATGACCATATGCTCATGCTACATCATAACTAACTCCCTATGTTACTTGGACTCAGGTACTGATGTCGGATACTAGTACGTGTTCAAGTGTCGGATACGTCTAAATATTCAATTTTACGCTTAAAATGAAGTGTCCAAGTGTCATACCAATGTTCGAGCATCAAGGATCGGACTCGGGTACGTGAAGCAAAATGAAGAGTCCAAGTAACATAGCTCACTCCCATAAAGAAACCACAAAAACTAATAACTAGTATAATCTAAAAAGCAATTGATACCATCTCAGCAGGAAGGTTAAGATCAGATGATTTGTAACTTGGCCAAAACCCAGTTGTCAGAACCGTCACGGTCAAATCAAGACCAGGGCTAGCATCTGGATTCTGTCCAAGATATTCTTCAAAATTAGTCTGGTTTTCCCTCGCCAATGTCAAGTCTGTCACCTGAAGTAATAGCAAGAAGGTCAAACAAAGTTGGCAACATTCCCCAGCTTGACTAGTAATCATGAAGGAAAGCAAAGTAAAGTACCATCCCCTCCATCTTCGACGTAAACTGTCCCCCACACTGCTGCTTCAATTTCGTTAGAATACTTCTCTCATGATCATCATTAGCACTCTTGTCAAAGAGTAGCCGACGAGAGAGCTTCTTTCTGTTAGAAATTAAGAGAGTGGATAAGCTTCGAAGTATACATCAATAAAAACAGCCATATAAGGAATGATGTGGAAATTATGACATGGGGCGTGGGGAGGACGGAAGAAATGCTAACCTATAGAATTCAGCAAACAGATCTTTATCACTGACATATGCTAGAAGCTTCACCACCTAGAGATGTTTTTTGAAGAAAATCTTAGTAATTTAAAACTGTAGTAGCAATAAAGCTCCAGAAATTACAGAAAATTACCTTCTCAAGTGAATCCTCAATAGCCTCGTCGCTTAATTTTTCACTACCACCCTTCTTGAGAATATTATCACAGAATGTAGCCAACAGTTCAGCACTTGAACTACCAGCAACACCCTTATTCAAGAATACCTCGAAGGCTTCCTTGAGAGCCTATACAAACAGAAAAAAGTCAGCTCACATCATGGAAAGAGGAAAAAGGACCAACAAATTATTTACAAAATCGAACCTTATGAAAGATTGTATGGCTGTTAAAACAATCAGTGACATAAGTCATGAACTTGTCATGCAACTCAATCACTTTCCTGACAAAAACCTAATGAAAAGAGAAAACAAGTCAACTCATATAGCCCATTAAAATTTTAAATGAAATTAAATGTAGTGAAATCTACCTGTTCATGCGAGCCGCCAGAATTTTCAGCCTGCCAAGAAAGTCGTGTGACAACGAAAACATGTATTAAAACAAAGAATATGAGGCATATAATAACTAGCACTTCGTGAATGGGCATAATTTATTAAGCTACATATCTGTCTACAAAAAAATTCAGAAAGTGTGATAGTATGCTAGTAAATCCCTCTATCAACATCTATGTTACTTAGACTCGGGTATAGATGTTGGGTACTAATGTACGAGGATCAAGGATCGGACACGGATACGTGAAGCAAAATGAAGAGTTCGAGTAACTTAGATCAACATTCATCCAAATTTTAAAAATCATCCTACACCAAGAATATGAGGCATATACAAATGAATAAATGAGCAGATCATGTATAATTTAAAGCTTAAAAATATGTCACCTCCATTTTTGACAACCTTTAAAAACCATTGTTAGATTAGGTAAGTTAAAGAAGTAACATTTCTAAAAATATGATTGAGACGTGACTCACCTTGCTCATTGCAGCATCTTCGGCCTGCTGCACTAAGGCCGTCCCTTCATCAGTTATATGCTGCAGAAAAATATTTCACATTAGAAACTTACAAAGACAAGCAGATCTTAATCAGCTCAAAATATGGGGAAAAATCTACCTGTTTGAAGATACTGCCAATGGGTTCCAACCCTTTGGTAACCTTACTGTAAAGTCTGTACATTCTAGAAAGATCTTCCACCTAACAAGAATACAGGATGCAAGAAACAAGCAAACAAAAATGAAAAATCATAGAAAAGAAAACAAAATCTTATATGCGGAACAGTAAAGATGACTATAACCTTGTCATCTTTCAATAAAGCACGACATCCAGAATTCTCCTTCTCTAACAGCTGGTTTTCATAAACCAATAGCAATTCATTTTGCACCTTCTGTATAGAGGAAAGCCAGAAAAAATACAAACTGAAACATTTTAGGAACACACTCACAATTCACAGAAAGTCAGGGAATTTCACAGAAGAAAATCCCAAGCTTAAAAGAATTAAACAAGGGTAAAAACGAAATCTAACCTCTAGAAGCTTCGGCTCACTGCTCGAATGTAAATAATGAGCCACTCTATCCTTCTCTTTCTTCAAACATTCTTCGGACTATGGCCCAAAAGCAAAATAGATTAGTCATACAAGGCTTCCAGCATCCACAGACCCACAATGAAATGAAGTGTTAAAAAAATGCTTGCCTTCAACATGTATTCTGGACACGAGTCTTCTAGTATCCAGCTTGAGGCTTTGCGCGAGTAGTAAGAAGCGGTATCATGCAGCATATGTGCTTCAAAGTCCTTTTCGTAGTGATCCATTTGTCCCATTCCAATTTCAACATATATATCGAGTACATTCTTCAATAATGCTCGGTCGATTTGACCTCCCTCTCTTTCTACATCAATCTATTTAAAAATATTTTGCCAGCTATCAAGTATCAACTCTATGTAACCATATGCAAAAGCTTAAGAAAAGCTTCATAAAAATAAATTTACCAAAGCTATAACAGCATCTTTTGCTTTGCCCGATATTTCTTGATAAACCTGATAACCAGATAAAAGGGTTCATTTATGATACAACTCTAGTGCAGTTCAAAGTAAAAAAGAAGATGATTTGCTCAAATAACATGAGCATCATATTATAAAAACAAAGTTGCACAGCATCACTCCGGCTCTGCTATAAAGGTTTTCAAAAAAACGAATCGATATTTCCTCCCTTTTAAAGTTGTAAAAATACTGTGTTTGGGACCGTTTCAAGAGATATCTCAGGCTTTTGGCAATCACCGCTACCAAATTTTTGCGCTATGATGATTATACAAGCAAGTAACAACAAAGACAATCAAACTTGAAATATTGCTTTTTTAGAGACATGGGTAGATATGTAAATTACCAAATCACGGAAGCAAGTCAATCCAACTTCATTCAGAGAAGGAAGCGACCTCCGAGCAATAAAGTACCGATCCAGATAATGAAAGAAACGAGACAACCACCTGACCATCACTTTATGATTCGACCATCTCTTCACGAGTTCTCTCAACATAAACTCATCGTGTTTTTCTCGTAAAGAAGGTAGAACCTAATACAAACAAATAGGAGGGAACAGAAATAAGCATAAAGCATTAGAAGTGTGATGCCCATGTATGACAGAATTCAGACTTGCAAAACGGAGCTACAAAAACTTTACTCATAACCAGAAATACCAAGGGTACAAAAAACAATATCATCCTGTCATCCAGTCTAGCAGAAAAATTAGCTTGTATACACAAAATATCTTCATTAAAAGTCGCAAGTCAAATGCCCGTCAAAGCCACAAGGCCCACAACAACCGGGCCAACTGGCCAAAACACAAATAAGAAAAACAATCTTTTCCAAATTTGACTACAAGATGAAGCATCCTACACTCAAGGGCAAGTAAAGATATACATCATACACAATAACCCTTTTGGCTATATACAGGTTCAAATCATCAGCAAGAATGTGCACATAAAATGGTTAACAAACAAATGCCCCTCACAAGTCACAAGCATGAAAAGTCCCCCAGAATTGCACCAGAATACTCACCGTTGAGTTAATGTAATCCACAAATGCCTGTCGGTAATTGTCATAAAGCTGTTGAGAATAATCATGAGGTGGTTTCTGAGTACACATGTTGTATATCGTCCTGCAACCAAAAAAGAGGCTCAGTAATGTGCAACAAAGGTTTTTGAATCTATAACTAATCAAAAATCACAAATTGAGGCAGCTACGTGTAGAGCATCATGTAGTCTTCGGAGTTAAATGGAGGCTCGTCTAATCCTTCTAGAATCCTTTTCAACTTTGTAATTCCCTTCCCCATGAACTCCCATCCTTGCTCCAGTTCAATAACTTTACGATCCATTTTCGTATCTTCTCTATCAGCTCAATCAACTGTTTCACAGCACAGCACAGGACATTACACAGCAAACCCAGATACCAAAAATTAAGCTTTGGTCAGAGAACAAGTGATAATTAGACAAGCTAAAAATTCAACATACTGATGGCATACCCCATTTCACCAAATTCAATCATTAGCTATGGTCGTCATAACTCGTAAAGTCTCATAACAAACTCAAATGATTATAAAAAAAAACAGTACTAAGAGTTAAAACTGTTAATCAATACAACAGAAACCCTTCTTTCCCCACTCCTCTTTTGGAGGTTCAACCATGTCAAGCAAAGTACAAAATCAACAGGATTGAACATTTGAACTCAACTAAGTAAATGAAAAGACCACTATAGTTCATTCTTTAACATAACCTTCACCTATGCAATTTATCAATTCGGCAAAGAAACTCAGATAGCCAAAAAAAACCACAAGTGTAACCACTCATATGCAAACATAGGTAAATAAGATTATTTTAAAATACAAAAAATACATCAAACATCAAATACCCATCAAAGGATCTTCAAATCTACGATCATTATACTCACAAAATTCTAACATAACTTCAGCAATTCCTTCAAACTTTTACACCAAAAAAAACCCTAAAACTAATTAAACTTCCACCCAAAACACTTCACAAAAAAACCTTATACATGGGTACATCTTAAATTAAATAAAAAAAAGCAAATCTTTACACCCACATCAAAAATTCAAAAACCCTAATCAGAAAAAAAATCAAATCTAAGTTACCCAATCCAGCTGACTTTCCTTCAACAAAGATCCTCCCCAATAAAACCCCATCAATCCAAAAATGATTAAAAATATAGCAAACGATTGATCAAACAATCGGGAAAAATAAGATATAGTTCATAATTGTTACCATAAAAAACAAGAATTAGGAGTAATTATGAAGCACTAAGTTTGCGAAGTAAGGAAATAAAGGAGAAGAAAGATCTTACCTTAAGAGAAAACGATGAGGTATTTTCACCGGCAACCGTACAAAGAGGGAGAAATGACGAAGATGTTTATGAGTTGAGTTGTATTGTGCTTTTGATGGGTGTATGTCAATGTGTGTGGTTCATTCTTGTGAAACAAGGGTAATATGTTTTGTTATGATGATCAAACTTTTGGGGGAAAGGCAAAACCTAATTTATACTCCCAATATGATAGTTTTATAGTGAAATAAAATATGATAAATGAGATTATGAGATTTTATGTATGTTTGACATAAAGTTTGAAATTTTCCAATATGATAGTTTTATAGTGAAATAAAATAGGATAAATTAGATTATGAGATTTCTGTGGATCGAAACGTTTAAAAAGTGTCTAAATCTAAAAATATGAAAAATTGAATAAAACTAAAAATAGAAAATTTTTCACCACATCTCGTTACTATATAAAAAAATTTTGTTCATTACGAAATGTGAATGATGTCATCTTTCTGATACAATTTCCCTCGTTTCTCTTCTTTTACTTTTTTTATTGTTGTTATCCAAATAGAGAAAAACTATCACCTTATTTTCCTCCATTTCGTTTTATTTAAATAATAAAGCATCATACATTAGATTGTAAACCTTTGGAGAAGTTCATGGGTCACAATTAGAGGTGTTTAATGGGCCGGTTACAGGTCGGGCTGTGCTCAAACAAACATTGGTCAGGTTGGGCCTTGCAAAATAAAAAATGGGCTAAAAATGGACAGGGCTTTAAAATTTGGTCGTCCGATCCATTTTATAATTTACTTGGGTAATTACAAAATTATATTCAGCAATATCGTAAACATATAATTTGAATATATGTTAAAAAATTTCGAACATAACATAAAAAGCTCATCACTGTCAAAAGATAATCAGAATATATGGCATAAAATTTCAAACATAACATAAAAAGCTCATCACTGTAAAAGATAATCAAAATATATGACATAAAATTTCAGATTATTGCTAGAGTCCATTTTCTCAAAGGAAATGAGTGAAGAATAGTTTCTGACGCAAAGGGAAAAAAGGGAGATTTACAAAGCCCATTTTAAATTTACAAAGGCCTGTTTTCAACCCATTTTAAGCCCTCTACAACCCGCTCCATTTTAATAATAATAGAGCTCGTTTTCAGCCCAACCCATTTTCAGCCCGGCCCTTATAAAGCCCTCCTAAAAACGGGCCGAATAAGGGCTTAAAATGGGGGCTCGGCCCATTGAACACCTCTAGTCACGATTGAAGAAAGTACACCAAATAGAACTCATTTATTGGCTAAACAAAAATGACATGTCATTTGATTTTGACCTTCTATCATTATCATTAAAGTATATTTGACTAGGATTTATTTATAGTTAGATTAAGTAAATTAAAGAATATAATATACTGCATAATATATTGTTAACAATTTCCGAAATTATATAGTTAATTTATACATATAATTGTCACTCAAGTTAACACTTCAAGTCAAGTACCAACTTCTACACCAACTCAAACTCAAACTCAAACTCAAAATTCATCAACGCTCTCAAATGTTGTAAATATTTTATTTTAATTCAAATTGTTGTCTTATAATTTACCCTAGTTAAGTACATATGCATTAGTCCTTGAAGTGCACCTTTTGAACTTTATCATCATAGTTAAGTATATTAAGTGAACATTATGGCTTATAATAGTACTTAAGGCACCTTTTGTCAAAAAATACAAACAATTTGAATGAAAACAAAATTGTTACAATATTTGAGAGCGTTGATGAATTAAACAGTATGGTGAATTAAACGTCAAAATGGTGAATTGAACATTTGAGAGAATAAAAATGGTTTATGGCAAATGATAAAGACAACAACCAACACTTAATAAGGGTAGAAACGTCAAAATTGTAAATTAAACGGAAATTACCAAAAATTTAATGGAAAATGCTACGGTAGTTAGATAGTGCATAAAAGGGATGCTACTATGTAGAATAATCTTACAAAAATGCTATCACTCGCATTTCATAAAAGTTCAATCTTACAAAATTGTTAGCAAAGAGGAATCAGGGTTTTATTTTCCGAAGGTAGGATCTGAGTGAATTAATTGGAGTGGATATGAGCTCATATATAGGATGTCAGTTGGTCGATAACGCCTCTTATACTAATCACATGGAGAGTAATAGATAGAGTACTTATGAGTACATTTCAAGGGTTAAAAGATACGAAAGAATATTTTGGAGTTAAGAAAAGATGATTAGGAGAGCAAGTAGTGCTTTTATTATAGTATAGCTATTTGTCTTAGTTAATGTATTATGCGACATTACTCTAATGAATTGTTGATTTCTAACATTTATGATGATCCTCTTATGATGCATCTGATATGTGATCCTATGTTGAGCAGCAAGAGGATCACAAATGGAACAAGTACTAAAGCTTCTTTTAGATTGCATTGGGGTAGTGATGAGTGCAGAGTATAAAAATATGTAATCGTTTTGTTTTTTAGCTCCAATTATTGTTTTTGTAAACCTTAAATTGTATACAATTTTTATATGAGGCCTTAGTGATCTCCTTTGTATTTTCATGATTCCACTACATAGTTTGTATTTATAAATCGATTTGTGTGATTTTCAAACTCAATAGTGTTTTTAGAAATCACAATCCGTGCTTGAAATGACGTACATAGGAGTCGACGATAAGTCAAAATATGAAATATTAGTTCAAAGCAATGATTCCTAAATTAGTTTGACTTCCTCAATGCATTTTCCATCTCACCATATTCTAGATTTTTTTTCCATCTCACCATATTCTAGATTTTTTGGGGAGTTGCTTGTTGAAATTTACTTTAAGCATTATACATTAAGTTTTAGTATTTTTTTATTTTTGGTTTATATTTTTATGTAATACTCAAATTTCCAAACATTTTTTGTTGTTTTGGTTTTGTTTAAGGCGTTCAAAAACTATTCAGTGTTACGGCACCTCTAAACTACGAAGTAAACACTTTAACCACTTAAGTTCCCAAAGTTACGACAACCCTAAACCTATACTTTGTCTCAGTCGATGATCCAAAGACTATGACTTGCTATTTTCGTAGATATGGGAGAATTATCCAGGATAACTAACCAACTTAACAACTTATATAGAAATGTTTTGATTTTCTTCTTCAATCTTTAGGTAAAGTCATAGGTTCGATTCTTACTTATCTCTTCTTTTAATTAAGATGATCCCTAAGTTATGTTTTTGTGAATATTTGAATTAATTAAGCTTAATTGAATACATAATTTTAAAAATCTTTCCTAGAAATTATTTTCTATATATAATAAGTGCCTTGTTGCACTAGCCTATTGGTTAGATCTTATTTGTTGTTAGTAACAACGAATAGGAAAAAATTGATCAAAACATCAAGTATAACCTAATTTGCTGTTAGGAGCATGGAACAAGTCTTCCTTATATATTTTTATTAAATTAAGTTATAATTTTAAAAGAAATATGTATTACTTGAACAAATGATACGTCTTTTTTTTATTTAGTGACTTCCATAGATGAATAAAATAATAGAAATAATAATAAAATAAAGTGGCATCTATTTGATATTCACTGTTTATTATTGACTTCCTTGGAACATTATTAAGTTTACTTTTCATATATTTTATTTCACAAACAATATGGTCTAACCTTTTGGTTCCTGTCAATACAATATTTGTAATGATTATCACATTTTTAGTTAAAAGCAAACCTAAATTATTTGGTTTACATGGTTAACATAAATTTTAAAAGTTACAATATTATAATTTTAGAGTTTATGTAATTATAAGAACGTGATTTTTGCAGATTAAAATGTTTAAAGTATGTCAGAATATAAAGAAAGGGACAAAAAAGGTTAAAGAAAATGAGACTAAAAATAGATAAGTTTTTCTACCAAATCTCTACATTGTTTATCATAAAATATAGAAAGTGTTATCTTTTTAATATAATTCAATTCTCCTCGTAAGTTACGTTAATAACAATCAGGGCCGGACCTATATATTTTGGGGCTCTGGGCGAAATAGCAAATTGGGGCCTTTTTCCTTTATAATTTATAACATATATGGACCTTCTACAAATATTAATTTTGCTTTATTGACATAGGGCCCTGGGCGACTACCCCTCTTACCCAACCTTAGGGCCGGCCCTGATAATAATAATAAAAATACTAAAGATTTTTCTGCTTTTGAATTTTTGGGCATGCAACTATAAATTAACAAAGAGAGAAGGAGAAGTGGCAATGAGGACGATAGTGGTGAGCTGTTGGTGGCGATTTTAGTAGTAATTAGCTAAACTTATAAATCAGTGAAACTTTTAAATCTATAACCAACAAATGATTCTAGAGATATAGAGTGGTCATCGACCGCGAAAGAAAGATAATGACAATCTGTTGTTATTATTAGACCATTATTGTTTAATAAATCCAAATGTATTAAATTTTTTAAATAACATTGACTTTTAGGTTAATTCTGACTTCTTTGACCCAATTAATAGAAAAAAATCACATTATATTATGACTAAATAACAACCCTTTGGATTTGTAGATATTATATATAGGAGCAAATACAATAGAGTGTATATGTAAGCTCAACTTTTAGAAAGTGAAACAAAAAAAATTCATTTTGCAATGAACACCTTAAGGTAGCTAGCATATCAATAGTACAAATTTTATGACCTAGCTAGAATTCGAGACGATCAAATGTCTCAAGCTTGCATTTGCCCGCAATTGATCGAATGTTAATGACTCAAAATAACGAAAAGATGCTCGAAAAGCTCAAACGCTCAAGGTTGTGATGGACAAGGGGAAGTCGGGGGCTTGAAATCTGGGTACTGCAATAAGATCATAAACCGAAAATTAGTCCTTGTTCAAAGTTCGTCAAAAATAAGAAGGAAAAGAAGGATATTTACTGCTGCGTATGGAGAAAGTGGCTTTGATTGTGATGCTGCTTTAACTTCGTTTTGAGGCGTGGAATTGATTTCTGCAGACGCTTCTGGTTGTGACTTGGGGACAGCTTCGATCTTCGAGATGCTGTCTTCGGCTTTAATGTCTGCAGCCGGCTGCACAGGCGGTTCAGGTTGTGGCTCGGGGACTGTTTCTGCGGGTGCTGGGAGAGCCTTGTTTAGAGTTACTGGTAGAAGGGCAGTTCCTATTTCCTGCAATAAACACTCAAAAAGAAGAAATGAACATCACATATCCTAAAATTTCTGATTGTTATTATTCAGAAATTTTTTTATGTAAATTTTAATTTTTTTTTCTAATTTTACATTAATTTTCAGTTTAATGTTTTGGTGAACTACCTATAGCAAGTCGTCGGGTTACCCATGTTTACTCTTAGCAAATGCCGTCTAAAGTTGGGATTATTCAATCATGGTTAATCAATAGACAAGATTATTGTAGGAAAATCATGAAAAGATTGAATTATTCTAGGTAATTTTTCCTAAATTTTATTGAATTCTTTCCTTATATAGATACATATGTTTGAGTCACAACTACAAATTTTAAATGAGTTCAAACAAGGGTTATATTGCAGAGGATTGATAAAGGACTGACCGCTATATCTGAGACAATATCCTTGGGAGCGATCTTGTTGTTCACGAAATCATCGAGTTGTCGCAATGTTTTCTTTCTATCCTGTCATAACGATCCAGAAAAATGTAAGCAAAATCAAATATGTCATATACATGATTAGGGTCGTTCAATGGGCTTTGTAAGGGTTGGGCCGAAAACGGGCTCTACTATAATTAAAATGAAGCGAGCTATAAGAATTGGAAACGGGCCCTTATTCAACCCGACCCATATTTACTCAAGACCGGCCCGGCCCTTTTCCGGCACATTGAACCCTATACACGATTATCAGACTCAAAATGGCTATGATAACAATACGAAGAGAATTCAGATGACTTGCCTCTTGGAACAGAAAGTTCTTGCTGAACACCTGGATAATTGCGGCTGCGCCTAGAACTTCAAGAACAGTTTCAATCTGCAAGGAAGTAAAGAAAATCGAAGATGAATAATTGTTCGAGACACGATTATCAGACTCTATTCTCGAATTGATGAAAAGAGTGAACCTCAGCAAAAGCCAATAAACCGAGTCCAGCAGCTGCACCAAGCGCTACTACTGAGTAGGCGTCAACCTCCTGCACGCCAGAACCTCCGAGTATTATAACATGACAACGAGGAGAGATTAAAGATTTTCCGACAAAAAGAGAAGGTTAAGGGGTTGTTAGATTGATAAATAATAGCACAAGAATTTCCATATCAGCCAGAACAATATCACATCATTTGTTAATCGTGTTTCGAATCACAAATCGAAAAAAGCGAATTACGGTCGGTTTTAGGCTATTTTAAAACCATTCTGAGCGAATCGCAAATCCAAAAGCTAAACTAACTAGCGAAAAATGTTTCACTGAGCCAGAAAGTAGTTTGGTTTACGGAAACACAAGAATTGTGGAAAAAATTCACTCAATTGGCTACTTAGGTACGTAAGTTCATTTTCCACTTTCTATGTACAACTAAACGAACGCTAAATGTAGCATAGTCATTTACTCATTTAGTTCTGAAGCAATATTACCTTTAGTCCATCTGTCATCTTAACTAATTTAATCTCGTAAAAGTAATACTCGGGCAAAACATCGGCTACATGCTAGACATCAATTTAAAATCACTTCTTTTGTCCGTTCTCGATGAAGCCAAAAATTTATAGTTCCTTTCGTTCTGAAATGTAATAGACTAAAAGCATAACAACTCTTTGATTCATGTGAACTTATGAAGTTGCAAGGGATATTTGCTATCATGCCAATCGGAAATCACCTCGTTACTATAAAGATAATATTGCGTACATCTAATCCCCTAAAACCATGTTTAGGTGAGAGTCGGGTGGGAGAAATTTAATGGCTTTAAGTTAATGGAATAGAAAGGATCGTGAGTCTTTCAGTTTCATTCAAGTTATTATGCAATGAAGAATTTCGAATACACTTTTGTATTTAAGAGTCGAGAAACATACGCCAAAAGCTTCCGTCAGACCACTCAAATCAAGACTGAACGATTTCTGTGGTACGATCCAGGGGAGACTGCTATTCTGCAGCACAGAAGAGCATATCATCAGTGCAAAAGGGGATAAGTAAAGTATCATAGTATACAAAAAGAAAAATGAACCATTATTCTAAAAAGCCGAAGAAGGAATAGCAGGACAGACCATCCATCCGCGAGGACCTTCTGCTCCGTCTTTGATAGCATATGCAGATTTGAACCCATTTGCAGTCACCAATTCTGCAACTAACTCCGAGTTTCCATCGAATCTGCGGTATTGAGTATAATCACATAAATGCGAGTACTGTCTAAAAGCTCATTGAAGAGAAAGAGAGAAAAACATAGTTCTAAGTTCAAACATAAGCGATAAACAAATACTTTGATAAACTTTATAAGCATGTTTGTTTCTGATTTATTACCAGTAGTCTGCTTTTGCAAATATGGATGTTTTGTTCTCACAGGTGACGTTGCTCAAATGTCAGGAGCTCGTCGCATTTCTCAAATATGGAAAAGCTGTTAGAGTATATAACATATCATGGGGGCCTTAACCATCAGTTTAAGCTTTTGGTTGAGTTGGTTCCTTGATATGGTATCAGAAGCCAGCGTGACGGGTTCCAATCTCAACCAACCCTCAAATTCAAGTGAAATATTTCTAATTACATGTGAGGAGGGCATGTTCCACATTTCTAGCCCAAAGGGATCTTGTGTGAGGGGTGTGTTAGAGTATAAAATATATCCCGAGGCTTCAAGCATCAACTTTAGCTTTTGATTGAGATGGCTTCTTAATAGTCCCCTCCACCATTCATGTCATTTACTCAAGCATAAATAAAGTTAATTCTATATATGAAAATCACATTGCAATATCCATAAAAATGTTTTCCCACCTCTGAATTATTCTTATATATTTTTGGGATCACTTGATACAATCCCTGAAATTGCATTGAATTGTAATGGTAATTTATAATGAAAAAAAAACACAAACCATAACCATAGATAAACATTCACATAAAACAACAATGCCAAATTCTTATGACATGAGTCGAATTCAACAATTCTATAGAACATTAAGAACAAATTGTGAACAATTTATTAATAATTACCAAAATAGTTACTCCCTACCAAACAAACCCTAACAATCTACCAAATAATGGAAATGATTTGCATGTAGTGTAAATTTTTCATGAAATGCGCTATGTCATCTCCATGCCAATGGAACTTCCCTCACAAAAAAGCTTTTGTTCATAATTTTTTATTACCAACAGTAACCACCTTTTTAGATGGTAATGCATTAGAATGAATTTTGTGAAGCAAAATAGATATTGAAGAACAACAAGCATGACCATTTTACTTGTCAAGAGATTTTCCAACCAAAATTTGACCGACTTTCTATCATCACTCCCACAACTTAATATTGACTACCAAACATACCATAAGAGTTATAATCAAAAAATAGTGTACAACCTCTTGAACTACAAATCATAACTAGTTTATCAAACAAACCTAACCCCTAAAAGCCACATAACCAAGTGAAAACACATAAAAACAAGCACCTTAATCAACAACAACATTTCATTATCCATATGCCATTAAATGAGATGTTGGATTTACGCGGTCTTACCCTTGTCAGAAAGCCCATGTTAGCAAACAGTCTACAACTTCACACAAAAACAAACTAAATGAAAGAAAATTGATTAAATTGAGCTTAAGATTCTCACTTGTCCAAAATATACAAAGTAGTATTCTCTGGATCCTTGAACTTCAAAGACAACTTCTGCAAGAATCCTGGCTTATCTTCACCCCTATAAACAATCGAAACCGCCTTTTTCTTCAATCCTCGAATATCAGGACTACCAACTTCCCTCAATTCCTTCAAGGATCTTATATCAAGAAGCTGAGAATTGGGATCATCAGCCAATTTAGCATATGAACTCTTAGCTGATTGAACCCCAAAATTCTTAGGTTTTCCCCCAAGAACTTGAGATAAAATCAATGGAACTGCAATTACAGCAACCCCACCAGCAATTATAATTGGGTTATTGACAATTGTTTCAACAACACTTCCAGCATCAAAATCAGCTGCAGAATTTGTGTTTACTGATTGTTCTAATGCCTCCTCATAAGTTAAAGCACCGGCAATTTTAGCACTAAAAGTAGAAGCTAAAAAAACTAAACTCCCATTAAATTTTCTTGCTAAATCTTCTGTAATATTTGGTGGGTTTATTTTATTTGATGGAAATTTGAGTGATGGAAGTACTGGGATTTGAGAAATTTTTCTGGGTTTTCCTCTTTGATTAGGAAGAACACATATGGGTTTCAATCCTACTGCATTGAAGGCTTCCATAGTTATCAAATTTCCTGAAAAATAAAAAAAATTGAGACTCAAAATTTTTTAAAATTAATTTTATTTTTATGAGTTTATAGGCTATCTTGGTTTGATTTGAAGCTGAAATTGGTTGGTTTCAGAAAGTGTACATTTTTTTGGCTGGTGTGGAAGAGAAGGAAGCTGACATGGCATCAAAATCAGTGTTTGTCCACTATATGATTGACACGTGTCATGAATGGATGAGATGTTGCTGATTGTCCAAATGGTGTGTTGTGAGATATGATGATCTCATGCTTAAGAGTTGTGTGGATGACAATTTTGAAGAAGGTTTTAGAATTTCTGGGATAATAAAAGAGAGCTCTAGCTTTACTGTACTAGTCTGGACTCTGGAGTACACTAGAGTACAGGCTGATATAAATTTGTACTACCAATTTATATTTTTTTTTGAAATTCAATTATTTGGATATGAATTCCAAAATTAGTGAATCTATGGTAATGAATATGATAGGAATATTACAATAGATGTATCATGTATGTTAAGGAATTATCGTTATCTTTGTAGTTCACTATACTAGTTGTGTACTAACTACTAACCCAAAATTAAAAAAAAATTATTTTTTAGAGGTGTTATTCAACTTTATTTTTTTGACTTATTACTTATTGGATCGGTCGGATCGAGGATCGATCGGATCGGATCGGATCGACATTCGGATCGGATCGGAAAGATTCGGATCAGGCCGAAACCAGGATCGGGCAGGATCGGATCGGATCAGGCCATACATTATTATTATTATTATTATTATTATTTTTATTATTTATTATTATTATTATTATTATTATTATTATTATTATCATTATCATTACTATTATTATTTATTATTATTATTATTATTATTATTATTATTATTATTATTAATATTATTATTACTATTAATAATAATAATAATAATATAATAATAATAAATAATAATAATAATAATAATAATAATAATAATAATAATAATAATAATAATAATAATAATAATAACTTTATGAAACCAAATCAGATCGATGGTAGGAAGAGATCGGATCGGACGGATCGAAAGATTGGATCGGATCGGTGAATCGCCAGATCAGATCAGATCAAACCTTAGTAAATTCAGATCTTATCTAATCAGATCAGACGAAGAGAACAGGCCCTTAATAGTTGATGGTTGATAGTTGGTTATCTTTTTCTATGAAAATTGCCCCGTCGACTATGGGTGTAAAAATTTAAAAAGTGACTAAAGTGGCATCTTATAGAAAACTGGGAGAAATATAAATGGAATAAAAATGTGAGTTAAATGTGTGGATGAGAATTAATGAGTGTGGTAAAAAAACAATAATAACGATCAACAAATTTGATGAAATGAACTAATAAGAAAAGTGAGACGAATTTTATGGGGACATTGGGAGCAACTAATTAGAGTGAACAGTTTGGCCTGATGATTTTATCGATTTGTGCCAAAATAAACTAAAATTACTTAATAAGCTATTTTACCAAATTTATAAGGAGGATAACAAAATCGAAAATTAGTTCTAAAATGATAAGATAAATTATATTCTAGGATGATAACAACATGAAATTAGGAGTAACTCAAATGAGCATTGTGATTGAAAGAGGTTAATTGCCAACAGGTTTGTTCCCTCACCGTGTTTTTCTTTAAATGGGTTTATTCCCTCACTTTTTTCTTTTTTTTTTTTGAGATAGGTTTATTTCCTAACTTTTATTTTTGGGGGATAGGTTTATTTCCTCACTTCATTAAAACAATAATATAACAAAAATGCAGTACAGTAAGCAAAAAAGGACATTTCAATAATAAAAAAATAAAATAAAAGTACACACAAAAAAAAAGCAATATAGAATCACTAGTTACAAGTTCAGTTTAACAAAAAAAAAAGTTCAAAAAGTATAAATAAATTTTAATAAAGTAAAAATAAGATCACAAGAACAAAACCTTAATTAAGGAGCTAAACTGTCGATATCATGTCAAATAACAAAAATGTGCATCAAATGGTTATACTACAACATATCCAACTTAAATGGGGAAATAAAACCCAACTCTGAAAGAGTTTCGTTAGGAAGAAAATTGATCATATATAAGTTTTTATAGAGAAGATTCTAGGATTGTCTAAAAAAACTTGCAACTTTCGAGATTTTAAAGTTTTTTTGTCGATAGAATCCTAACAAATAAGAAGCGAGCCTACAGAAGATCATAGAAATAGTCTAGTCCTTGGCCTATTTCCCAAATTGAGAGGCCAGCACCCCATGAACGTGCTTCCTTTACTCGCTCTTCAATTGACATCAAAGTAGGGTAGAAGACCGCATGTTGACGATGTTGATCATCCGTGTACAAGAAGAAATGCTCGGCAAAGTCGTTATGCCACTTTATAGTGGGTTTGTATTGGTCCAACAAAGATAGATAGTCCCTTCCTGTTATTGCTCGAGCATCACCGCCTATAATTCAAAGAGAGAGCTATCAAGAGGCTCCAACGAAACCACCGCACTAATGCTTAATGTATTGCTGCCCGTTTGGCAAATGGTACTAAATGATTGGAATAGGAATGAGTTATAGTGTAACTTTTTATAATTTGTATCATGTCATTCTCATGGTAATGAAAAAGTTTTTTCACAATTTTCCTTTACCACCTAATACCACATGTTTAAATGGTAATGCAATGGAATAAATTTTGTGAAGAAAGTAAGATTGTTGAAGGAGTGTAATCATGGCCATCAGACTTGTCAAAGAGATATTCCTACTAAATAACACTCACTTTCCAATAGACCATTACCATTCCCACCTTTTAATACCGATTACCAAACGGGCCGTTATGGTAATGCCCAACTTATATTCTTTACTATTAAACATCATTGACGGGTTTCCTCACAGGTGAATTTGGCCAGATTTAGAGATCAGATATTTGGGGAAGAAAGAAATGAGAATAAGGAAAGGATTTATACTTGAAGAGATCAAACGCTATGAAATCTACTACTACACCAAGCTAACTTGGTATGCCAACTTCCACGAAATCGCTAGTTCTACGGTTAAGAGACACAGAAGAAAGATGGTAGGTAGCAATTTGTCAAGGAAAAATGAAAAATAAATAAATCAATAATGAGACAGGATCATGATGATGAAATCTGATTGTACAACAGCAGAAAGCAAGTATAAGACCCCTTCCAAAACTAGTCAATAGAGTTTAGATACTTTTAGTATCTTTTATCGAGAAAATGTAACAAAAATAACTTGTATTATCTTTATGATGCAATTAAAGGAAATATAAGTAACATACCTTCAGCTAAGACAAAATCGTTCCCATAGAAATTGAGTCCAACAAGTACCTTGTTGGCAAGGTTTTTATTACCAGTACCAAGGAGGAGTTCTACAGTGGAGTGCACCCACTTAAGCGGTGCATTAGGACCAGGACTGTATGAATTTGAGTAATCATAGGTCATTAGTGAAAAACCATCAACAGAAGCACCAAGGGACTGCAAATCTTCTGTTCCAAAATCATGAGGTTGAAGCTTTTCTGAATAGGGAGGACCTATGACATACACTAGTTGCAGTGGTTGATCGTTCCCATGTGAATTGACGTTATGTAGGGCATCTGCAAGCTGCTTAACAAATTGTACTGCCTGCAAGTCCCAGAGCGATATTACATGATTTCTGTAGTATAAAAGTGAGCATAACAGTTTTTCAGGTGAATTTAAAGTAGATGGAAAGGTCTGTTCAAGAGACCTAATTTTGGGTCCAAGATGTGTCCATACAGGTACCAATCCAAGGTGGTATTGGTTAAGTTATTCATTTGTATTATGTATAGTTAAGTGGTATTTTTTAGTATTTTACTATTCTTTTTAGAAGGTTCCATGGTTTTGCCTACGTCCTTTACATGGTGGATTTTATGTAGAACAAGTTTACTAAAAATATTGTAAGAATAAGGGTCGAAAACTGTGTTCATTCAAAGCATGCGACTAGCAGAACTCTAGCGGGCATAGGAATATTGTTGCGTCTAATTGCATAAAGAGTAATAGGGCTTGTTGAGGACTAGTGGACGAGTAGTTGGATGCTTGAAGACTCCTTAAAGCCAAGTAGTTTTGTGAGAGTGATTATTGGGATTTAAGTAGAAGTAAAAGTCCTAAATATAAGAAATTCATATGAAGGATTTTAGCTTGACTATAGTCCTTGGCAAGTTGAACTCTAGCATTTGAACAAGTCCCAAGTACTAAGTAGGAGTCCTCGTGAATGAAGAGACCTGGCATAAATGGAGTCCCACTTAGTGCACGAAGAATTCTACTAACATGTGTCTAGCATGCGTGTCTGTCCAAGAGTCCTTACCTACGTAAACTCTAAAAAACTGTGGTTTTGTACGTTCCTTAGAATTCTATACTAGCTAAGTTGCTATCTTTTAGTTTTTTTTTCTTTATCATGAATGCAATCTACAAAGAAAGAAACCCCCCAGCCATTGATCTGATTCGACTATTCTTCTTCCTCCAATTGTTCTTTCTGAGTTTGCACACACAACACAATAAGAATTCCAAAGCCTTAATCTCAATTTGAAAGTTTAGGCCATTCATATCCTTTTCCACTCCTGTCCTCCAAGTCATCTTCGGTCTTCCTCACCCTCTTTTTAATTCCCAAGCTCTAGCTTTATATCTTCCTTATCGGTTCGCTAATATCTCGTCGTTGCGCATGCCTAAACCATCTTAAATGATTCTATATAATCTTTTTATTTGCAACTCCTAAACCCTTTCGTATATCTTCGTTTCGAATTCTAGGCAAGCACATTCATCCATCAAGCATTCACATTTTCGCTACTCCCATCTTTCTACTTTCATCTTTTCTGAAAGCCCACTAATGGTCATTCGATAAAACTTACCTTTTACTTTAGGGCACAGCTCGATAACATAATATTTCAATAGCCGCTCTCCATTTTTGCCACCCATACTTAATTTTATGGGTCAAATCTTGTTAGATGTCCCCATTACTCTGAGATATAGACTCAAGGTATTTGAAAAGATCCACTTAAAGCAATTTCTTTTTCTTTTAGCTTTATAGTATCTCTTGTTATCTTATATGTGTTAAAGTTATACTTTATATAAGTTATGTTGCTTCGACTTAATTCGAAACCTCATGACTCAAACTCTTAGCTCCATCGTTCTAACTTAGCATTTACCCCTTCCTTGTCTCATCTGACAAAATCATCGACAAACAACATGCACCAAGGCACGTCTCCTTGTATCAATATATCTCACCTAAAACCGCTGCGGAAAGAAAGGAGCTTACATTAGAGCCTTGATATTTGTGATTTAAAATCCCTTGTTGCCACTCCACATGTCCTAACATTCGTCTTTACTTCTCGAAACATATCTTGCAATATATTAATGTATTTCTTGAGAATGTCCTTTGTCATTTTCGCCAAAGTATTTTTCTTGGTACCTTGTCGTATACGTTTTCCAAGTCGATAAAAATCATATGCAAGTCTCTTTAATATGGAGGTACATCTCATACGTATATCACTCTTTCCCATAACTTCATAGTATGGCTCATGAGTTTTATTCATCATTAGTTAGAGCAATCTTGGGTATCTCCTTTGTTCTTGTAAATAGACACAAGAGTACTTTTCCAATCATTGGACATCTTGTTTGTCCTCCATATCTCAATCATCCCTAAGCATCTTCATAACTCAATAAGTATACCATCTAGTTGTCAAACATCTCTTTAAAAGCTTTTAATTTCGCCTCATGGATTTCTACATTTGTCTTGGTTTTGATTTCCTTATACTTGGCTAAGTTTTTTTCATTCCTTCATTTTCACTTTTCCTTGATAATTATCGTGACCTCCACATTCCCATCATGCTCTATCATTCTTTATCACAAAACTACCACATGATTCTCCTAAAATCTCCTTAGTTGTTCGAATGATGCACGTTTTCATCTTTTTCAAAGTATCCTCGACATCCAAAGTCATTTCCCAATTTGCTTCAGTTTGCACACAAGTTACAAAAAAAAAATTGAATAATGAGATCTACAAAATTTTTCTATCGGAGCAGACCTCCAGGAGATTGCAAGAGTTAACTTAAAGGGACGAGGTTAACCAGAACATTCTTAACTCAAACATTCTACAATGAGTCCCCCATCATTAATCATATAACCAAATTAGCATAAAATTCCGCTCCTTGAAAAGATAGTACAAGAATAAGTAAAGTTCTCAGATTAGACAATCTGAAAATTGAAAATAAAGCCAATCAACCACGTAGCAAAAGTACATGAGAACCATAAGGGAGCTGCTATCAACATCAAAAATAAATACCATTCCAAAACCAATATAACGCAAATTTGGCAGAAAAACGGGTTGAAATTGTCAATGATAGAGGGTTTTTGATTTAAATAGGGTATTTTATGGATTGAAGATGATGGTGGGAGGAAGAAGATAATGGCAGTCAATGCGGGTGACTGAATGCAGGTATGGTATTCAGTAATTTCCAACCTTTTAACAACAATTTTACATTTTTCTCTAAATAAAATCATGGTAAAGTGTTTGCACAAAATTCAAGGTTACCATGTGATTTTGAGAAAAAAAAAAATTTCACCATGTAAAAAAAGTAGTTGAGGGTTCTTGTGCAGAATTTCCCTAAAATAAATAAACAGTAATGTTAGACAATGCAAATAATAGAAGGTTCATATACCAATTTGCGCAAGGAAGGGTCATGGAGAACACCATAAGCTGCCCACCTTGACCAAGATTCAAGGACAACACCATCATAGTCCATATCTCTGTACAAAAAAATGAGAATGAGCCAAAGAGCTATGACAGTGAACAAACATCAAGACAATCACCAATACACAATTCCAATTATCTTCCTTCAAGTCCATATTCATTGACTGAAAGTTATATAACATATAAAGAACAACATTTGCACATCACATACTTGCACTCAGTTACAATTAGGTCAATAGCTTTTTGTCTTTGTTTCTTGTTTTTAAGCAGGACCTTTGAATCGGCTTCAAGGACCACTCTTGGAAGAATCTACACATCAAGAATCAGATTTTATTCAACACGGAAACAGATGCCCTCAATTTCTTATCAGAGCATGAAGAGAGAATGTATATAAAAAGAAAAATGCAAGCTCTGGACATCTTTAAGCAGCAAAGATAACTTGCAGAAACAAATAGAATTCTGGATTTAAATTTCTGCCATTTTTGCTGCTTGGATGGAACGACTAGTAAAACTAGATGCTTTTTAAAAAAATTGTCCATACTTTTTCTATATTTAACTATCTGTTCACAAGGTCCATTAGTTTCTTTTACCTGCACATTTCCTCTCTGTCTCAACTCGGTCATCCATCCTTTATCAGCATTATGCCGTCCCTCTAAAATTAACTTTGTCCCTTCGCTAGCCACAGATTAGATGGAATACATTTAGAGAATATAACAAAAGAGAAGATATATCCGTAAAAATAAATAAAGAGTAACATGAAAAAATGAATATCTATTTCTATAAAGACAAACAAAATAAATGTGTTCCCAATAGCAAAACAATAATTTAAAAGGAATGCATAATAAATTTATGGCTAATCTCAGTTTGATATTTATATGGGATAAGATGAGAAGTGTGGTCTCAAAAACCTAGCGCAAAGATGATATGGTCCTAATTACAATATAGGAAGTCTTATAAAAAACTATATCTATTGGATGCAGAAAAACCAATATACTTTTTGCTTATAAAACCAACCATAGAAAAACATACAACAAAGAATCGGGTCTTGTCTCATTTGGAGAGCAGTAGTACCACTTTCCAAAAAAGGTCTTGTGTTCAATTTCCCCCTTATCTCCTCTCAACCTACCCTATAGTAAAAACAAAAAAGAGAGAAAACCCCACAACCAAAAAAAATCATACATACAAGTAATTCAACACACGAAAGGGATGCTAAGATGAAAAAAAATTCAACTTGTAGGTAAGGAACAAAAAGTACAACGAAAAAGAAAATCAAAATAATAATCATTATCTATAAAGAATAATACAATACTAATGTACAAATTATAAAATGATTCACAAATCCAAAACAATGAGACTTGAAGGTGAAAAGTTATGAAACAAATACTCAAAAGTATTCAATATCATCAAGGCATACCTCTTAAGATCGTACCACACAGGTGACAAATGGGTAAACTTGGAACACAATCTTTTTGCTATATCATAGCCTCCCGCATTCCTACACCATAACACCAATAAGATTTGGTTATACCATTTGTACTATTATGTATTGGGCCTTAGATTAGTAGAATTAAGAACATGCTTCCTCGAAGAATCAACCAAAAGGAATAAGCACTCTATGCAATCATCGTGATCACTAATGCATCACATTAGCAACCAACAAAGACAACAAACAAATATAGCTCAAGCGCAAGGAATGGAATTTGAACAAACAAGATGCCCTATAAATGGAGAAGTACTATGTTACCCATTTACAAGAACAAAGGATATTTTCAAGGTTGTTTTAACTAGCGAATAAAACTCGTGAACAATACTATGAAGTTATGGGAAAGAGTGATGGAATTACGTATGAGGAAGTGTACTAGCATATCAAAGAACCAATCTGGATTAATGCGAAATATCTACAACGACAACAAATCTGATGAGTGGTATAGAGTTAGAAAAAAAGACTTGCACATAGTTTTCATTAACTTGGAAAAAGGATACGACAATAACCAAGAAAGTACTTTAGCCAGTTTGAAGAGTATTCCTAAGAAATACATTAATATAGTACAAGATATGTATTGAGAAGTGAAGACAAAGTTTAGGACATGCAGAGGGACAACAAAAGATTTTTCAATCACAATTGGCATCCACCTAGAGTTGGCCCTAAGCCTTTTCTTTTTTGTTGCAATCCTAAATGTGATAACCCAATTTTTCTAAGGAGAGGTGCCATGATGTATGTTGTTTGCAGACGATATTGTTTCAATAGATAAGAGCACTGATGGGGCAAATGCTAAGCTAGAATAATGAAGATATATTGTAGTCATAAGGGTTTAAATCAAGTCGGAGTAAAAAAGAGTACATGAAGTGCCACTTTATCAAAAATGGTACAAGTAAAGAGTAAGAACACTATATAGTTGGAAAAGGAAAAATCACTTCAAGTGGATACTTCAAATACCTTCGTTAAATATATTTTAGATTAGAGTATTGAAGATATCCAACAAGATGTGAAGAAAAAAGAATGGGAGGCATAAGTGGAAAGCGGTTGTCTACTAGGATATTATGTCATTGAAGTGTGCTTCTAGAGCTAAAACGAAAGTTTTATTCGCTACTATATGAATTTGAATGTTGAACTTTTAGAAAGAATCATAGTAGAAAGACAAAATAGCAAAAAATGGGTTAAGAGTTGCAATCATCGAAGAGAAGATAATCGTTTAAGATGGTTTTGGCATATGCAAAGACGGGGTATTAACAAACTTGAAAAAAAAGATTAAATTTGAAAGTAGAGGACTTAAAGAGAGCGAAGAAATCAAAGGTGACTTGAAGCACACGAGTGGTGAAAGATATGAAGGATTTAGACTTACATGATGAGAAGGTAGAGAACCAAAATGATTTGAGAAGAAGAACTCAAATAAATGAGCATTAGCTATTGGTTCATATAGACAATCCAATCTTTTGGGATTAAAGTTTTGACATTTGTTGTTGTGTGCAAGGAATGAGACTTGAGCCAAGTTAAGACTAATGTTAGTTCATAAGCTCATTGGGCTTTCTCGTATACAAAGCTAACCATCTTCCCGCGGGATAAAATAAGTGATTGATAGTGGTGTGAGATTTTTTCGCGCAAGAAAAAGGTCTAATACACGCGTACACAAATGCAACTAGGACTATGGTGCAAAGCAGAGTAAAATATAATGTTCCTATTGTAATGTAAGTATCGGTTGGAAGCTAGTTGTTGCATTGCTTACAAGAGTTTTCTAGCCTTTTCTTTACTGAGTAACATTTTGGGTTAAATTTCTATAGTGCATAGATGATAGACATGGAATATGTTTACATGTCTAGATATAAGTATAATCAAAATGTAATTTAATTTTCAAGCACCATATAACTGTGGTTTTCTAAGAAAGAAAAGCCCTAAAATACCATATCATATATTTCCAATAAAACTAAGGGTATACTACTAAAAAGTTTAATTCTCTTCATTTGTATTCATTTTAATTCAACTATTCAGTTCAGTTTGGTTCACATAACAATTATATTTCATGAATCATTTAGGGCATGCTCGGTATTACGTGGTTTTCTACTTTATAGTGTTTTGTTTTCAAAGTGATACATATATATGTAATGATACAAAATTGTCAAATTTATTGAACATATATTTTGAAAACAAACAACTAAAAAGCTATCCATTAGAAAAAGACTTTTTCTTGTAAAGAAAACTAATAGAGCAAGCCTTAAGTTAATAAAAAAAATAGCAAATAAATATGACAATATCAAGATAGGTGAATCATGAAAACACTAGAGATGTTAGTGGTTTGATTTACGCAATTCAAAGTTCATTTACCTAGATAAAAATCAGTAACTAAGGTATAGTTACTCATAATCATCCATAAAAGTTCCTAATCACAAGATCATCACATCATCACTTCCTAAACACGTAAATCTGTAAATACTAGATTAGCAACTAAAATAATCCCATAGACAACCGGTCTACTTCATTTAATCAAATTCAAACACCTCAATCAAGAACATTCAAAAACTACAATAACAATTGAAATCCAGGATAGATAATCAGTGTACCAAGGAGTAATGTAAGCGAGAACAGAATTAGTGAAATGCCGTTGCGTAACATTCTCCGAAACCCTTGAATTCTCCTGCATTACTAAAAATTGTTCAAAATATGATTAATTAAGCAAACAAAGTAAAATCAACAAATACACTACCAATGATGAAAATAAAAAGAGAAAAAGATTACAGCGAGAATCTCTTCATAGGTAATATCGTATTTAACGAGGCCTAGGTTATGCACAAATGAAGAAGGTGGTGACTGATTGAAATGGCGGTAAACAAGTATGGAAATGGCGGAAGATACAATGAAGACGACGAGAATGATGACAAACAATCGGTGGTTGTTTCTGCCATAAAGGTTTTTGGAAGGTGAGTTGGTTGGCTCAACTTGACGAGTGGACGATTCGACTCGGTGTCGCCGGCGAATTGATTCTGGTTTTACTTGCTTCTTTCCCATTGCATATGTAGGAGAATTTCAAGTTACTACCATTAACTCAAAGTTTGATTTGGGGAACCCTTGTGATATGTGATACAGACATACTTCCTCCGTTACTTTTTTAGATGCAACATACTCCCTCTGTCCCATTGAAATTGAGCATTTTCCATTTTGATCCGTCCTATTTAATTTGCAATATTTTTATTTGTGGATAATGGTATACCACTTTCTTTTAATCTCATCCATACATTTTAACTCTATTTTAATTTCATCCACACGATTCATTCTCTCTCTTTATTTATTACCACTTTCTTAATATTCATCCATTTTCTCTTTGCTGCTAACTCATCAGGACGGAGGGAGTAGTTGACTGTGGTATTATTCATCAAGTAAATTGACTTTTATATTGTCGTTAATCTAAAAGTTAAAACATAGTCATATGAAATCTTGTTTGAATTGTCTCGATTCAAAGTTTATTAATTTTGAGTTTTTATAATTTTTCGATATGTATAATTATTAATACTCCCTCCGATTTACACCTATTGTCTCATTTAGTTTTGGCACACCATCCAATGCACTAATTCAAATCTAAATATATGTAATTTTGCATAATTAAAAATTATAAAAATTTGATATTAATAAAATTTACATTGAAACGAATCAAACAAGATCCCACCTGACTATATTTTGACTCTAGATTAAGAATAAAATACAAATTAAGAATGATCGATGAAAAGTGTCAAAATACTAAATGGGACAATTGTTGTGAATTGAAGAGAGTACTTAAGATTGAATTCGTACATTGAGAGGTGTGAAAAGGCAAATGGTGTAACTAATATGAATATTTTGAAATTAAGAAATAATATTATTAGTATAATACTTATAAATTTGATGTATTAATTGTATTATTTTCAAAGATTTTTTTCCAAAAGAACAATAGTGATTTTTTAAAATTACTTACTAGTATTACCCGTGCTATGCACGGATTGCGTTTAAATTTTTTTTAATGTCTATAATAATAATATTGTAAATAATGTCTACTATTCCAAATTATATGTACAACTAAATTAAGTTTAAAATAATGAAAATAAAGAGAAAAATTACCTATAAGAAAACTGGGGTCACATTCATCTGCTAAAATTTTATTAAAATGCATAAATTTTATCTCATAAGTTGGTTCTACTAAATCGTGGCATACTTTTAAGGAAGTATACTTTGCGAAATAAATTTTATATTCATGTTTCGAAACCTTATAATCACTCTTGTATTTGTAGATTTTAAAGTTGCTCAAGGATTATGATTTTTCCTCTTCTATTCTAGATTCATAGGTTTCGTAATTGTAATAATCAATGGAGGCTTGAATTGTAGTACTCTGCGATTGGAAAAAAAATATAAGAGACATTGATTAATACAAATTATAGCAGTAATTAGTGAGAGTAAACCTTTTAAAATGGTTGATAAATTACATAATTCCTCTTGTTAGATAACAAAATAATTTACCTCATCATCCATAAAGATCATGTGTAACGCAGTTCCTTTACCATGTCCCTTACCCATATCTTCCATTGATTTCCATGTATATATGACTTTAGCCTTAATTTCGAATAAACTCTTTAATTCTTTAATGTTTTGTAATTTGACCAAAATTTTTAAGTGATATCAAATATTATCAAGTAATAAGTGTATATTTATAGTGGTATCAAATATTCCATCTAATCTCCTTTTTCTAAACAACCTAAAGATAATTGAAAGGTCTAAATTTTTATTGATTTATTTTTATTATTAACTAATAATAATTAATTTAGATATCATTATGTTCAATTAGGAGAATAATTGAGAATATGAAATGAAAGATTTCATCCAATTACTCCTTTTCTAAACAACCTAGAGATAATTGAAAGGTTTAATTTTTTTATTGATTTATTTTATTTATTAATTAATTAATAATTAATTTAGATATTATTATGTTCAATTAGGAGAATTAATTGAGAATATGAAATGAAAATTTTTTATTTTATTATTAATTGAACAACTTTATTTTTAAGATATTCATAAAATAACATTTGGCACAATTGAATAAGGATGTGCCAAATGGCAAAAATGTTTTTGAATTACTATCTTGTATGATAAGACTACTACTTTTACCTTAAGGAACAAAATATTATGTTATTTATTTTTAAAATATTATTTAAGTGTTGTTTCAATTATAAATAAAAAATTAATTTTAAACTAAAATATGATTTCGTATTAGATTATATAGATTCACAAACAATAACAACAAAGCTAAGGTGATTTCTTTTAAAATAAAAATCGCACTTTAAATAAAAATTAATTTGGTCAAATTTTCAAACAATTTGTAGTGTGTACTTCTAAATTTTACTCCATCTATTTTTTTTTTCTTTTTATTTACATTTTGGACAGTTTTAAAAATAAATGTTAATCTAACAAGATTTCATGTAAATATATTTTATCTTCTAAATATATCTCAAAAATATTAATTAAATTTTTCTCCCCCTGAGGTAGAACATTCTAGGAAAAACATTAGATAAGGAATACGAGTTTTAAAAATATAACCTTATCCACATATCCGCAGGAGTCAGGACCATACATAACTATGGCGGATTATCCAACTAACACCCGCCAAAACTCCCACTTAACGGTCAATTTTCCTCATCTCAATTCTCAAAGATCATCCATTTTCCTCCAATGGAAAAACTTGTTCCTAATGGTTTCTACTACTTTAATTCATCATCATTGCATACATCTTCTTTTACCAGGAAACATTCCGGAATCCCTTCCCATTCTATTGGAATCACTGGTGATGCTATAGCTGATACTAATACTACAGTACTTTCTGTTCCTCTTCCCTCTTCGAATTTGCATCTTTCTCATGTATCTGATTATTTTGGTAATCCTAGTAACATTAAATCCTTAAATTTAGTTAAACAAATGCATGCCCATGTGATAAAATTGCCCAAAATGAGCAATTCTGATGATATTGTTTTGAATTTGATCACTTCTTATCTGAAATTTAGTGATTTTGAATCAGCTGTGATGGTTTTCTTTCTGGGTTTTAAGAAAAATTTTATGTTGTGGAGGTTATTTTTGGAGGAATTCAAGAGTTCTGGAGGAAACCCAGTTGAAATTCTCAAGGTTTTTAGTGAATTACATAGGAAAGGTGTAGATTTTGATAATAAAATTCTTACTGTTGTGTTGAAAATTTCTGCAATTTTGATGAGTAAGTGGTTAGGTGTTGGAATTCATGGTTCTTTGATCAAAAAAGGGTTTAAAATGGATGATTATGTGACCTCTGCATTGATGAACTTCTATGGAAGATGTTGGGGGATAGAGTATGTAGATAATGTGTTTGATGAAATGCCTGAACGAGGAGTCTGGTTGTGGAATGAAGCCATTATCGCCGCTCTTCAGAACGAGAACCCTAGGAAGAGTCTAAAGATTTTTCAAGAAATGCAGTTTTTGTTTGTGAAAGCTGATAGCTTAACAATTGGCAAAGCACTACAAGCTTGTGCTAAAGGTGGAAATATTGATGAAGGGAGGGAAATTCATGGGTATATATTTAGAAATAACATGATAAAGGATATAGCAATATGCAATTCTTTGATCAACATGTATGGGAAGAATTATAAGATAGAATTAGCTAGAAAAGTATTTGATTCCATGAAAAGCCGTAGTTTATGTTCATGGAACTCAATGATTTCGGCGTATGCTTCACTCGGCTATTTTGATGATGCAATGGACTTATTCCATAGGATGAAATCCGACAACGTTGAACCAGACATTGTAACATGGAACTGCCTATTGTCTAGTCATTTGAATCATGGGCTATATCGAGAAGTTTTGACTATTCTACGTAATATGGTGGTGGCGAAATCATTGCCAAACCCAAGCTCTATAATCCCTGTTATTCAAGCCGTTAGTGAATTGAATTGGATAAAGTTGGGAAAAGAAATACATTGCTATGTTCTTAGAAATGCACTTGATTGTGATTTGTATGTGCAAACAACTTTGTTGGACATGTATGTCAAATGTGATGTATTGGGTAAAGCTCAGGCAATGTTTGATCTCATAACGACTAAGAATATTGTTGCGTGGAATTCTTTAATTTCGGGTTATTCCTCGAAGGGCATGTTGGAGGATGCTCAGAGATTGTTTTATCAGATGGAAGATAAAGGTATAGAGCCGGATATTGTTACATGGAACTCTCTACTTTTTGCCTATTCTTTGAAGGGCCGCGTAAAGGATGCATTGGTTGTGATAGAGAAAATGAAGCTTTTGGGTGTGAAACCTAATGTCGTGTCATGGACTACTCTTATATCCGGTTGCTCCCAAAACAGGAAATTCAAGGATTCCATAACTTTTTTCAATCAAATGATGAAAGATGGCATAAACCCGAATTCGCCTACTATATGTAGTTTACTCCAAGCTACTGCCGGTATGTCTTGGTTACAAAAAGGTAAAGAGATACATAATTGGTGCATAAGAAATGGGTTTGAGGAAGATGTATTAGTAGCCACCGCTTTTATGAACATGTATATCAAGTCAGGAAGTCTGTATGGCGCTACAGAAATTTTCAGAAGGGTGAAAAAAAAGACCGTTGCGACTTGGAATTGCATGATTATGGGATTTGCAGCGTACAACCATGGAAACGAAGGAATTATGGTTTTTAATGAAATGTGTGAGAGAGAAATTCATCCGGATGCCATAACTTTCACCGCCCTCTTATCGTGTTGCAAGAACTCGGTTTTGCTCGATAAAGGATGGAAATATTTTGATCGAATGAAGGGTGATTATAACATTGTGCCTACCATCGAGCACTACTCTTGCATGGTTGATCTTCTAGGAAAAGCCGGGTATCTTGATGAAGCCATGGATTTCATTAAAACAATGCCTATGGATCCCGATGCTTCCATTTGGGGTTCTATTCTTCATTCCTGTCGGATTCATAACAACTTGCAACTAGGGAAACTTGCAGCCAAAAAACTTTTCGAGCTAGAACCCGATAACTCTGCTAATTATGTTATACTGATGAATCTATTTGCAATGTCGAGCAAATGGGAAGATGTGCACCGCGTGAGAGAAGAGCTTACTGCTCGTGGACTGAGAATTCAGCTTGGTTGGAGCTGGATAGAGATTTACCACACGGTTCATGAGTTCAACGATTTAAAACCTCACCCGGACATAGGAAACATATATTTCGAGCTGTATCAGCTGGTCGTCGACATGAAGAAAGCGGGCTATATTCCTGATACCAAATGTGTGTACCAAGATATCGATGATAACGAGAAAGAGAAGATGTTGCTGTCTCATACGGAAAAATTAGCCATTGCTTATGGGTTGATGAAGACGAGGGATAGTTCACCTATCAGGGTGGTGAAGAGCACCAGAATGTGTTCTGACTGTCACATTGCTGCAAAATTCATCTCTTTAGTAAGAAATCGCGAGATTATCCTTAAAGATGGTGTTCGATTTCATCATTTTCGAGAAGGAAAATGCTCTTGCAACGACTGTTGGTAGTAAGGTGTGTAACTAACCTATCTTTCATTTGTATTTAGTTAGGATGTGTAGGGCTTTAGTACATATATTATATATATTTAATCATCAAGAATTAGAATTACAGTATTAATTACTAATGTTTCATACACTGATATCTTATACAGAGATCAGTACAGTGATTAGTGTAAGTAGATTATTGTGTCATATCATATGTGAATGTGAGCAAATATTCACCATTAAGAATATTTAATCATTATGATTAGGATAGCAAAAATTGTGCATTAAGATTCTTCCTTTTTAGTAGAATTATTATAGGTATTAGAGTATATAACATATCCTCGAACATCAACTATAGTCTATAAACTTAAACTTTTGGTTGAGTTGGTTTCTTGACATGGTATCAAAGCTCAGGCCACGGGTTCAAATCTCATCCACTCCGCTTTTAAAGTGGAATTATTTGGCATGAGCATGTTTAACTGCATATGGCCCCGAAAAATTGGAAGCTCAATATAAAATTACGTAGTATATATTTAGTGTCTAAAGATATAAAGTTAAAAATATCATAATTTTTGAAATTGCCCCTGCATGTATGAGAAGGGCATGCGTTGCATCCACACTTCCTCCTCGTGTGGGGGTTCGTTAAGCTTATTTGCCAAGTAATCCCCCTTTGATCAATTCATTTCTTTTATGTAAGTTTTGAAAACTATGATCGAATGTCGTGTGTCTTGTGTTTCGACTTCAAAATTTATCCTCAGCACTAGGGGCGAAGCCACATCGGGGGCCGGCGGAGGCCCGGCCCCCCTTGCCTAAAATGTGATCCTTTGTACTTTTGGTTTCGGCCCCTTATTAATATATTATAGAATTTAAAGACTACATAAATATAATAAAAATTACTATAGGTTAATGGTTGAGGTAACATATTTGTAATTTAAAGTAAAAGATCAAACCCGAATTTGAACTATTATTTTTTAGTAGACTAATAAATTTAATTTACACAAATTCTCATATGAGACGGTCTCACAGTGAGACCATTTTAATTGTCTTGGCCTAATGTACATTTATTTTTAAAGTGATGACTTTTTAGTCTTAAAGTTACACTTATGATTAACCTTAACGTGATCACTTAGACAAATGGGCTTACTTGTATATACTCGTCTCATGGTGAGACGGTCTCATATAAGACGGGTTGGTTTAATTTATACTATAAAGTCATTACTATCTATCTTTCATAATTCACATTCATCCTTTTTAGTGTGTGTCTTTATATTTTTGTTATCTTAATTTAAATAGTAATTTTTTTTGGAGACTAAAAAGACAAATATATATATGATTCACAAACACTTAGTTTCTTTTTCAAAAGGTAATTATAGGGAAGCTTTAACTCTATTTGTCAAATATAATTTTTTCTATGATTCAAGTTAATTATGTCTATATGATTCAAATTTTCATAGTTTAACTAGTTTATATATAATAAATAATTTGCTAATATATCGACAATTTGACCCCCTTAACTATAAATCCTGGCTTCGCCCCTGCTCTCAATTAGGAAACATGTCTCAAGGAACTTGTTATTTTCATTGTCATTTTCTACATATTGAATATGCTTTTCATCATTTAGTATATACCAAAAAAATCTAAGGATAATATCCATGATTATTTATGTTTATCTATAGTTAAGTACTATAAGCTTACCTTGGTCCTTCGATTTAAATGTTGTTATGTGACTGAAAGTTTAAGTTTGAATCTTAGAAGTGGGTTCCAAATAATGATTTTGTTTTATGTATTTTTAGCCCTTAACTTCTATTTTCTAGCTTCGCAATTAGCATAAGTAGGGGGTCATGTTTAACCATCTTAACAAAAATTTAGTCTCTGGATTAGAGAACACGTCTTAACTTCTATTTTCTAGCTTCACAATTAGCGTAAGTAGGGGCTTGAAATCTCTTGGTTACCTTGATGGTCATGCTTGTCCAACTTTAATAATCTCATTTTTTTCATAAATTTTTTTTCAATGCATTATCAGTGGCAGAGGTAGTAGTAGGTGGTAATAGAAATTTGTAAATAAAAAAACTTTTTTGTGATTAAAGTTTCATTACCTTGGGATTGATATGAAACTTTTGATTAAATTTTACACTATAAATCATTCTCATTATCATCATTTAATAATGTCAAAGAACCAACTCAACTAAAAGCTTAAGCTTATGGTTGAGGTCCCAGGATAACACGCCCCCTCACACGAGAGCCCTTTGGGCTAGAAGTGTGGATACGACACAGGCCCACCTCATACCTGGCGCTGAATATTCCACTTTACATGAGGAGTGGTTGAGATTCGAACCTGTGACCTCTTGTCACACTGACTTCTGATACCATGTCAAGGAACCAACTCAACCAAAAGTCTAAGCTTATGGTTGAGGCCCCAGGATATGTTATATACTCTAACAAATAACACTAACCAAACGGACCGTTAAACACTAATATTAATATATGATATTTGGACCCTTTCTCACATAAAGTCTTGACTTTGTCCTTAAGAGGTGTTTAGTTTCTTAATTATGCATGCTTAGATGAACAAGATTCAAATTACAATTGATTTCTGCGTCAAATTCCGTGAAAGAAGGCTAAAATTGACACTTTCAAAACTTTTTCTCACCATTATTTGGCCATTTGGGACTGAATTCCCACCATACATGGGAAAGGACAATGTGTATGCAACGTGTTTGGTTTCATTATTAATGGAAACAAATGAAAATGTGTGATAATCTTAGCACTTATATATTCTTTCTGTAATTTTGCCCCATTTACTTTTAACACGGATATTACAGAGTTGTATATATATTAAAGCAATAAATTATTAATAAAGAAAAGAAAAGATATAGTAAATAAAATTAGTGAGCCATATTCAAAAATTGAAGTATGACAAATATATTAGAATAAATTAAAATAGAATATGATACAAATTAAACGAGACATAAGTTTCCACATGTAAAGCAACAATGTATTCACCATACATGGGATAATGGGACCGATAATGGGTTTTATCCTCTACCTTGTTTTACATGGCAAATATTTGCTATAGGAACCACATGAGGAATCATTGTTGTAGTCCAAATGCTACTTATAGAATACCCCACGAAGGGAGCAAGAATTAGCTAACGGTGAAGCCAAAATTTATCAATTATGGGGGCTTAAGAACATATTTTTGTATTGTGTGGCTTAAGAGGTTGATAATAGTTCAGAAATTATATAAGGTTTTAAGGGTTGCATGAGACTTATTGATGCTATGCTCGAACGAGCTGTCTAGCAATTCAAACGAGCATGAGGTTGTGTTGAGACATTGAGATTGAAGTACTCAAACGAGCAACATGCTCGAACAAGCATATGCATTGTTAGAACGAAAAATATGCTTGGGTTGGTTTTTGAAGTAACTTGTTAGAACGAGCAAAGAATTTGTGTGAACAAGCAAGTTACCTGCGAGAATCTACTTTGTTGTCAAGGTTTTTTACAAACGATATATTTGGGGTTATATATATTCTTTAAGTAACACTCTATTATCTCCAAATCATTCAAGCTATTAATGTTAATTACAAATTGCTAATTATATAACTATTGCCTATTATTATTAATACTCTTATTGGGCTCACCAATAACAAAAAAAAAAAAAAAACTACTATAAAAATACACAAGAACAAAGACATCCTACAAAGATCACATTAATTTCGCCTAATATTTACTCTCTCAGTCACACAAAAATTGCTTTACTCTTCTTTATGGTTTGTTCTATCAAATTTACTCATGTTTTACTTATAGTCATGAATTATTGTCCTTAAATTCTTATTCACACATTTAACTTGCATTTTAATCTCATCCATACATTCTCTCGCATCCTCAAAATAATATTTTACTCAATTTTTAATACTTATTCACCAATTTTTTTAGGGCAACAATGGTAGGACAAGTGGAGTAAATTATTGTTGTTGTGGATATAGGAAATAGGAATTGGTCTAGGTAATAAAATCTTGAGGCTTGTATACTTGTATCTCATCTAGGATAGCAAGTGTAGGTTTATGTACATTGCACACGAATAAAGGTAGCGTGTAATGATATAATATAATAAATTAAGTTGGATGTTGTGACCAATAAAAAAACTTATCTAGAAAGTAGGTAAATTACTTAACATCTAGTGAATTCTCTAGATAATTTAAATGATATTTTTCAATAATGTTTAATTCTTTTATATAATTATATAGTAGTGAAATTTGGATGAAAAAATTAAAGGAAAAAAATAAGAATTATTAAGGTGAGTATAAAATACAAGAGAGAATGTTTGAATTTTTAACCTTTTAATATAAAAATATTAGAGTAATTTGTAAATAGTAGTTAACTAGATTATGCCCGTGCGATGCACGGCTTTATTAAAATTTCTGACATATTTGTATAAACATAAAAATAAAAATTTACGGCTTTATGTTTTAACCATCTCAAAATATCCTATACTCATTTAATGAAAAACATTATAAAGATTTTATAAAAAACTTGAAAAAAATAAAATAAAATATACTTTTATGACTTTCTAATACATTAAATGATGTGACATAAAAAGTAAAAAATTAAAAATTAGTGAAGTCAAAGATATTAATAGTAGTCATTTTACAATGACATCATCTTTAAGTTTTGGAGGAAAATTTTTTATTGAGAGAGTGACACGTAAGCAATTTTGATAAGTGATGACATCAGCGGTGTTTTGTTTTAGTAATAGTTATAGATATAGATTGTTGGCTAACATTTAGTTCTCTTGGCTTGTTTAACAATATGATGGATTGATTGTTTTTTTGAATTTTTGAGCTTCTTGATAATTAGTTGTTTGTAGTGATGTTTAATAAAATTAGATATTATTTGTTGTTGTTTGTTATAGAAAAAGTTAAATAAGGCAAAAACTCCTGGAAAAAAATTTGCTAGAGTAGTTTTTGCAGTTTTTGACTTAAAATTTATCTTTTTTAATGACTTAAAACTTCAAAGTTATTTACTAAGTAAGTTTTTTAGTTGTTTGATCAGTCAAAAGTCAAAAGCTAAAAAATAGTCAAAAGTTCATTAACCAAACAAGATCACTAACTTGAGGTAAAGTCTAATATAGGCTTATTTTTCACTAATATTATGTGTACCACTCCTCACTCCACCCTACTATGTCATACTTATTAGACTACTATTCTTTTGAGTTTATTACTCAGAATCAACCAATATTCTGTACAAAGTAAAAGTTTGGGGAAAGACAAACTATATTTCTACCCTCTCTAAAGAGTTGGCAAAGAGGAACATGTGTAATCAAATAAACCATCAAATAGAGAGCCCTCCAAAAGGAGAGAGTCCTACAAAGAGAGGAAAAAGTCACGTCAATTTCGCAAGGAAAGGTAAATCTGTTGAGCCATTATAAAATGAAATAAACAAATAAATAATTGAGTAACTAATATTGTGCTATATTACTATGTTACACAACTCCATATTAGTGGAATGCTTGAATAAATGATCTACACCATGATCTAGAAAGGGATGACATCTAATTTATTCTGATTGACACTAAATAATTTTTAAGGAGCTGTTTAATGCTCATTATTTTTTTATTTTGAATTATAAATAGGCTTAGAAAAGAAAGAATTAGACGATAATCATATCCAATCCAAAATACTTTAAAAAAAGTACATATTTTCCAACTAAAACGATATTGGATTCTCATAATGATTTATACCTTAAAATTCTAACACATGCACACTAGTGATAATAAAAAATTATGATCTTTATAAAAGTAAGAAACCTAACATTAAAAATTATAATAAGAAATCCACAACACAGATTTGTTATCCCATTTTCCCTTGTGTGAATCAAGATTCAAGATGGTGCTAGTAAAAAGCATAAGATAGATATGTTATGTCTTACTACTTACTAGTACAACTTTTCATCCTTCTGAAATAATATCATTTGATTCAATAAAAAGAGATTTTTTTAAATAAATAATTTTAATATAGAGGAACAAAAGAGTATTTGTATATACTTTCGCTGGTTTTTAATAGTTGTTATATTTTTGTATTTCACGTTATCTAATGTCCAATTTATATTTTTAATAGCTTTAATTTCA
This sequence comes from Amaranthus cruentus, assembly GCA_019425755.1. Taxonomy (NCBI): domain Eukaryota; kingdom Viridiplantae; phylum Streptophyta; class Magnoliopsida; order Caryophyllales; family Amaranthaceae; genus Amaranthus; species Amaranthus cruentus. Next base: position 23,837,399 of record CM033459.1, on the reverse strand, counting down.
TATGATAAACAAACTCTCATTATCATCATCATTATCAACGTATTCAGTGTATTCCGCCCATAGAAAAACCAACAACTCATACCATAAAAAATTCTAAAACGTTAATATTGTGAAAATATACATTAAAAAGAATTAAATAAAAACCTATTTAACTATGTTTTACATTATACGTAGAAAAATATCTGTCAAATAAAATTAATTAATAAACAATAATTACTACCAAAACTATAGCAATTATATTTTGAAACTATGCTCCCACTTCACCGGAATCTTCATCCCCCATCGCTCATGGTGGGGTGTTACTTTCTTGGGCGTAAAAATAAAAGTTCCTTTAATTCTAGGGGCGGTATTTTTAACTAGGCGGGTTTTGAAGAATTCTTCATCTAGACGGGACAAAATCAAGACGGATATTGTTTGGTTGGACAATAATTTTATGCTATGTTTGAATATAATAATTTATTTAAAAATTTAAAATTGACTTAAATTTGATATTAAGTCATATATTTAATAATGAAGACGGATAATTGTTGGGTTGGACTCGGGTTTTATAGGGTTTGTAATTTGACATATTCTAAAATATGTAGTATATGATAATATAATAATATAATAGTACTCCCTCCGTATTTATATGTTTTTCTCAAATAGAATTTACAAATTTTAATATCTAATTTTGACTGTGATTTCTAGTCGATTTATATGAAAAAAGCACATTTATGTGAGATCTTGATAGATTTGATGATATATATGCTTTCTAAATATCAACTTTATAGAATATTTAAAAACTCACAATTAAAATTATTTGACTTAAGTTTGAATTAAAAAATAAAAGGAAATAGAAAGGATAAATAAAAACAGAAAGAGTATCATATTTGAGGGGATTTGACATAGTGCACAAAACAACTTCAGGTAATCTATAATGCTTATTGCTTATTGCTTATTGCTTATTGCTTAGTACCTTAATAAGCTCCAAAAGGAAGTTAAACAAAAACAAGACTATTTATTAAACACAAATTGTTGTGAGAGGGTCTCTTCAAGAAACGCATTAGATATAGAAAAATTAAAATGAATAAGCAAAAAAATAAAAAAAAATCAAAAAATAGAAACATTTTGAAACTTTTTCCCAAGAGAAGCAGTTTTGCTCCTGAGCTGAGGTTTTGTACCTGTTCGCTATTAATAACAGCGAACAAAGGCAAATGGTTAAAAAAGACAAAGGGGGTGTTCGCTGTTACTAACAGCGAACAACCACTTGAGTCAAAAAATAGTGTTGATGTTTGTTCGTTGTTAATAACAACGAACTGACTCTTTGACTATTTTTGACTTTAAGTTCCTGTTCGCTGTTATATCCAAACCTAAGATCAGGAGCAAAACTACTTATCTTGGGAAAAAGTTTCAAAATGTTTCTATTTTTTGATTTTTTTTTTATTTTTGCTTATTCATTTCAATTTTTCTTAGACATAAGGGTTAAATAGCCCAATTAATACAAATTGAAGAGATCATAAGAATGTAAACATCTTGTTTTGAGATTGTCTCTTTGAGAGACGGTCTCTCTTTCTTAAATTAACATAAAGAGTGTGTTAGAAATACATTACACGAAGAAATATCCCACGTCATTAAAATATAGGTTATAAATTTCCATATAATGTTTTATGGTTAGTCCTAATACCATATCATATTAAAAAGAACCTCCTCCAGTTTGTATGCAAATCAATGCTAATTACCCGTGAAATGGGTTTGTGAGTCCGAGCTCACGGGTGCTCCATGCATGTCCACAAAAGTGAGCCCATTGGGTGATTATGTGACAAAATCAAATACAAAGTACATATATATACAAAATGGAAAAGCCAAAACAAACGGTATTCATCATTCTTACACCAACATAAGTTGTAAAAAAGACTTACATATACAGCAAAGTTCCGTTAAGTAATGCTTTACAAACAAACTTACACATCCAAATTAAAAAGAAAAAGAAGGATATAATGATTTTATGAAGCCTGGGATGCTACAATCTCTGCATCAAAACCATATGTAAAAAAAAAGATGCAAACATTTGGGGACTATAAATCTCCTCGAAGCTTCAAAAGGGACAGACGAAAATAAAAATATCTTAAACAAAGCGATACATACATCAGTAGCTTGAGACTTGAGCACGCGTTGTATATCAGGCGTGTGCCATCCTCTCAGAGACATCGGCTAAGGATTTGAGGTTGCAGTTGATTAATGCCTCGACAAAGTAACAAGTTTCCTCTGTAGTGTTTCCTTCGGGCACATCAACGACAAATGATTCGATGACTAAAGTGCCCGACTCACCATTGATTATCTCAGGGTGAACTGTAATAATTGATGAGTAATTCTGTATATAAACAAATTCAATGTATTATTAGCGACTGAAATAGACCACTAACTGTTCTAAAAGCTAGAACATGAATTTCTCGTATTAAATCATATGCACTTCTTACATATGTGATGTTTCAAAAAAGATTTTCTATCAAAGGTTACTCGAAAACAACCAGTCAACCAATTTTTATTAACACAAAGGTATAATTGCGTGTATTCAACCTTACAAATGCCGACCATGTAGAAATCACTTAATAATGGAGTAATATGATAATGCATTTTTTATTTCTTAATGTTTTCAATTGCCTATTTGTATTGAACTGATATATGAAAAGTTGAAAACACATTTTAGACTTGGATCTCTTACGAAATCGAAGACTTTTAGTATGGGTCTCTTAGTTAAGACACATAACCCTACATAAAAGATTATTGTGCTTTATTGTTGGTTAGATCTACATAATTAAACTTGTGAGTTAATGCTTAATATATACTTGAAATAGGCATGATCATTAATTAGCTAGCAAGGGCAAAATGTAATACTGCTCAGGACCCTAAATTTTTAAATTTAAATTAAAATTAAATATAATTTACATTTTTTTGCTAAATACTCCATATGCGTAATAAATGTTTTTTTAATAAAGTAGTTTAAATATTAACAATAAAAATAAAAAATATTATACTTCTGTCGTTCCATAATACTTGCTACTGATAGTGACATTTTCCCGCACAATATGTCACACTCAGTATCAACTATTATGGAATGAAAAAAGTATTATTTATTGCGCCTTAAATTTATAAAGGTCTTTTTGACATTGTAACTCAAAAATTAATGAGACTTATATTAACAACCTAAATCTAAATTGCACTATGTTTGTCTTTTAACATCATATCAACCAACATTTGCACATGAACTAACATTTTTTTCTCTGAATGAATACACATTTCATGTTAATCTCTAGTGGGAAAGGTGGACCATAAAGCATCAAGCTTTTACATTTCTTGCTTTTGACTTATCAATATGCCATCTCCTTACACTTGTTTTCTTGCTTCTCATTGGTTGATGTGGTAACTTGGAAGAGTAAATGGGTTCAAATCTCACTTTAATGTCACCTCAAAATTAAGTACCAACCAACTACTTATTATTAAAGCAAAATTGCCCAATCAAGGTTCACTTCCAACTATATTTGTCACATTAAACTAGTCGGTCCGTTTCGTTAGCAGTACTAATCAGTGATAATGCAAATGATTTATAATGTCATTATATGTATTATGTCATTCCCATGGTAATGAAAGTTTATTTATTAATTTGTTTATAATTTTTCATTACCATCTAAAACCACATGTTCAAATAGTAATACATTGGAATGAATTTTATAAAGCAAATGAGATTGTTGAACGAAAAAGCATGGTCATAAATTTATCAAGGGATATTCTTATCAAAATTGCACTAACTTTCCATTCACATTATTTAATATCGATTATCAAACAGACCGTAGAAGTAGTTTGTAAGGACATTAGGCCCGCATAATGGATAGATAGATGTAGCTATTTTTAGAACTAAGATTTTAACTAATAGAGCCTTTAAAATAGATAATAAAAATAATTGAAAAAGACAAAATAATATTAGAGCGACCATTAGTTATTACTTCAATATATTCAATGCTTTTTACATTTATTGTTAGAAAATCACAAATTCTTGTGAGAGACGGCCTCTGGTCTCTTTGAGAGACCATCTCTAATTATGTTGACCCATTAGGAAAAATGTAAGTAATAAATATAGGCAATAAGCTTTAATGGATTAGGCCTGAGAGACGTCTCTCAGGAGGGTATAATTCATAATTTATCATCATGTCTTTGTCGCCGATTCTAGTGAAATGCATGTCAAATTCATGAATGACCATTGTTATAATTACCTTGTGTCGATTCATTATGGAACCACAGATCTATAATTGTTTCTGTTTGTATTAGAATTACAACGAACTATAAAAACTTATTTATCGAACTATCTGTATTTTTTATATGAGAAAGTCTTGTATAAATTTAGTGCACACTAAATAGAGTGTGATAAACTTGATATGTTCATAAGCTAGTAGAGTGTATACTGTATAGTAAATTCTAAATAGCATGTGTGGAGTGAGTAACAGTGCATAATAAATCTATGTGCACTAAATCTATTCTAGACTTTGTCTACTTATACATGTGAAGTTGATGATGCTTGTAAATAAAGGTTAACTACTCAATCAAAGATAAGGTTTTTTTAATTTCGACTGCTAAACCTACATGATTGTCATCGGAATAATGACATGTTGGTTTTCATTATTGTAAATAAAGGTTAACATCTACATGTTTTTAGGTAAACATTCCACATGATAAGGAAGAAATTCATGTAGATAACTTTATTTCTTGAGCATAATTCAATGAATAATTATATCAAGAATCCAACTTAGACCTATATTTATGAAACTTATTTTAAAGATGTAAATAAAGAGAATCGATTTTTGTCAAGTCAAAATATATATTGTTTTTCGAGGAGAAACCTAAATTCGATTTTTGTTGCCCTTCTCTGTGTATACAAACATATCATAGGGCCTCAACCATTAGTTTAAACTTTTGGTTGAACTGATTCATTGACATGGCATCAGAAGCCAACGTGATAACAGATCACGTGTTCGAATTTCAACCGTCCCTCTTTTAACGTGGAATATTTAGCGCCAGGAGAAGGACCTGTACCACATCTACACTTCTAGCCCAAAGAACTCTTGTGTGAGGGGGCGTGTTAAAGTATATAACATATGTTGGGCCTTAACCATTAGCTTAAGCTTTTGGTTCCTTGACATTCTGTAGGGCTCCCCTTCCTTGAGCATACCATGATTAAAAAAAAAAAGTCAATAAAGCTCTAAAAAAACATACCCTTAGTCTGTGATCCCCATCAACAATTCTGACACTTAGAATGTGCTCATCATCATCAAGAAGTTCAAGTCTTTCAGTGCTGGTTGTAGCTGGTAGACCAGATCTTACATTTACTTCTCTTAGGCTTCCAATCTTGAGCTCCCCACTCACTGTGCACCGGCTTACAAATGGCTTGTACTTTTGAGGTTGATCAAATCTCCTCACTAATGACCATACCTAACCAAAACAAAAGGCAACATGCTCTTCATTAACAACACACAAAAACACAAAACACCGATATTATATACAAAAGCAGAGCAAAAATACACGGTAATTTTCAAAATCTCGTTTTCTTATTATTGAAGTTGTCATATGTTACCCACATGTGAGTTGTCCCATATCGGAGAAAGAGAAGAGTATGCATGACTTTATATACTCAAGGAATAACTCCTACTATTACCAATTGGTTTTAGTAGTGAACCTTCTTTGGGTTTATGAGTGGACTATTTCTTTTTCTCCTTGTTTGGATTGCCTAGGCCTATTTTCTAAATTCTATCACAAAACGCGGACATTATATACAAAGGCAGAGCAAAATACACGATAAAAATTCAAAACCTAATTTTCTAATTTTACAATTTGTTCAAAATTTGAAGCTTAAAAAAACCGTATTTTTTTAATTCATGGATAGGCTAAGAATTCGTGCAGATACGGCGTAAAGGGAATTCATTATTTTCGGTTAGAAGTGAAAATTAATTTACCGATGATTAGGCTAACTCGTGATTTTAAAAGGTCTATAAGATCAAACACCATACACTTGGCCATAACCATCATGATTATGACTTGTGAGAACTTGATCAACTAATAAAGCTAGTAAATTTATGTGACAATAGTCAATAACAACAACAATTCAAGAAGATTAGTTTTACTGGTTCTTACTTAAAAACACTTTGTAAAAAAAGAATATACCATGAAATTGATCCAAAAAAATCTCTAAACTTATAAAAATACCATCTTTATTCAATGAATAAGCAAGCATTATACTTCTTAACAATCCAAAAATTGAAAATTTTTGAATTCTGCACTAAAAAAGCACATAAAAGAGGGTAAAAAAGCATAAATTACAACATGTAACATCAATAAAATACACCAATATTCACAAAAACTTTTACAACCCAGAAATTAAAATCAATTTAAAAATAAAACCCATTAAAGAAATAATGAAATTCATACAAAATTCAGATTAAAAAAAATAAATAAATAAAACTTACAAGATTTACTGGTGCTTTGATGTGTTTGGTAAGTGCAGAAGAGCACTGATTCCCTGCAACTCTGTGACTGTGGTGTCTAGAAATGTATACAGACTCCATTCTTCACTTGAATAAAAGGAAAAAAAAAAACTCCCACTTATCCAAACAAATCTCAACACAATAAACAGAATAAATAAACTTTTTAAACCCTACAAAATTATTTTCTTTCCCCTTTTTTTGTTGGAAATTATAAATAATCAAAAACCCAAAAAGAAAATCACTTTTTCTTCTACAAATCTTTAATTTTGCAAATTCATGTTATCTTCTAATGTATGAAGTTTTGTTTATATTCACATGAGTCATTTTCTCACAGTTCTAAATTTTTATGGTTGTTTTTTGATGAGGATGAAGGAGAAGACTATAATGACAAGAGGGTGAGATTTGTTTATATAACAGACCAGCAAATGTTGTTCATTGTGGGTTAGTTACAGTTGTGGGTCCTACTAGGACTGTGAGATAAGTATTGGTTGAAAGATGTGGTGTTTTATTGGGTACAAGTTGGATCATAATGAGGTTATAAAAGTATAATAGGAACATGCTCCCACTTGAAGCACTAAATTACCAAAAAGAACTTGGTAGAACTATGCTAGTTGTATACTTGTATTACATGTTAGATTAGTCGGCAAAAGTTTGATCTGACATGGAGTGGAATCCTAATTGCACGTTTAGAATCCCGTGTGTTGATTCGGGTTATCGGATTGATTTCGGGTTAAATTTTTTAGTTCGGATTTAAATCGGATTTTGTGTCTGTATTAATTTTAATATCACAAATTCTTGTGAGAGACGGTCTCTTTGAGAGACCATCTTTATTGGGTTTGCCCATTAGGAAAAATGTAGAGTAAATATAGGCAATAAGCTTTAATGGATTGGGCATGAGAGACGTCTCTCCAAAAGACGGTCTCTCAGGAGACTAACTGTTTTAATATTACCTCCTATTCAGCCTAATTGTCCCATTTAGTTTTTCACACTTGCCGAGACAACATTTTAACCGATAATATTTCAAATTATTTTTAATTAAAAATTATAAAAATTTGATATTAATAATCCTTGTATTGAGACGGATCAAACAAGATCCCACATGATTATGTTTTAACTTATAGTTTAAGAGTAAAATACAAATTAGAGTGATAAGTGAATAGTGCCCAAAAAAATATGGGAACGTTTGGCTGAATAGGAGTATAATTTTAAATTCTTTTTGAAATCAGGTGAATATCAACTAATCTGATCTGTTTTTAACACCTCTAATCTTATCCGTTTTGTTCCATTTAATTTGCATTTTTTCCTGTATATATTTGAATTTTGAACATTTTATAATTAGTGAATAAAATAAATATTAAGTGAGTTGCATAAATTAGTAGATTATAGTAAAATATAAATTGTTGTTTGAGATGGTCTCATCGAAAGATGCGCTTTATATATGAGTTAATTAAATACCTTATGTCACACATATTATAAGAATATAGACTCTTTATTTGAGTTTGGCTCACCAAAATACAATTTATCAAAAGAGTAGTTCATAGTAAAACAAAAAATTCTTAAATAATATTGATAAATTTGGTACTAGTAAAGAGTAAGTACTTGTATGTCTCAATGAATTAGCTATATTATAACAATTTTATTTATTAAGAGATAAATAATTTGATGTAATAACTAAAGAAAAATTTTGAATTGTTGGGAGGGTATTAAAAAATGAAAGAGATATTTAATGAAAATTTATAAAACTGATACAGGTTATTTTCAAATATGAAAACGTTATATAATCATGTCATATTCATCAATTAAATTTTTAATCAACAAGGCAATAAGGCAGCAAGCCAAATTTAATGCAAATTGTGTATAGATTTTTTTATATAAACTAATTAACATTTAGGATATATTCAAAAAAAAACTAACAATTAGGAATATATATATATATATATATATATATATATATATATTTGAGAGTTTTTTGAGAGATACGAGTTAATTAAATAGTTTATTATTTTTGTATGGATATTGGATACTTAGCATATATATCTAGCGTAAATGTGAATTTAATTTTTATTTGGAAGTTAAGTTAGATTAGATCTTGTCGAATTAATTTGAGTTTGTCTTGTATAATTTGAACAAACTACGAAGTACTCATTATTAATGTGGTTTCTTTTGACGTTAATAGTTATTTTTGTTTAATTTTTCTTCTATTTATGTTAATTTGAACAAATTTTTAATAAATTTAAGGTGATAAAATATAAAATCATTTCTAGTCGAAAATTATCAAAAAAATGTAAAAAATTTATCAACTATGTGTGAAACTCAATTAATTAAGAGGGTCAAAGTCTACAATTCTTAATAGTTGAATGATCCACTCCTTGTTTGCTAGCTACTTTCCTTATCACTCTCACCTGTTTAATACTCCCTCCGTTTCTTTTTGTTTTTCCACATTACTATAACGGGTAGTTCCATTTGTTCTTCCACTTTGAAATACTTTCCTAAAATGGAAAGTTTTTTTTACCTTTATACCCCCAAATACCCCATTTAATCTTTAAAAAAAACGGATTCTTTGGCTGATTCCCTTATTTACCTCGACTTTCCAATAGCGTCATTATTACCTGCAATTTTTGAAACCCTTCTCCAAGAAACCAACCGTTGGTTTCTCTCTCTTCCTTGAGTACCTTCCATGGCTTTCTAAGTCAATTCCCCCTGTGTATTCATCGTTTTTTCTCCATTTTTACTGCACTAAAATGTAGATCTGATTTTCCTTTACATTTTGAGGTGCGTTTTGTTTTATTTGGTTGTGTTCGAAATTTTGGCCCTCTGTTTGAAAGCTTTTGTTCTTCGACTTCCATTGTTACTGTTCTTCATCTCTTTGTTGTCCATGGAAAAAGACGAATCAAAGAGTGATTCAACCATACCATCATCCCTTTATGATGGTTTATGTGAACATGGTGAGTTTTGTTCTTGTTCGATTAATGGTAAGTCCCACTCATATTCTGCTGAAATCTTAAGATGGACAAAAAAAGATCTTCTTTCATACCAAAAGGCAATTGCGGATGATGCGATTTCTAGATTTCGTGATCCTACTCCTTCTCCTACTGTTGAAGAAGAATTACCATCATCAGTTCTTGATTATTTTTTGGATTCTCCATCTAAATCTGAAGAAAAACCAATAACTCCATCTAAATCTGAAGAAGACAACCAAAATTTGGTTGTCCCTGACACTCCTGAGGACGTTATTGCAACAAGGGGTGAAAAAAACCCTAAAAAACGTAAATGATTATTGTAAGGTTTATTTTTACTTTATTTTTTTGTAAAATACTGGTGTTGATTGTGTTGGATTGCTGGTCATTTTGATGTTTGAATGCTGGTTTTGTTTGCTGTTGTTGATTCTAATGAACCCTAATTTTGTCCCTATTTCTGATGAACCCTAATTTTCGTCCCTGTTTCTGATTAATCTGCGTATGAAATTTTTTTTTTAAAACCCCTGTGATGTATGCATGAGTTTAATTGCTTAAAAATTTCTGAAAAATAATCTATGTACAACTTGGTAGAGCAGCATTTGTGTATAATGGACTCATCAATTCAAGTTTAGTGATTGTTATGTGATTATCTTCATTTGTTGTTGAATTACGAATAACTGAGAGGTTTTAAACCTCAATGATGAATCAGGGGGCAAAGTAACTGAAATTTTCATTACATAATGAAGTAATTACATGAACATGAACTAGGTTTTTTTTTTGATGTTTGTTTCACATTTTGTTGCTCCTAAGTGTCATAGAAATCAATTTTAATGATGAAAAGCAAAAAACTGAGGGGCTTTTTTTTTAATGATTATCGTTGTGTTTCTTCCATTGCTTCATCATATGCTTCCAAAATTTGTTGATTGTTTTGTGCAGCATCTTCGTTCTCTGTTTGTTGAGTAAGCTGATTTCTGTTTGGGTTTAGAAATCGAACACACTCCCTAACCAATTGTGATGGTACTCGCACTTGTAATCTTAATCTTCCATTGTCTTCTTGCACCTTTTTCCCAAGATGTGGTTGAATATAATCGTTTGGCCCCTTAACCTTTAGGATTTCATTTAAATGATGTTGTAATGAAATCCAAACATTGGTTAAGGTCTTTGGATGTAACTCCTCAAATGCATCTTCCACGGCCTTTATTAGCTCACTCATGTTCTTTGGCATTTTCTTGTGCATTAGTGATTGTATGCTCCTAAAAAACCCTAAATCTAGAATATTACAATCGGGACTATTCGGTGGTTGTTGCGTTAAAATGAAAGTTAAACCCCCCCGCCTATTGTTTTGTTGCCAAATTGGGTCATCATTAGTAATGTGAACCCTTGCATTGTCTTGTTGGATGAAAATTGTTGTAGCACCATCACTTGGCCACTTCCTAAGTATTGATGGAATTAGTTGTTCAATGAGCATGGTCCTATAAACCTCTTGAGTCACTGACTCGGTTAGTTTAATTTCTATAGACCCCCTTGGACGATTGATTGAGTTTCTTTGTGCCGCAACTCTATTTATGAAAGGGAAAATACCAATTTTCCCATCGAAAATGCATTGGCCATGTTGATTCCATTTTGGCCTCGCAACCGCCCCTAAAAACATTGCTTTTGGTATGAATTTGGATGATTTTCCCGCTCTATATGGTATTTTTTCCTTGTTTGATAAATAAACTCGTTGTGTTTTTTTGGTTAAGTAAAACCATTTTTCATCAATATGTATAAAGTCATACATGGCTTTATACATTGGATGACGATGAATGGTGTCTTCTTGAATTAGACTTAAAATCCACTCAACCCTTCTAGCCTTGTTTGCATCGGTCAATGAAGGGTGGAGTGGATTTGAATGTGCCTTTATCTCCCCCCTTTGAATTAATCGCCAAACCGTAGTTGGTGCCAAGTCTAGACATGTTGCAACGTCTCTTATGCACGTACGTTCACCCATTGGCTTTGATTCAAGTACATTGGGTTGAACTTCAACTGTTTTTCTTCCACAATTTCTAAACTTAGCATCGACAGCATATGGCTTGTTTTGTTCTTTACTTTGAATTGCTCTCTTCCATAAATTTCTAATTGTTCTAGGTGTGTACCCGTACTTGTTTGCCATTCTCACAAATGTTCCATGAGGGAGTGTGTCACTAACTTTGAGTGACAACATTTCTTGTAATATGAGATGCCTCAACTCGTTTGTAAGCCTTGGCTTACGTTGAGGCAGCTGTTCTGGTAAGGCTGCATCGTTTTCTTGTGGTTCGTCCTCCGACTCAGAGCTGGACTGTGGATCGTATTGGTTAGATCCAAAATACCAAGCTCCCTGTATTTCTTCTTCATTGTCTGAAGCCATTGGCTAATGATGCAAAGTGGCAATGTGAAAGTTACTGTGATGCTTGTGTGCTTGAGGTATGCTACTGTTTCAATTTGAGGCTGCTGAAAGGTACTGCTGTTTTGATTTTTTGCAATGGAAAAGTATGCTGCTGTTTCAATTTGAGGCTGTTGATTTTTTTGGTTCAAAGATTCTGTTTGGTTTGAGGCTACTGTGCTGATTGTTTGAGGCTGCTGTTTCAATTTGAGGCTGCTGATTTTTTTGGGTTCGAAAATTTTGTTTGATTTGAGGCATATGAGCTGATTGTTTGAGGTTGCTGTTTCCATTTGAGGCTGATCATCAGCTTTAATAGGCTAATTCAGAATTTGTAAGGTCATTTTTCCTTGATTAAACCTCTTGTAATTGAAAGTAGTAATCCATGTATTCTAAATTTGGCCAATGCAAAGCCATGAATTTTGTATTTTTTGGATGAGTTTGTTTAAGAAGGTTGTAAACATTCCCTCCCTTTTTTTTTAGAACCAAAATTGGAAACTTTCCTAATTTGGAAAGGTTGTTAGATTTCCCTCCATGTATTTCTCTCTCATAATAAAATCAGATTTTTTTTATTGTTTTATTATATCATCAATTATTTTCTCTCTCATAATTCCAATAACATCATTACTTCCCACTAATTTCTAATTAAAATAATACTCACTCACCTCCAAGATTCTGTTTTTCTTAATATGTGTGATTTTCCCAAATAGGAAAATCATTTAGGAACGGAGAGAGTACTATGTTACACTGATTTTAAATTGATTTTTTATAATGGTTTTACTTTTCTGTTTTAATCCCACTTATAAATTTATCCTTTTTTATCTTAATTTTTAACCACATATTTTTAACATCCATTTATTTTTTTATTATTTATTTTAAATTTTTTTACTAAATTTTACCCAAAGTACAACTGATGTTTTTCAATAAGTACTATTTGTTTTCGTTATTATCAGCTGGTTTAATCTTTCAATTTAGTTGGACTTTATAAGAACATTGGTATGTTTTATTTTAATTAGAAGGTGATTTATTATTTTCCACTCATTTCATATTAAACAAACTATATTGGTAATATTATATTGTTTTATCGATTTTTTAAAAATTACTTCATATCTTTTTAAAAAAACTAGATCCTTTAGAACATTATTGCAATTATATTTGTGAAATCTCTTATTTTTTACGAACATAATCTCAATGGTAATATATCAATTGTTGTCATACCATATTACACTCAATTATTTTTTATTTTTTATTATACAACATGTGAATGGATTCTTTAAGATACTAATTCCCTTTTTGAATCCAAAAGTACATAGAAGAATTCTTGTAAAAAATGAGTAGGAAAATTAATTATTTTTATAGATGGTGAAAACCAAATTCTTATCACAAGAGTAAAAAAAATCTCTAAATTACTGACTAACTTTATCCGGCCGTCACAACCTGTAATAAGAATTCTTTCAAGACATTTATCATTTTTTACAAAAATCAAAGTATTTGAGTGGAATGAAACATATACCTATTATAAATGCCATTGAATGGAATGGAGCATGTACATATACCAAATGCCAAAATAGTTGGCATCTAAAATCTCACAAAAAGACAACATATAATTCTAGGTGTTGTTGAAGAATCATTCAAATGAAAAAATATACTATTCCGTGCAAATGAATTAGTAGTAAATAACAAAGACAAATTATGAGATTTTTATATGAAAAAAAGTGAATATTTAGTAATAAAATTAAAATAGAGTTAATTTGTGAGAATAAAAGTAAAAAAAATTGAAAATTTATAGATAAAATTATAATAAAATAATTAATTATTGTCTAAATATGAAAATAATACAAATTAAATAAAATATAATCAGTGTATCTCAAACGTCTAACCAGTCAAACGAACTTACTATATATTAACAAAATATCATGCTAAAAAGTAGTGTATCTCAAACGTCTAAACTAAGTCATCACATCACCATAGAACGTGCATAGAAAGTTCAACCATATGACCAAAACCTATGGACAAAACTATATGGTTGTTAAGTTTTATCTTCTTTATACACAAAAAAACAACCAAAAGTTGTGCATGCATGCTACCTATTACCTCCTTATCCAATCTAAAAAATTAATGTAAATAAAGGGGATAAGAAAAGTCATAAGAATGAAGATTATGCAAAATATTGCATCTACATATCTATTTTTTACAATTAACGAATAAAAATGTTGCTAACGGCGCTCCTACAGAGTTCACTGTTTTTTTGGCAGCTAAAAGAAAAATATATTAACTCCAAAAAAAACTTTTTACAACCAATGCTATAAAGGGAAAAACGCTTCCCAAACACAAAAGGAAAACTACAAACGGCAAAACACCAAGCAAACAAAAAAGACCACAAAGAAACAACATAACCTACACAATAAGCCAGACTTTACACTTATCATCAAGTCTGGAAGCAACATAAAAGAGGACCCTAGAAGCAAATTGATACAGCGTTCATTACTAAAGATAAAATCCATTTTAATGAGTAAAATAGAATATATTTTAAATTAAATTATATAAATATCAGTTTATAAAAATCATCACCAAACCACGCGTCAAAATATATTATATTATTTTTATCTTTTATTTTATTCATAATTTACTCTTTCAAATATAATTGTAACACCCCATATTTAGCTTGAAAAGTGATTGATAGACTACTCATATCAGCAAGGTGCATCTTCTTTTCATATGAGCCCATTTGCTAAAAACTACACAGTTAAGCGTGCTTGGCGGGGAGCAATCTTAGGATGGGTGACCTCCTGGGAAGTTTTCCTGGGAGCGCACGAGTGAGGACATAGTGCGTTGAAAAGACTTGTGTTGGTCTTGTGGGGTCAGTCTACAGTCTCCATGAGTAGTCACCGGCGGTCCAAGGGGCCGAGATGTTACAATAATTATATATTGTTATTAATCAACGCCTCTCAAAACATTCGTGAAAGAGGGAATGTTTGGACTTTAGACTCATCACACATAGATAATTTGACACTTGTACTAAACAGTCTGTTGTTAGCATTATTTCAACGTTTAAATATCATTATGACACTCCAATTTAGAGTTCTATTCATGGAAACATTTACCTTAAATAAATCAAAAATATTATTTCTAGGAGGCTCCACCAATTTTGACTACATAATATCATCTTATGCTAAATCTTATGTAATTAGTCGTCCTCTCTATTTGGATCATTAGCTATCTGATTAAACATCTTCTCTTATATAGGACAAGTATCTTTATTTCTAATACTACAAAATATAAAAGTATAAAATATATTATAACACCTTTAAAAATATAATAATAATTAATATTATAACCCGTGTAATGCATGCATTTTATTAGTATGAAAGTAGATATAAATATAAAGTTTGGAAAAAATGTTATTATATATTGCATAATATATATAATATCAATATATCATTATTAAATTATAATATTGTAAATTAATGAAATGTAATAATTAATAAGGAAAATTACATTAAAAACTCCCAATTATTCGCGATTTAAATATAAAACTCCCAATAATTGATTATTATTTAAAACTCTCAACTTTAGGCCCATTTTATATTTAAAGTCCAAGATGACTTATAACCGGATAAATTGGTTTTAATTGAGAAGTAGTCGGACCCAATTGTATTTATTAATCACCTCACTCCTTTGACCTTACACAACCCTTCACGTACCCTCCCATTTCAACATAAGGTAACCAGTTAAAACAGGTTATAAAATGTATCGGTGCTTTATATTTAAGATGGGCCTACAGTTGGGAGTTTTGAATAATAATCAATAGTTGGGAGTTTTATATTTAAACCGCAAATAGTTGAGAGTTTTTAAAGTAATTTTCCCTAATTAATATAAATTGTTTATAATAACATAATGATTGCATGATTGAATAAATAACTATTATTTATATAATATTCTATCCAAATTTAGATATTTTCGTAGACCGGTGTTTTTTTTTTCTGTATATATAAAAACAAAAATTGACATGCTTGTAAAAATCAATGTCCATGTAATCCAACAGTACACTAGATCATTCCAATTAAAATTAAAACACATAATAAACCTTATAGAATATGTCATTTATCATTTTTCAAGAAAATTAATATAATATGTATGATGCATTTCAAAAAAATGAATAATATGTAAGATATTGAAATTCTTTAAATTGTATAAAATAGTACATACCAAAAGAGAAATGCATTGTTATATAAAATGATTTGTATGTTACCTCTAAACCATTGCTTGTAAAATAGTTGTCACCACATCACCCATTACTATATGAAGTTTTAAAAAGATTTTAATTACTTATATAAATGCATTAATATCCTTTTGAAACCTTATCTTTAATACTTAAAATAATAACTTTTGTTATATAAAAAAATTTAAATGTCATACAATTACATATTAACCTGTAAAATACTGCATTGACAGTGTTATATAAAATCATTACTTAAAATTTTTGGTTTTTTAATTATAAATTATGATATGAGGTTAGTGCTGAAGTTAACAATTTTATAAGAAGTTTAAAGCGCAAAATTTGACCCCTCATTTACAACTCAAGTTTACATTTAAAAATTTTGACACCTTCTATTTTCAGTCAAATTTCACCCTATGATTGTAGTAATTATTAATAGTTCATAATCTTTATTTCTTTGACCTAAAAATGTGTAAATCAACTTAAAATGAAAAAGTCTTAAACAATGGTATATTTTTATATTATTATTAATCAAATTTGTTTTAAGCAATATAAATTTATCGAACATTTAAACGGATACCTCTATATATTAATCTTATTCATAATTTATCAATTTTTTAATTTTTGTGAAAGATAAAAATACTAATTCACTTATAAGCGCACATCCCGCAACGAAGGAGGATGAATGAGTCTTCCTAAACCAAAACATTTTTCCTTAATATGAAGTGAATTTCTTTTTCCAATTATCAAGGTAGGGTCAACGCAAGTGGGGCCTACAATATCTTTTTCTCATCCATAAATAAAGGAGACAAATTTGACTTTGTCTTTTAAGAAGTCGGTGGAAATGGGTCCACAGGCTTTAACTCAATATAACGTCCTCTCGCTAAAGAACAATTCTTGAATGAGATCGTTTCACTATCCGGTGTTGATTTAGGGTCGTTGATTATTAAGGGCAAAGCGGGTTACCACTTAGACTAAAACTTGTGTGAGACGGCCGTTCTTGTACAACTGGTTTAGTATGGGCTTGGTAGCCCATTATCATAAAATAAAAAATTAAAAAAGGCTTCTTCCTCACTAATATCACTTAAGCTTTCTACACCAAATCAATGGCTTCCTTCACCAAAAAAATTTGCAACCACCTTGAGTCTATGATGTCCTCTTCTCCATGACCCACTCTTGCCACCAATTCTAACATCAACATCACAGTAGTATCCATCGCAACTGTTATTGTCATCTCCAATGAAATTTTAATCTCAATATTTAAAATTTTTATATTTAAAATTTTAAAATTAGTGAAAATATAATGTTGATTATATTTAAAATTTTGTAGTCAATATATTCAGGTATTATAAGTTAGCAAATTAAAGATTTGATGCAAATATTGCACAACTACAAAAATGAATACAATTGTAAAAGTTATTCATACACTTCAAACCTTAAAATGTCAATTTTCAAACCTTAAATGGTTAATTTCAAGCCTTAAAATCACAATTTAAAAGTTTAAAAGATCAATTATAAGATTTAAAAAGCCTATTCTAAAGCATGCATGTAATATCTACTACAAACCATAAAATGCCAAATCCAAGCCTTAAATGGCCAATTCCAAGCCTTAACAAGACAATCAAGCTCTAATACTAACTCAAATAATACAAGGTCTATTCCAAGTCTCAAAATGATAATTCCAAAACTTAAAAGGCATATTCTAAGACGTATAATGCGTTATCAAAGAGAAAAAAGCAACATTAGTATAAAGCACTCCAATACTAAACTTGCTTACTAAAATAATTTATGACATTTTTCAAGCCTTAAAGTAGGGACTATAAGTCATAAATTAGGAATTTTAAGTTTAAAAATTAACATTTTAACTGTTGGAGTAAGCTTAAAATGTCCATTCTAAGGCTTAAAAATATAGTGAAGCCTTTGGCGAAGGAATGTTAAGGCTTGGAGTAGGGGTTTTTAAGGCTTAAAATGAGTATTTTAAGTCTTTGAACGAGTGTTTTAAAGCTTAAAATTGATATATTTTTAAAAAATTAAAAAATTAGTGACAATATAAATGGACTGGGCTGGTTGTATGTGTGAGGCCGTTGCATGCAAGATTTGCTGTACCACTTAATACCTTGTGCTTTTTAGGGCCTAAAAAATTTATTTCTATCATTCTATGTATATAAGTGATATTAATTTGAATTAAATTTATATATAACTTACATTTTTTGCTAAGTAATACTATGAGTTTTTAGTACTTTTTTTATAAAGTAATTTAAATATTAACAATAAAAAACAAAAGGTGTATTGTTTTATATTATGCGTTACGCCTTAAATTTTTAGTGGCCCATCTTTTGCTTTGGGCCCAAAAATGAACAAGACGACCCTTGATTGATTAAATCCACAAGTTTAATACTTCCTTCAATTTAATTTAGTTGTCCTATTTGGTTTGGGCATAAATAAAAAGAAAATGAGGGGATCATCTAAATATAATAGACTAATGTGCAATTTGAGTAATTTTAATATTTAAAATCGGAAGGACCACTTAAAATATGATAAACTCATGCAATATTGGGTACTTTTAATATTAAGGAAATAAGGAGACCACCTATAAATATATGTCTTAAAATGAAAATGAGATAGTTGAGGTGATCTGACCAAATAACGAAATGAGACAACTAAAAAGAATTGGAGGGAATATATGTTTTAGCATAAATTCTTAGATGAGACGGTCTTATGGTGAAACTATATTAATTAAGTTGACTTAGTGTACAGACTGTACACTTTCAATCTTAATTTAATAATTTATAATCTTTACGTAAATACTTGTAATCTTAAAATGACCAATTATAAAGTTAAATTGATTACTTTTTATAACTCTAAAGTCGTTATTTAGAACCTTACGATCCGTTTGGTTAGTGGTATTAAATGGTGGTAATGGGAATGATTTATAGTGTAAAATTTCACGAAAAGTTTCATATCATTCCCATGGTAAAGAACTTTAATCATAGAAAAGTTTTTTTGTTTACAAATTTCCATTACCACCAAATACCATATCTCCCAATGGTACTTCATTTGAATGAATTTTATGAAGAAATTGAGATGATTAAAGTTGGACAAGTAAATTCATCAAAATAGCCAAGATATTTTTCAACCAAAATTATACTAGATTTTCATTCTCATTAACCCCGTTTATTACCGGCTACCAACGGACTGTTAAAGTAATCACTTACAATCTTAAAGTAATCAATGAGAGAAAATTAATTGATTATATTAGCCGCTCCATCTTACGGTGTGGTCTCATACAACAATGGCTAACACAATTAGTGAGAAACTAAGGCCCAGATTCACGTACATTGTTAGGTGGGCCGAAACCAACTATTCACGCAGTTTAGGATCTTAATGATAAGGCTGGGTTATATTTGAAATGAATAAACAAAAAAATAAAATACATTCAAATAATAACAAAGTTTTCAAAAAATTCCGAAAGTAAATACTTTTTTCCCGAACCTTTGATTTTGTTATGTTCGCTGTAAGTAAGAGCGAACAAATAGGGCTGGTAAAAAAAAAGTCAAGTTCTTTGTTCGCTGTTAGTAATAACGAACAAATTAAAATTGATCAATTAAAAGTCAATGTCAAATAATGGTGGAGAAATTAAAAAAAATAAAATTAATGAAGTGGTTCGCTGTTTATAACAGTATTGAAGTGCCCATGTGTTACCCACATGTGAGTTGTCCCACATCGGAGAAAGAGAAGAGTATGCATTACTTTATATATTAAAGGGGAGTAACTCCTACTATTACCAATTGGTTTTAGTAGTGAACCTTCTTTGGGTTTATGAGTGGGCTACTTCTTCTCCTCCTTGTTTGGGTTGCCCAGGCCCATTTTCTAAATTGTATTGAGTACAATATAACTGTTTTTGGTTTGATATTTGTTATGGGTAATTGATGAATGCAAAGGCTGGTTCAACATCAGCCAACTAAGCACCCTACATATCAGAAGAGCTAAGCTTTGGGAAAATCAAGTTCAAAGCTTTTGATTTGGGAGGTCATCAGATTGCTGGTCGAGTTTGCATTCAGTGATGATAGTGATGAACTGATGATGAACGATGATGGTGATGCCATTGAAGGAGATGATAGAAGCTATTCGTTCCCCGTTATAAACAGCGAACCACTTCATTAATTTTTTTTTTTTAATTTCTCCATCATTATTTGACATTGACTTTTATTTGACCAATTTTATTTTGTTCGCCGTTAGTAACAGCGAACAAAACACTTGACTTTTTTTTACCAGCCCTACGTGTTCACTCTTACTAACAGCGAATATAACCAAACCAAAGTTCCGGGAAAAAAGTGCTTACTTTCGGAATTTTTTTGAAAACTTTGTTATTATTTGAATTTTTTTTTTGTCTATTCATTTCAAATTTTCCATTGATGTGTACCATTACTATACTCAAATCACAAATTATTGGGAGAGATAGTCCCGTATTGATCCGATCTAATTTTTAATAAATAATAAATAAAAATACAATTGATTTAATCAAAGATAATAAAGTAGGGAGTCGTTTGGTTGACGTAGGAATTAAATTCCTATGGGAAGTTGTAATTCATTGGAATTTACTTCCTTTGTCAATTTCCTAGGAAATACTTATTTTTGTTTGTTTGACAATAGGAATTTCTATTTCCATGGGAATTGTAAATAACCAAGGGGGGTATATGGTAATCTAATTCCTATGTCTCATAGGAATTAACTTCCCTTGGATTTTATAATTCCTAGGAATTTTAGTTTTTTTGGCAACCAAACAAATTACCATAATACTATTTCCTAGGAATTTAAAATTCCAAGGTTAATAGTGGGTAACCAAACAAGCCCTAGGAAAACTACTATTAATGTTATTGTTCATTTGTGTTTTTGTATGTGTTATCATTAAAGATGATCACAATTGATTTCATGAAATTAAGTGTTAAAATACACCTTTTGTTTAACTTCTTAGT
This sequence comes from Amaranthus cruentus, assembly GCA_019425755.1. Taxonomy (NCBI): domain Eukaryota; kingdom Viridiplantae; phylum Streptophyta; class Magnoliopsida; order Caryophyllales; family Amaranthaceae; genus Amaranthus; species Amaranthus cruentus. Next base: position 23,816,340 of record CM033459.1, on the reverse strand, counting down.
TTGGTAAATTATAAAGTTCATTTTACTCGATGTTAAATTGTAGTGATACTTCACCTGGGATCAGCTCTAAGCCCTTTTATTTTTGTGGTCATTATGGATAAGATCTCTAAATCTATTTGGGAGACGGGTCCGTGGTGCATGCTTTTTGCGGACGATATAGTGTTGGTAGCAGAAACTAAAAAGGAGGTTAGTAGTAAATTGGACGAGTGAAGGGAGGCTTTAGAAGGTAAAGGTTTGCGCATTAGTCGTACGAAGACCGAGTACCTACATTGTGACTTTAGTGGGACACAACCGATAGGGGAGCCAGAAGTTTCCATCGGGGAGTACGACTAAGTACAAGTATTTGGGATCACTCATCCAAAAAGATGGGAAAATCGACGGAGATGTAGATCATCGTATCCAGGCGGGTTGACTCAAATGGCGAGCAGCTACCGCGGTGATATGTGATAGGAAGATCCCAAATAAGTTAAAGGGAAAATTTTATCGGGTAGCAATCAGACCGGCTTTGCTAAATGGGACAGAATGCTGGCCTGTAAAGAAGAGTTTTGAACATAAGATGGAAGTCACAGAGATGCGTATGTTGCGTTTGATGTGCGGGCACACTTTGATGGATCGAATTAGGAACCAAGAGTTTAGAGACAAACTAGGGGTTGCTCCTATTTCTGGAAAAATGCGCGAAAGAAGATTGAGGTGGTTTGAACATGTGAAGAGAAGGACTTGCGACGCCCCTGTGAGGAGAGTTGAAAGCTTTATAGTAGCGGGTAAGAGGAGTCGAGGAAGACCCAAGAAGACTTGGGAGGAGCAAATAAGAGTAGACTTACGTGAGTTAAACCTCTCTGAGGACCTGACTAGGGATAGGAGTAGTGGGAGGCGTCATATTGATCAGGTTTTAGACTTCGGCTTTTCTTCTTAGAGTCGTTAGCAGCGTCTGTGTTTTCTTGTTTGCTCTAGTTTCTAGTGTGTTTTGTTTATTACTCCCTCCTATTCTCCCTATTAGTCCCATTTCTAAATAGAGTTAAGTCACTCTAATAGTCCCATTTCTATTTATAGTATGTATTTTTGACCTTATTACCCTTACTCACACTACCTTATTACAATAAATCTAATGAAAAACCACTAACAATTCACTTACTATCCTTTCTCTCTCCTTTTTAAGTGGTTCCATTTGACCCACCTAAAAATTGGTGAAAAGTCAAATGGGACTAATTGGAAGACTAGGAGGAAGTATTATTTTTTAAGTTTTATATTTGTTTTACACGCGTATTGGATCTATTATGCGTTGTTTTTCACCTCGCGTGGCAGGTACATATCTCCATCTTCCTGGAGCCGGGGGACTCCCTTTTGGCCATGCTCTCTTTTACGAGTATGAGTTGCCGCCGTCCTTCCCTCCCCGGACCCTGCCCATAGTTTTCTATAAGCGGGATATACTGGATAAGATGATGATGATGACGACGACTAGGAGGTGTCTTTGAAAATTTTCTTACGAAAATATTATTGAAAATCACCTACTTTACATTTCATAAACACTCACCTTGCATGCATTAAAAAACTACTTGATGTACATTAAACACCTAATTATTATAAGATACTTTTCTTCTTTGTATATCTTAAACATCTAACTTGCATAATATAAACACCTACTTTAACTTGATAAACACCTATTTAATATACAATAAATACATACTTTGCCCAGGATAAACACCTGCCTATCATTTAATAACTACCTATTTTAACAATGACAGAAACCTATTTTACATCACAAATTCTTACTTGAGACCGTCTTTGGTAAAGACAGTTCTTAAAAGCTCAGCCCAATTCTAAATATATATTGTTACAACTCTAAATATAGATTTGGGCTAGACTTTTGAGAGTCGTCTTAACAAAAGACGGTCTCTCAAGAGAGCGCCTGATTTCACATACTTGACATATGATAAATACCTATTTGGCTTATGATTAACAACTACTTTTTATATTATAAAAACCCGTTTTACATTTCATAAACATGTATTAGTTATCGGTGTCAGAATAAATGTGCTTATTAGAGATTTGTAATTTTTTTAATATCAATCTCTCTTGTATGAGACCATCTCATCATGAGATGAGACCTTACAAAAAGCTCATTATGTTAAAAGTTTTTATTATTGGACTATTTAATCTAAATATGAGGCATGTCTGACGGTGACACCGTTGTGTTTTTTTATATAATCAAATCAATAAGGTTGGGCCGTTGTACTCCGTTACCTAAATCATCATCGTTCTTGCAAGATAGTACCCAAAAAACTTGGGCACCACTAACCCATTATGAACACTTTGGTTTATCTTATAGCATCGGGATTTCGCTATATATTGTTTTGGTGTGTATTTTAATTTTTATTTCGTTAAATAGATAATAGTTAAAAGATCAAGAGAATGAGGGTATTGGACAAGATAGCTTAATTATGATAATTAGTATATGTGCCCGTGCATTGCACAGTATTATGTTAGTTTGATGATTAATACTATGCAATTTCTATTTAAAAATATTATAAGTATTTATTTTCAAGTTTTAAAAAGAACATGTATTTTTAGTTTTTTTAAATTTACCTAACTTATGGAGAAATAGAATAATGATGACAATAAAATTGATGATTCATGTATGAATATTGAATAAACATAATTAAACAATAAATATGTACATACTTAATATCGAATGCATTGCAATATATTTTATTTTTGATAAATTTATACAATACATGGCACTAAGTGAATACAATATGCATGCTATATTTATGCATTTTACTATATGTCTTCATTAACAATTCGTATTACATAAAATTATATTTTTATTATTTAGTTACATTTTCATTAATACAAATTGCATTAAGAATCTCTAGTATAAATAATTTGATCTAAATGTCCCGTTGTTAGTTTTTATAAAAAAACATTTATTCTTAAAAACATGACTCACATAATTAATTTCAACTTATTACATTGATTCATTTGGCCAAACTCTTTAAATAGAGTTACTTATCGTTTTCAATCTTTTTATTAAATTATATATATGATTTGTATTTTTTTCAGAAATTAAATGCTAAAATTTTGAATGTGAATGTTTTCTTCATTTATTTAACAAAACATTTTCTTTTTATCATCTTTTAATATTTTCAAATTTTAAAAATATTATTATTTTAATAAAGTGTTTAAATGTCACCTACTTATCTAACTAATTTAACATAGCATTTAAATATGTTAATAACTTATACACATTGTAAACTTATAATTATTTAAATTATTATCATTTCCTAAATTAATTTGTCATGTAATCAATAAGAACCCAATAAGATTATTCCCTTTGTCTAGGTGTCTTTTAATATTTTTCAAATTTTAAAAATAATAATATTTTAATCAAGTGTTTGAACATTACATCACATTATTATTTACCTAATTTAACATGGCTTTTAAATATTTTAATATATTATACACATTGTAAACTTATAATTATTTAAATTATTGTTATTTCCTAAATTAATTTGTCAAATAATCAATAAGAAACCAATAAGATTATTCAAGTTGTCAAAGCTCTAATAGCATGACACTTGAAATTTTCCAATTCTTTTATAACATTATATGATTTCCTAAATTAATTTGTCAAATAATCATAAGAAACCAATAAGATTATTCAATTTGTTAAAGCTCTAATAGCATGACACTTGGAATTTGTCAAAGCTCTTATAAAATTGTATGATATGATATGATTTCCTAAATCAATTTGTCAAATAATCAATAAGAAACCAATAAGTTTTTCAATTTGTCAAAGCTCTAATAGCATGACACTTGAAAATTTTCAATTCTTTTATTGTATGATATGATTTCCTAAATTAATTTGTCAAATAATCATAAGAAACCAATAAGATTCTTCAATTTGTTAAAGCTCTAATAGCATGACACTTGGAATTTTCCAATTCTTTTATAACATTGTATGATTGTATGATATGATATGATGATATGATATGATTTTGCGTACGTTTGACTCTCTCATATCCCACCCTATATATCCTAGGTGGAAGATATTTAATGAATGGGTGGTCAAATTATCAAACGCTAGTTTTGGAGATTTAGTTAGACGAAACAGCTTATTGTTATGAATCATCTAATATATAACAAGTTACTTTGCTAACATGTTTAGTTACAAGCAGCCAAATCAATTAATAAAATAAGATGATCATATCAATTACTCTTATTTGCTATCAGTATTTTTGTCAAACACCTCAAATAAAAAATATGTATCTGTATTTTCTTAAACATAGAAACGACTCGATTTAGCGCGATCATAACCAGCTCATGACGCTACTCAACACGACTGCGTGTCAATTTTATTATTTTTTTTGAACATGACACGATTAAATCATGACACAATCTGTCATTGAATTAAATAAGAAAAATAAGGTAAAAATAAGTAATTATCGTGTCGCAAGTAATTGCTTGTTGAACTTTAGCACGATGGACTACTCGTTAGTCGTTACTAATGGTGACACATAAGTAAGTTCACAAAATTTATGCATTTTTTTTCAATTAGAAAGGGAGTGTTTTTAGTCTAGAGCAACATTTTCTACAATTTGAACAAAAACATGATTTCTATCTAAATTTATATTATTATAAAAATAGAAAGGTGATGCAAAACAAAGAACAAATTTTTTTGTTATGGCATTATTTTGAGGACCATAATGTTTTGGTGAGAGACTTTATCTTAAGTTGGATATTTGGTCAAGTATGAATTGCATTTTACAATCAAACTGTTTCATACAACAATTTGTGTTCAGCTCGTGTTGTATGATAATATCTCACCATGAGTTGAGCCGATAAAATAACATGTTTCTTTAGGGGTGAATACGGTCCGGTTTGGTCTGGTTTGACACTAAAATCAGACCAAACCAGAAATTCTGGACTGAAAATTTTCCAGACCGGATCAGACCAAACCGTTTTAGAATGGTCCGGTCTGGTCTGGTCTGGTCTACGGTTTTTATTTTTTTAATTTTACTCGAAATTAATACATGTATGATGTATGTATGCAAATATTTCACACCTACAATTAGTAAATATAATAATTTATAATTAGTTGATAACATCAACGTCATTCAAGTATATATTGCTATATAAAAATAATTACATCTTAAAATATCTAAGTAGCAACTTAATTTTTTAAATACAAAATTATGATTTTCGTAATTTTATTTGAAAAAAAATCAGACTAGACCTTTTAAACCATATATCAGACCAAATACTAAAATTACGGTTTGGTCCAATTTTATTTACGATTTAGACCAAACTTTGTTCACCACTATGTTTCTTTATTAGTTTAAAATTATAAATAATTACTAACATACAAAGTTAGCCAAATAGTTGTCTCATCAAAAACGTATTTATACAAAAATCCACTTGCTTGTTGTTCACAAATTCTTGTATGAAATGGTCTCACCATGAGACATGCCTCATATTTGGGTTAAATAGCCCAATAATAGAAACTTTTAATTTATGGGTTTTTTATTTTGATGTCGTCACACCGTGAGACGGTGTCACAGAACACAGACTGGTTGTTATTTTAGGGCTTTAAGCCCGGCCCATTTACAAGAATATGGGAAAACGAAAACCCAAAACCCCTCCATATTTTTCTCTCTTCCCATTCTCCTTTCTTTTCTCTCTCTTCCAAACACCATCAGATTCTCTCTCTATCTTTCTTACCTATTTTCCCCAAATTCCTATTTCAAATAACCCTCATTTTTTACCCTCAAATCCCTAACTCAGCAAATATCTTTTCCTTTCTTTCCCATTTATTTCTCAATTTCAATCCCAATTTGTTGGGATCCATATAATATAGGCTATGCTTTTCAATCTTTTTTGGAATAGAATTATAGCATAAACTTTTTAGAATAAAAAGCATTAATGCTATCTGGGTTTTCCCCCTTTTCTTGAATTTCTATCTTTAATTGGGCATTTATCAACATTTTATCAGCAAAAATCTGTGCCCACTTTAGAAAAGTTTCAACATTTTCAACTAGGGTTTTTGCTGAATCAAGTCATTTAGATAACAAATTTATTTGAAGATTACCTTTTTTTGGAAGGTGGATGATCAACTTAGTTGCTATAGTTTGGTAAATTTTTGGGGCTATTGTTGTACAAGTAGCATTTAATTAGTGGCATATAGAAGTCTATGTTAATAGAGCTGTTGTAATTGCAGCTTTGTTTTTTTTTTTTTTTAATTTTATTTTTTTAAATTCTGGGGTTCATTTTTTGGATACTAAGAACCCCAAAGTCTAATTTTATTGATTTGAAAGGGTGGGAAGATATTTTGATTAATTCTTACACTTCCCCCATTTATCTATTTTGAATAGATTGTCTAGTATTTTTGGTGTTTTGTTCATCTGGGTTGTTAGCAGGCGGGGTTTTTTTTGGTTAGAATTAAAGGTTTGAGGATAGGAAATTAGCCTCTGGTTGTATGGGCGAGCATGAGGAATGGGCACAGCCAAGTGGGCTACTTCCAAATGGCTTGTTGTCCAATGAATCTGCTTCGTTGGTTCGTGTGCTCGATGCAGAACGTTGGTCAAAAGCAGAAGATAGAATTGCAGAGCTTATAGCCTGCATTCAACCCAATCAACCATCCGAAGAACGGAGAAATGCCGTTGCAGATTATGTGCAACGGTTGATAATGAAGTGTTTCCCCTGTCAGGTGAAGTAATTAGCTTCTAGAAGATTATTGAGTGTTGCTTATTGATTGGCTTGCTTGTGATGTTAGTATATGACTTTTCTACTGTTATTGTGAGAGAAATTGAAATTAGAATAGGGTAGGGAAAGGAAAGTTGATTGAATTGGAAAGTAGATGCATTCTACATACTTTATTTTTAAGTTATATTTATGTTGGTGAATTGTGTTAATGTTCTAATATAGCCATTCAAAACCAAAAGAAAGATTCGTTATTGGGCTTTGGTTCTATTTGTGATGCTTAGGGCTAGGTTTATTAGCAGAATAACATTGTGATTCGTTCAATATGATCCTAAAATAGCCCAAAACCGACCATAATTTGCGTTTTTTTTGATTCGCAATTCGTGAGGAGATTAGTGAATTATGTGACAGTGGTTATTAGAATTAGCCTTATTGTTAGCTGTCATTCAGTCTCACTCGTTGCACATATTAAAAAGGCTTATAGAATCACGTGTGCTTCTTATTTAAATGAAGTTGTAGATGTTCTTTGCTACTAAGGGTCAGCCGTAAACAATATTTTTGTCAACACTAACAAGGTTTAAGTTGCGTACACTCAATTATTCCAGACTCTGCCTGGGTAGGAATCACCTAATGGTGTTGGGGGTAATGAAATGTTTTTGTTGTTATACTATGTGAAAAAATATACTTTGCAAGTTTTGTAGTTTCATTACTTACCCTACCCTTTATAGCAATGAAAATGTAATAAAAGTTAATCATCTCTAATGTACCACATTATGATCAATGCTTTGTTAGACTTTTGCTAATCTTGTTATCCGACCAATCTAACTTTGTGCTTGTCATGCTTTGTGTTGGATTTACGAGATAGAATGATGTCGTGCTGAACAATGACCTTGTTTTTGATGTACTATAAGTGATACAATTTGTTGCATGTTCATTGTTTAATTTTAATATGCCTCCCTTCTGAAAATGTTTTTCCTTTTCTCACCCCTTTTAAATGAAGGGCTGGTCTGTGCATGAATGCCTTTTAAGTTATATCCTGCTTGTCGTTGTGATTGCTTCTCTATAATGTCTCATCTACAGGTTTTCACTTTTGGGTCTGTTCCTTTAAAGACGTATTTGCCGGATGGGGACATTGACTTGACGGCATTTTGTAAAAGTCAATCACTGAAGGACTCATGGGCTAGTAAAGTGCGTGATATACTAATAAGTGAGGAAAAGAATGAAAATGCTGAATTCCATGTAAAAGAGGTGCAGTACATTCAGGCAGAAGTGAGTCTTTCACTCTTTCATCTTATCTTGACCCATTCTTGTTTTTCCATGGTTTTGTCATGCAACTAAGACCAATAAAGAGTATTTTAACTTTAAAATTACGCCATGATGCCAGTACAAACTATTGCTTCAATTGCTAGTATGTGTTTTTGTTCTCTTTTATTGTAGCCATGTTAAGAGGGTGGGTAATGATGTTGCCAACCTTCCAAGGAGATGCACTCCATTAAATGGGAAGCAATTTGTTGGTTCATAGAATTCTCCTCTAGAATGAATTTCCTAATTTTGGTCTCTTTTTTTTTTTTAATTTTTTATTTTTAATTATGAATGATAAGGAACTTTCTTGGCATTCATTTTCCAAAACATAAAACACTTAAGATTTAGAGTGATTACTTGTACGTAACAAATGTTGTTAGGGTTTTAAACATCAACTTGGAAAAAAGTCAAAGAAATATTAACTCTAGAATCTGACTTCATTTTTGGATGTTATTAGAGAGGGGTCTCTTAGGGAACACTATTAAAACTTGTTGCTTATATCACTGAAAGCATAAGAGCCTTTACCCTACTTTCTACTTTCTAGTAGGCGGGTGTATTGAGTGAAGCTTTAGTCTTTCTGATGGCGTATGTTCTAGATAGGCATTTCCTTTTTTCCCTTGTAAGGGTTCTATAGACACCTCTGGATCCTTGTTTTACTTTACATACTCATCTGAGTCTATTGACACTTGGACATTTATTTTGGGACATAATCTTGAATTTTTCTACAAGTTAGAGTAAAATAGGCAGACACTTTTGCACTTGACTTTAGGGTCAACAATAAGTAAGGTCGATCAGGTACTGCTTTGTTTTGGCCTTGGGCTGTTGGGCCCTTTATTCCATGTTTCTCCTAGGCTCTCTTTTCCTCACTTAAGTTTTTAAAATATATTTGCTTATTTTGATTTTTCCTGTCCATCTTGTAACCGTATACATTTGGGTACGGCATGATCGTGCAAGTCAATATTCTCTATAATCAGGGTTATAGCTGATGCATATTTGATAATGCTACTTTTCAGGTCAAGATAATCAAGTGTCTTGTGGAAAATATTGTTGTGGACATATCATTTAATCAATTGGGTGGGTTATGCACCCTGTGTTTCCTTGAGGAGGTAAAATTTTATCTATTATCTGTTTTAACAGTATTTCGTTCAGAACACATATGTTGATTGAATTCAAGATTCTAACTTAATATTTTTTCTGCTGCAGGTTGACCATTTGATTAATCAGAATCATCTGTTTAAGCGTAGCATTATATTAATTAAAGCATGGTGCTATTATGAAAGTCGTATATTAGGTGCTCATCACGGGCTCATATCTACTTATGCTTTGGAGACCTTGGTGCTTTACATATTTCATGTTTTCAATAATTCCTTTGCTGGTCCTTTAGAGGTGCTAATTTTATATTTCGGTTTTTTAAGTAATTTAAGTTTTAGATCCTACACTACCTTCAATGATTTATTAAATACCATTTTCTGCCCAGGTTCTCTACCGTTTTTTAGAGTTCTTCAGTATTTTTGATTGGGATAATTTCTGCGTTAGCCTATGGGGTCCTGTACCCATTAGTGCACTTCCTGATGTAACTGGTATGCATCTTACATGCAGCTTATTTGTATGTTAATATTTAGGTGTGATTGCTATTTCTGACATCCTTATAATTGTCAATTTTACAGCGGAACCTCCTCGTAAAGATGGCGGGGAGTTGTTGCTAAGTAAATTATTTCTTGACGCTTGTAGTGCTGTGTATGCTGTCTTTCCTGGAGGCCATGAAAATCAGGGTCAGCCTTTTCTTTCTAAGCATTTCAATGTCATTGACCCTTTGCGTGTGAACAATAACCTTGGGAGAAGTGTTAATAAAGGTATGTAATTTCTAACCTAAAACTAAAGTTTTAAACTTCTAGTTGATAAAGGTTGGGGATCAAGCCTCTTATTTTTGTATTTTCTTTATTAGGTTTTGAAGTACATCTTTAGAATGATTGTTTCTTTCCACTTCTTTTTTATTGTATCTATCACTTTCAGATGGATGGATGAAATACTACTTCTTTGATTTGTATCAAAGAGAAATTGAGTTATTTTTAAGAAAGTGATAATAGATGAAGAGAGAGAATGAATTGTGTGAATGAAATTAAAAGAGAGTGATGTATTGATGAGATTAAAAGAATGTGGTGGACTATTGTCTAAAAATAGAAAAGATGCAAATTAAGTAGGACGGACTAAACTAGAAATGATGCAAATTCATTAAGAACGAAGGAGTATCTTTTTTTTGAGAGGGGCACTTATGCTTGGTTACTTGATTCAAAGTGTATGATTTTTGACATATATTCCTTCAGTCCCTTTTAATTTGCGTCATTTTTCTTTTATATATGCCTGATTGGTTCGGCTATATTTTTATTTATAGACATGGAATTACATCCTCTCATAATTTCATATACATAGTTGATCTATTTCTTCATATCATCCACACATCACTTTCATCCCCTTGCTTTTTTTTTTTCTCCCACCAACTACTAACCCAAATAATATTCTACCATATCATATATCATAATGCAGCAAAAATGGGGGGACAAATGAGTAAGTATTAAAGGTTGAAACTTTAGAGCTAATACGTTCTGTATTGAGCTTCATCATGTCTTAATTTTCGAAACACAAATGCTTCAAGTAGTAATTTGCCGGATGTGTTTTATTAGGAACTATTTCATTATGACATGAGTTGGGGAACCAAGATCTAGAGTCCGCAAGGATGAGGGATTATGTTGGAATATCTCTATGATGAACCTTCTATTCTTTCTAACTCTTATTTTTTTAATCATCTAATATTTGACATGTTAACTTTTCCAGGGAATTTTTACAGGATTCGCAGTGCATTTGCTTTCGGGGCAAAGAGACTAGCTAGGCTGCTAGACTGTCCGGAGGAGAACATAGTTTCGGAGTTAAACCAATTCTTTATGAACACATGGGAGAGGCATGGTAGTGGCATCCGTCCTGACGCCCCAAATAGTGACTTAAGATCACTAAATTTAGATGATCAATCAAGTACTCAAGAAAATGCTTCATGTAGCAATAATACGAATGATACTCCATCATTTAAAGAAATTGATATTGAGGTTCCTCCGAGTGCTCGTTCTCTATCCTCTCAACGAGCTAGCTATCCACTTGAAAGCATTTCCAGAAGTGATGTTTCTATGAAGAGTTTTGAGAATCCAAAGTACTCAAGGGTTTCAGAGCAAGCTGAAAAAGACAGTTCTTCTCAGAGTGAACAAATTGACAGAAATAAGAAAAACTTGAAATCTGATCATTTGGTGAAAGAAGTGCACGGTAAGTATCTTTTTGCCAGGACCCGGTCAAGTCCTGAGCTCACTGATGCATACTATGATGTTTCTTCTCGAACAAGGCGCAATAAACCTAATGAAAGTGGGAGAAATCAGGTTGCTTCTTTGAAGATGGATAGCAACCGAAGGAAACACATAGCACCCGAAAATTTGTCGACTCATAACACTGTATCTTCATCTGATAATCTTTCATCTAGGAGACACAGTTCATCTCATCATGTTGTAGATGTTCCCGCTGATTCAAACAGTCATCTAAACAAAATTATTGATGATTCTACTGGGGTCATTAGTGAGGATCAAACTTCTGTAATTGGGGCACAAGGGGTGCATCATGAGGAGCGAGATCTTGTAAACATGGTGGCATCCCCTTTACACAATTTTGGCGGTCAGATACGTGTTCCACTTAATCTCGCACCAACCCATTTACCTGTACCAGTACCTGTACCTGAATCAGTGCTCGCTTCAATCGGATATGCTCAGAGAAACATGGGTGGGATGGTTCCTGCTAACATTCCCCTAATTAATCCTCACTGGGCCGCAAACTTGCAGTTTCAGCAGGGCCTGATGTCATCTCCCCTAACTCCATATTTTCCCGGAGCTGGTCTGTCGACGAATTCTGAGGATTTAATTGAACAAGGTGATGAGAATTTTGGTTCTACAGAAACGGCACAACTTGGTGCTGATGCTGAATCTTGGCATGATTATAATGCCGCTTCAAGTGGAGGGTTTGGTCAAGATGATAGGAATTCAGGAACACTCCATGCTGATGATAGACAGCCTTCAACTTCTGGTAGTTCCAACTTTGTTTCTTCGTCTCGTATGGCTAATTCTGCAAGTTCTTTTAAATCACTGCCAAAAGTTACTAAGGAACACCGAGCGTCCACAAGAGATGAATGTATGGAAAATTTCCAGAACCAAGAGAATCGAATCAACAGCAGTTACACAGATGATAGAGTGTCTAGTGCCAGGTTTTCTTCAGCTTCTCAGGCTGGTTCAGTGAGAAGTAAGACATCGTCCGAGAGTTCCTGGGATGGATCATCTGCAAGAATGTCAAAGGTAGGCAGAGAAAAGCGGGGGAGAAAAATTGTTACTTCAGCTTCCGTACCTCCTAATATTCATGGGAAAGATAAGAATATCTATGAACATTCCAATGCTGAGTTAGATGAAGAGAATCGAGATTGGAACAATGTGTCCACAATAGGGAATGAAATTGATGAATTAAGTTCTTCTCCGCGTGCATCTACTTTGCACTCCCCAAGAAATTCCGTGCCTGGCGTTAAAGTACCACAGACCAGTGGATCTGATTCCGTCTTACCTATTGCTCCGATGGTTTTGGGTCATGGCTCTCGTCAACGAGTAATGGACAATTCTGCCTCTTTCAGATTTTATCCCACTGGACCACCAGTTCCTTTCGTTACGATGCTTCCTTTAAATTATTTTCCTGCTGAGGCTGGAAATTCTGACCCATCAACTAATTTTGTCAGTGGTGAAGACTGTCCTGATAATAGTGGTTCCAGGCATAACATTGATATGTCTGAGGGGCATGATACTCCGAATGTTTTAGATCCCTTTAATTCCATGAGACGGCCTGCATTAGATTCATTGGTGGAGCCTAAGTCCGATATTCTCCACAGTGACTTTGCTAGTCATTGGCAAAACTTGCAATATGGACGATTTTGCCAGGGCCCAAAGCTTCCTGGTCACCCCTCTTCTGTTGTTGTACCTCCTATGTACTTACAAGGTCGCTTTCCATGGGATGGCCCCGGAAGACCTGTTGCCGCAAACATGAACCTTTTGTCTCAGATCGTGAGTTATGGATCTCCTCTTATGCCATTTGGTCCTGTTCAGCCTGTGCCCAGTAGGCCTTCTACTGTTTATCAACGCTATGCTGATGAACTACCGAGATATCGCAGTGGAACAGGAACCTATCTTCCAAATCCAGTAAGAACACATCTCTTAGAATTTTGCTCGTGTGTAGTAATCCACGTTTTGACAATTGATTTTCTGCTGAATGGCGGTGTCTATTTTGTTCCTATGAATACCTTTCAATCTTTTAGATTGATCAAGGTCGTTTCATGCATCAACAGTAATACTAAGGAAAAAAATAATTGCTTTATAAGCAATTTGCTTGTTAGGATGTGTGAAGTTATCTTTTGCTTTTGTGTTTGTAATTATATATCTTTTTGTTTGTGTTTAATGTCTAATAAAATTGCACAAATTCTTCTGAAAGACGGTCTCTTCTAGAGATTATCTTTGATTGGGTCGGCCCATAAAGGAAAATGTAGAGTAAGAGTAGGCATTAATTTTTAATAGACTGGGCCTGAGAGACGTCTCTCAGAAAAATAGTCAGAAAGACGGTCTCTCAGGAGATTAGTTGATAAAATAGTGCTTTCTTTCTCTTCTTTATTGCTTATATATATCCTGATCATCTCCTTAAATGGAATATATATGTTGATATGCTCCAGAAGCCTTCTGTTAGAGATCGTCATTCATCTGGGACAAGAAGGAACAATTACAACTACGACAGAAGTGATCACAGTGACAGAGAAGGGAATTGGAATGTTGCAAAAGCCAAAGCTGCTGGACGTGGTAACAACCGTAGCCAGGCCGAGAAGTCGAGGATTGATCGACTTGGAGCCAATGACAGTCAAACTGATAGGTCTTGGTCTACGTACAGACATGACCAAATAGCTTCATATCAGGGCCAAAATGGGCCATCACAGCCCGGATCTTCTCAGACAAGCTCGGTGAACATGGCTTATGGGATGTATCCATTGCAAGGAGGCATGAATCCAAGTGGGTTAACCTCAAATGGACCCTCGGTCCCTTCTGTTGTCATGTTATATCCATATGATCACAATTCCGGCTTTGCATCACCTGGAGAGCAACTCGAGTTTGGGTCACTCGGCCCCATGAATGCTGTTGGCACAAATGATGCATCACAACCGGTTGACGGAACTCATTTGAGAAGACCGTTTGAGGATCAAAGATTTCATAGGAGCTCTGCACAACATTCTTCCCCAGATCAACCATCGTCCCCTCACTTCCGAAGGTAATTTCATTACTTCACTCACTCTTTTTAACCCCAATACCCATTTCTGATCATTGACGGATCGAAATGAGCTCGGGCATGAGTCAAATACTTGAGACAAAAACTCACGTGTTAACCAAGTAGCCAAGTACGAGTAACATTATGTTATAAACTATTAGTATGTGTAGCATAGCTCGATTATCTTTGACCGGAACATTGTTTAGCATTATTGTGATTATATTTTTCGGTGATCTTTTTGTGATGGTGTTGTATTTTACAATCTTATAACAGGAGGCATTGATTATTTTGCAAGATCATTGGCCCAAAGGAATTGTCGCCTGATAGAAGAGACTAACCACCCTTGGTTTTCTAACGATAGAATGATCTGCAACGAGAATCACTCCCGTAACCAAACTCTGATGTTAGCCCCATGACCATAAACTAATGTTTGGGGGTTTTAATGGTTAAATAGGTGAAGGGATTCTTCCGCCTGGTTCCATAGAACTCGTTTTCCTTGCGACTCTCGCTCCAAGACTTCGGGGATTTGCTGAACATAGAGAAATGGTATGCTAAATTGAAAATTCCCATTTTCAACAAATATGAAAGTTTCAGGAGCAAGTTGAGGCATTTGGGAGCCAAATTTTTCATGGTTCGACACATTGTAACTTTAGTCGAAGTAGGTAGTAGAAACGACAATTAGGGTTTTTCTTTTAACTATTAAGCATCGGTATTTCATTCTTACTTGTTGTATTAGTTGTGGGGGTGTTCTTTCATTAAGCTCACTCCATAGTTCAGACAGTTCAGATCAGACTAGTTCAGATATGTTTAAAAACTAGAATATTCATCCTCATAGTTTTCTCAAGTGTTTAAAGACTTTTAGTAGCTGTAAGACTTGTAACTTTGATACCTTCAAAGTTACGAACTTTTTCAAGATAAATATAAAGGTAAAGTGTATTATACTTATGAGGTGTCCTTTGCGTGAAAGTATCATAAATGACTAAATATAGTGTATTAACTCCCTTGCCCCTATGAGAAAATACCACTTAGACTCAAATAATTCTCATATAAATGGTGAATATAAAATTTACTACGATGCGAGAATTATGGATAGAGCTGTTCAACGGGGTGGGTCGGGGCAGGTCAAAATTTAAATTGGCTGGGGCGGGGCGGGGCGGGTCGTGTCAAATGTTAAAAGAAGTGGTGCGGGTCAAGCCCGCCCATTTTTAAAAGTTAATAAAAACAATTTTTTGATTATATTTTATGACCCATTGGGTCGATCCACTTATGTTTATAATAATATCATTTAAAAATAAAAAAAAGTGGCAAATTTTTTTTCGCAATTAATTCTTATAATCCGACCCGGCCCGGCCCGACCCTTCACACCAAGGCCCGTTATTGACCGGACCCGCTAATGACCCGTTAAAATGTGATTCGACCCTTGACCCGTTGGGTCGATCCACCCTGTTGAACACCTCTAATTATGGGTAGTGGTTGTAGGTTTTTCCTTTTATTCTTGTTAAATGAGTTTAATTTTCATTATTTGTAGGAAGATTAATTCCCCTTTCCTTCCTATACTTGTATATATAAGTTATTGTTACTAAATAAATAGTGCACTATAAAGCTAAAATGTAGTGCTTTTTCTAAGATGTCGAGTATACAATTGTAAAGTTGGAGGACGTGAAATCCGAGTTAGAATTGATTTGTGGACCTGAAAAAAGTCTGACATTTATTCGAAGCAAAGTAATATGCATAACTTAATCTAAAGTCTGATTCATTGTCATCCGACATTTCTATTCTCTAGTTGTAAGGTTTTGGCATTGCTACCCAGAAAACTAGTTTTGATATTTTTTAAATACGAATATTCTGAATGGAAACCAACTCAACAATGTTAATATTACATACATATTTGATTAAGGAAAACTTACTTTTAAAAATTCGACCTTTTACTTGTTCTCTTTTAAAAATTCCACCTTTTGATTATATTTTAAAAATCCGACCTTTTACCTCCGTTTTCTTTTATAGAACATTTTTACCGATAACCGGATAAATTTGAAAATTCATCATTTTTTAAAAGAGAACAAGAAAAGGTCGAATTTTTAAAAAAGAACAAACAAAAGGTGAAATTTTTATAAGAGAACAAGCAAAAGGTCAGTTTTTTAAAAGAAAAATTTTCTATTCTCTTTTTTTAAAAATTCGAAATTAAGCGATTGTTCAGGTAAGTCAGGAGGTATGTACTATAAAAGAAAATGGAGGCAAAAGGTAGGATTTTTAAAAAATAATCGAAAGATGGGATTTTTAATAGAGAACAAGCAAAAGGTCGAATTTTTAAAAGTAAATTTTCCTAATATAAATTAACTATTTTATCTATCTATACTTAATACTAAAACAAACACCACCTACTGCCACGTGTCATGCTCTTAGAGAATTTGTTCCCGCCTAAAATCCTACTCCACGTGCATCTATATTTGGAAACTTAAAGATTACCAAAATTGTTGCCCAATTAGCTCTGCTTTGACCAAATATAGTTATTATTAATTGAATTTATTTTGATGAATATAACTATATAGTTTTTTTTTTGTTAATTTAGTAATGTTGACTATGATGTATTTAATTTTTACTATACAGATTTAGCTTTGCTTTGAGCAAATGTGGTTATCATTATTTAATAGAACAATTTTCATTTGTTGCCATAATTAACCTCAATTAATCTTATTTTAAACATTGCATATTTTTGTATTAATCTTATTTTAAATATTACATATCTTTTATCTTTTATATCTTCTAATACTAAAATAGAGACGACACGTGTCATGTTCTGATAAGTTTAATTCCCACTTGATAAGTAGAGTACTGAATACGCTATTATCTCAAATAGCCTTTAATATTTAGATTATCTACTATAATAATTCCTACAATTAAGGAATTAATTACTACAACATTACTGAATTTTTATGTCTCAATAAACTAATTATCATATTTCATATTTTTTTGAAGATCATTGCAATTTGTGATGGAAGATTAATTTTATCTTTTTCTCATAAAAATTCTCTATCTTTCTTTCAGTTCTCATATCTAAAAAATTGGGTTTTTTATTTTTAATTATCTCTCTATAAATTTTTTGGGTTTACCTAATTTGAACCAAAGAGAGAAGTAAGGCATGTAATCAATTTCGATGAATGAGTCATATCTCCTGCATGGCTGAATTAGTCTATTATTATCTTTTATTTTCTTAAATATTTTATTTTTGATTTTTGATATCATGAGTATTTTCTATGCATGTGAATGATTTATTTATAAATTTAAATTTTAATTGTTTTTTATTGTTATTATTTGGATTGATCAAACTTGGATATCTTTTTTTTCTAATTTAGCAAATTTTAATTTCTTTATTCAAATTGAGGCGGAGGAAGTCGTGTTTAGAGATGGACGGAATCTATATAGAAGTAATTAAACTTGAGAAGGATTGCAATAACAATTGTGATATTGTTTCCTAATAACTAGAGTACTGATATGCTATTACCTCAAATAGCCTGTAATATCTACATTATCTACTATAATAATACCTACAATTAAGGAATTAATTACTGCAGCATTACTAACTTTCTATGTCTCATTAAACTAATTATCACATTTTTTAAAGATCATTGCAACTTGTGATTGAATATTATTTCTATCTTTTTCTCATAAAAATTTTCTATCTTTCTTTTATTCTCATATCTAAAAAATTGGGTTTTTTTATTTCTAATTATCTCTCTCTATAAATTTTTTGGGTTTAGCTAATTCAAACAAAATAGAGAAGTAAAACATGTAACCAATCTCGATGAATGGGCTATATCTCCTACATTAGTCTATTTTTATCTTTTATTTTCTCAAAAATTTTATTTATTGATTTTTGATATCATATTTTTCAGTGCATGTGTGAATGATTCATGCATAAATTTAAATCTTAATTGCTTTTTATATTGTTATTATTTTTTATCAAACTTGGATCTCTTTTTTATTTTTTTCTAATTAAGCAAATTTTAATTTTTTCATTCAAATTGAAGGGAAGTACGACGTGCTTAGAAATAGAGGAAATCTATAGAAGAGTAATTAAACTTGAAAAGGATTGACAATAAAATCGTGATATTGTTTCCTAATACTAAAATGTAACATAATGAACAAGATATAGAATTAGAATTCAATCATTTGATGATTATGATAATATCTATACTTTAACATACAAATTGTATATAAAAATATGGTTCAATATTTATAGTTGATAAAAGTTGTTATAAATGTATCTATTTCACTAGCTTTATATATCATTAAACTTTATTTTTCGTCGTAATGTATATTATGGTACACAAACATATATTTCAAAGTGCGTATCAATATTTTTTTATTCAACTATTTTTGATATTTTTTTATTTATTTACGTAAATATATGTTAAATATGATAAAATATTAAATAACCCGTGCTTAGCACGGGCAATCACCCAGTATTTATATACTTAATACTCCAAAATACAAACATTTTAAAATGGAAGCACTACATGGATCCAATTCATATACTTCACCTTTTTTATGTTAATCTTGTATAAATCTTGAATTTCCAAAATCTTAAAAAAAAAAATCTTGAATTTCCAAAAAAAAAGTTTAAGACCGAAGAAAAAACTTGAGAGGTTTGGGAATGGAGAAGTTTGACTCGCGTCCGTAGCAAAGTCCGAACCTTCAGGTTTTGGTAGCCGTTAAAATTCTAAAATCAACATCATTGATCACGAATTCTTATTTTCCGATCCTAAAATTCTCGATTCAATTCAATAATAATGGCGGTTTACTTCCTCTCACGCAGTTTTCTGCGATTTGGTATGCTGCTTAAAATCGCTGTGTCATTTTCATTTTTCTTATGTTGATTTTGAATAATGTATTTCGAAGTTACGTATAATGTAGCTGTTTCAAATGATTGATTTTATTGATGATTTGCGTAATTGATTTTATTGATATCGTTTGAATTTAAGCCTTAATTGATGGAATAGTGTTGGATTATTGATTTTTGTGGACAATTTTTACTTTTTAGGTCAAAATAAACTGTTGCTGTGTAATCATATATGAAATTTTCAACCGGGAATTGTCAAAAATAATTCACTACTCGCTTACTCCAAATGATATCTAGTATTATCAAATCAAAAAATTCCATACTATAATATAATCTATACTTTTGGAATAATAGTTTGAATTTTTATCTGATTGCTCAAAATACTCTCAATTTTTTAGTAAATAAATACGTTGGATTATTACGAGAATCTATAGATACATTTAACTAATTTTCTTTTCAATAAAGGAAAGAAATGTTGAATTAAAACGTTGACAGTAGGTCAGTAACAGTCTGACAGAATGATTCAAATGCCACAATAAATCCATTAAGAGTATCATCATATAAAAATATTGCAGGAATAATTATGCTAGTGATATTAAAAGCACCATTTCTTGTACATATTATTAACGTTGGAGGCAAACTTTATGGCCAAATAATGATATTCACTTCAACGTTTGAGAATATATGTTTCAGTTTCCGAATTTTTATGTGGTCATATACACTTCTTTTATGTTTGTCCTGTAAGTAGAAAAACTGGCCATAAGCCATTGTAGTGCACATCTTGGTGTGACTGTTTCGGTGGTGTGATAGTGCGGTTTTGTTCTGCATTGTTTTCTTCTTTCGAGAGTTGTGGTGCTAAGGTGCCAAACCGATCTTTTTCCACTTTGTTAGGTATTCTAAGAATAGCATGACTTCTGATGTGTCATATAAGGAGTATGATGCCCGTGTTTCTCTCGGGATTGAAGTTACAATGATGGAATAACCTTGTCTTTTTTGATTTATGAGCTGCATTCCCAGACCAAAAAGAAGATTGAAATAAAATATAGAAAGTTTAGAAGCAACTTTAAAGGTGAATGTCATAATACTATTGATTTATTTGTTTTGATACCTCAAATGCATCTTCATCACTTGTGTCATCACCAATGTATATTGGAAGAACATCGTTGCAGCTAGCCAAGCCGAGGCTCTCTAGTAAATATTCGAGAGCATGGCCCTTGTTCCATTTAATAGGTGGGCGTATTTCCAATACCTGATTAAGAGACAATCTTAAATTATGAAATTTTAGTTCATTTTCTGTCCTCTTGCCTAATGTTGGAATTATGCTGTCACTAGTATACCTTTTTACCTCTTGTTAGCTGAAAATGTGGATGTTCTTCCAGCACATTTTTGACGTTCTCTTCTAATGTGTCCAACTCCTGCATTTTAAGCATTCCTGGTATTTTAGAATCACTCTTCTCGTTCACCATTATGCTGTTACTGTTAATCAAGCTTGTTGCAGCTAATTCAACTTAATTATTGTTAGAAGCCAATTTGGATTGTAGCAGTTGCACGATCCACTATCTAAATCGTGGAAAACGATTTGAATCTATTCGTGGTTATCTTTTGGGGGATTGTAGTGAGATCAGAGCAATAAGGTCAAGTGGGGCTATTGGTTTCTTCTTTTTATGGTGGGGGTGGCTGGAAAACCATTGGGAGGGAGAATTTATTCTTTTGGGGCATCCAATGAGGTTAAGCTTGTGAATTGTGTTAGATGACTAAGTTAGAAAGTGGTTTGGACTTTGATGATTCAAAATTTTTTAATTGTGCAATAAAGGTGTATCTTTTACAGTAGTGGGAATATTCACCAATAGGTGAACCATAGGATGAAGTATTATTAATGGAGAAAATGGAGGGGGCAACCAGGATATTATGGAAGCAACCGAAATGTGGATGATTAGATGGATGAGTGAGCAGGTTTTGAACTTCAAAGGTTAAAATTCGAAACTAAAACACAAGAAAAGATTTAGGCATCACATTGAGGATAAGATGAAAAAATGTTTGTTTCTGGTGATTTGGGCATGTGCAACAATAGAGTATTAGCAAATCTGTAAGGAAGATAGAAAGTTGGTACGTGGGAGATTTAGAAAAAGAAAGACGAAGACCAAAGATAACCTAAAGGGCGTGAGTGAAAAAAACATAAAGAATCTACATTTATAGGTTGATATGGTAAATGATCGAAATAATTGAATCTAGAGTTTTTTATGTGACGTCCATTAAGACTCATTATAAGTTCATGTAGCCTACCTCATTTTTTTTTTGGAATTTAGGTATTCACATTGTTCAATTTTCAAACTGAATTTATTTTTTAGAAAATTTTAGCATTTGGCACAACTACATTGTCGAGATGATATTGAGATTGGGCGATGCATCGAAAAGCAGCCCAAGGCCCAAGACATGTTTAGGCTTCACCTTTGCACCTTTGCAAAGTAAATTATTTACCTATTTCGAGACAAAAATCTTGATGGTGTTTGGTTAGGTCGCATATGTTTCACCTTGGCCTGAAGTCAGCACTTATAAGCTAACTGAAAAGTTAACTTTTAAGCCGAAACCAAAAAGCTACTCATACTAGTTTGTTCATTGGTTTGTCTTTTTGAACTACTTTTTCTCTAATAATCAATCAAAATTTAAAATCAATACCTAATTTTTTTCGTAACCTCTCCTTAACAACTGTTGGCTTTTAACAACTAGCTAATCTACTAATGTTTTCAGTTGGTTAAACCAGCTAACAATTCTACAAACAACTATTTGCCAAACAGATCCTAGATTAGCTCTACAGCTGGGGAACTATCTATGACCTAATGTAGAATTAAGCTTATCCTCTAGCTCTTTGTGTAATGGGAGATTTTATATCCTTTCAGGTTTCCCTATAGAAAGAGGTGAGATATTGCTGATGAGTTGATTGGGTTTTATAAACTCAAAATTTTGCTTATATTTTTTAGGTGTAAACAACTGGCTACAGTCATGAGAGTAGGTAGAAAGTACCTCATCAGATACATTTCTGAAGTGAACAGACATACAGAACTTGTTATCTTCAATTTTGACACCGTCAACAGCTGCAGTTTTTTCTTTTAGAGACTTCTGTATCTACAAGGAAATGCATATTATGCCTAATCATATCTAACGAGAGGTGTCATATTTATGTTACTGCAGGTAGTTCACGAATATCAACTACAGTTCAAATATAATGTTTCCCATGTTTACTCGTTTTCTTTTACTCTAGAATAATAAAGTTATTCCTTTTAAATTAATCTTCCCTTTTTTTCTCTTGAAATTTTATTTTAAGAATGATTTTGGCAACAATATTAGGTGTCAGTTTAAGTGTTTCTGTCAAGTGTCATTTAAATAGCACTTCAATAGCTGTCCGCGAGCAAATACCAACTCTTTTTAATACATATGTCTCTGACTGACTGAGATTTTTTGTAGGAGTCAATTTTGCATGAGATGGATGCTAAGTGGTTTACCTGAATGATTTCAGGCAAGTGCTTGTTGGCTGGTTGATAGATGACAAGCTTGTTTCCCTGCAATAGAACTCTTTCGAAGGTAAGTCAGGTTTTTGCTTCATGTGTCTCACAATCAGTATATTCAATTCCGTGTTAAACAAATAAAGTTATGATGAATTTTTACATGATACTGAAGAAAGGGAACCATTAGATTAGTTTAATTTTTATGTACACCTATCTACCTATAATTTTGCAAACTGAAAGCTAAAACAGAGGAAAATCGGACGCAGAACCTTTTTGTCAACTGCTGTGGCATGGTGCTTCCATTCTCTCATCCTTGATGGCTGCACCGGGGCCATTATGTCCATCCCATGACTTCCAGCATAGTAAATATTGTCCAATTGTACAAATTTGTATACCTAGAGAAAGAACTCAAGTTAGAGGCTTATTAGCTGATCTCTTTTTTCCCCGTACACTTTTGCAAGGGTTTGCGTACCTTTTCTCTGCTTCTTCCACTGATTATTGAAGTTGGAAAACAACTACCAGCATCATGAAGTACAGCTCGCATCTGCAACCATTCATATTCTATTCCAATTAGTGATATCATAATCATAATAGTGTACTGACTATTTAGGGATGAGTCTGAATAAATTGTTCCCTAGACTGTGCATCATTGGCTTACATGTTATATTTGCTGCTTTGGTGATTCTTGTAGTACAGTGCATTGATTTCCTTTAAATGGAATCCTATGATTTACTTCAGAGTTTAATGGAATCCTATAAAATGCGTCTGAATTGTTGGTGATGCTCTATCTGTTTCTTCTTAATTAATGTGTTTATGTTGCACATAATTTAGCAAAAATAGCATAGAGCTTTCCCAAATCAAACTGTTTACCTTGTCAGTCATAAAGGCAACATCCGGGTCATTAACAATTGGTGAAAGAGTTCCATCATAATCCAAAAACAAAACTATTTTCTTGCTCTCTGCTCCACACATCATCTTCTGGAACGTTTCCAAAGCAGAAGGATGTTTCTCCTGTTTACCACAGAAAAGAAAGAGGAGCATGTATTTTGGGAATGAAGTATACAAATGGGTTATGATGTTTTCTGTTAAATAATTTATTCCTGAGACCCATACATGTATTTTTCTCAGTAAATATGATTCATGTTTACATGTACAGTCAAAGTTACTAAATACAAGCTGTGAAGCTTACAATCCATGCATCATATGATTGCCAATTTGTGGTATCTTCATCAAACTTTGAGCTTGAAACAGACTTCAAATTACTTAGTTTGGCAATCAACCTAGGAATTCCCATTGTCTGCTACTAATATATTTTACCTGCAGTCTGCGACAATTATGTGACTTTAGTTTTACAGCAAGCTGAAAAGATTATACGTACAGTTAAAAAAGAATTCTATTGTGTAGTTCCTTCTCCCATACATGATGTATTATATTTACTTGACAAATAACAACTTTCGGCCTGACGTCAATGGTGAAATGCAGTTATAAAAGGAATGAAAGCGATAAAATGAAGCAAGCAAACAACGTTACTTTAACGTATTCTCCAAATTTGGATGCAGTACAGGGCCTACAGGCTACTCTTTGGTAAGGCTGAAATCTTCTCTGCAACTTTTAGATGTTATTCGCTCTTTTCCGAATTTCCTGATTTGCTCTCCTGTGATTTGAATATCTGATACCTTTATTTTACTAAATAGTAAATAGGGAAATGTAAAAGGTTCATTTTGGAACCGTAAGAATCTAAGGTTTCAGAAGTTGTTATATAGACTGTTAAACATCATTGGTGTAGACAAAAAAGGTCACAAACTTTTTGTGGGGACAGTTAAACTTTCGGTTTTAGATGCCCACTTGATCATCCCTACTTTTGTTTTCCTTTTCTCACAAGAGGCAGGCATAGTGTTATCCAAAAACAATTGCAGATTAGTCACTCCCAAGAGAGGGAGAGATGTTGATGTTTGAAAAAAAGTAGGGGGCAACCAAAAATAGGAACGGAGACACAAGAAATCCAAAACTTTGGGACGTTATAATGTGATTCTACTACAAGTTATGTAAACCCTCATTGGTTTAGACACTTGAGTGCTTGTAATAATATGCGATATATTCTTCAAACCATTGAATTATACATCCCATAACCTTTATGGCTTGTTTAATTATTGGATTAAACGGTAGGAATGGTAATGAAATATAATGTAAGTTAGGAAAATTACTTAACCAAGTTTACGGACATGCT
Organism: Amaranthus cruentus; assembly: GCA_019425755.1. Classification (NCBI taxonomy): domain Eukaryota; kingdom Viridiplantae; phylum Streptophyta; class Magnoliopsida; order Caryophyllales; family Amaranthaceae; genus Amaranthus; species Amaranthus cruentus. Next base: position 23,791,400 of record CM033459.1, on the reverse strand, counting down.
TGTCCAGTTGTCCTACTCTAATCATTCTTTTTCTTCTCCGAAATTCATTCTCATCGATTACACTTGAGAAGGTGGTATTAAGTGTTAGTAAAAAATTGTAAATAAAAAACATGTTTGAGGATGAGCGCTTCATAACCATTGAAACAATATATAGCAAATTTTATCAAAATAAACTCTTGAACTCATTCCCATTAACACCCTTTGACACTATTAACCAAACGTGCCGTTAAGGCTACATCAAAACCTTTGTTTTCCCTTGAGCCAGGCAGTGATGTAGGATTCTTTCAGGAGTGAGGTTGAATAGTGATTCAAACAGGTCATTGAGGCAATAAGAGCCACTTATGCAAGGAAATTACAAATGAGGAAGTTATAAAAACTGAAAGTGACACTGCTATCCAATTATCCAAATCGTATGACTTTCCATTTTTTTCACAGAGGACCTTGGAACACCACATATAATAGTTTGGATGAGAAACCCTTACAAATCTTGATTTTTATGAAAATCGAAGCTGTAAAGTATCATAGCTGTTGTATATGACATAGGTGTTTATATACTTTGGTAACATGTGATTTTTGGGGCTTTGGTGATAAGTTATGGGCTTTTGTGATAAGCGATACTGCTTGATTTGGGTGAAATGTATTTGTTTAGATTTAAAGTTATTAATTAATATCCAGAGTGTATTTTGTCATATTGTATGTAAGCTGGAATGATGAAGCACTTATTAAGTTATTAGGTAACTAATATAGAAACCATTAGACAAAGTTATTTAATATGGAAATAGATATAAAATAAATTTCAAATAAAGATACTATTGCATATTATAGTTATCAAATTATAATATTTCTAATGAAATGTAATAATCGATATAAACTGTTTTTAACATAATGATTGCATGATTGAATAAATAATTATTGACTATATGCATATATCCCAAATTTAGTTATTTTCGTAAGATTGACAAATTTTTAAAAGTTTATGTGCAGAAATTGATATGTAAAAGTTTTCTCCACGTAATCCAGTTTTTCCCGATAAAATTAAAACACATGACAAAGGTCTTAGAACCATGTCATTTATCATTTCTCAAAAAAAAAAAATAATATGTATGGTGTTAAAATTTTTTTATTTGAATAAATTATTTTAATATTATAAAAGACATGCATTGCTATGTAAATTGTAGTAGTTACTACTTACTACCAAATCATATATTGCTTTATAAACTTTTGATAAAATTTTAAATAGTTATACATATTTGAAATAATGAAATCTTTTTGAAAACATATGTATAACTTAAAACCATAATAAAATCTTTTCTATTACCATGGAATCATTTTAATCGGTGAAAATGTTTCATTTGACAAAGCTCTATAAAGTCATTACTTGAAATTTTATGATTCTTTAATATATGATGATATATATGATGATATGATATAATTGACAAAGTTATTAAGTCGATTCAAGCCTTGTACATAAGAAAACGGGTTGGACTCAATTAACCAACCTAGCCCAACTCAACCCATTTTTATTTCACAAATTCTTGTTTAGGACCGTCCCATCAATAAGATGAGTCTAAGCTGCATATGACTGGTTTTAATATATATGTGATTGGTCTTAAGCTATGTGCAGTTGGTTTTGTAGATCTAAGTTTACACTGTCTTTCATTTTATCATATATGTTTACATTCTTAAGGCATATGTGATCGTTATTTAAGTGTAAGTTTTTTCCACTAATAGATTATTATTTTCATTTTATTAAAGACGCATGGAAGACGTCAATAGTAAGCACTCTGTGGTCAATTTTAGGCTCTATGTGATTGATTTTAAGCTATATATGATTTTAAACTGTATGTCTTCAGTTTTGAGCTATATGTGATGGATTTTTAGCTACATATAAGCACTTTTAAGCAGTATGTAGTTATAGTGGACTGTCTCATATGCGCCGTTCTAATATTGAGACGGTCACTTATGAGACGAGCTGTTTTTATTAATAATCAATTGAATCATCTCTAATTCACAATAGCAAGATAAAGAAGTCCACCTATTGTACACAAAAGAGCTTAGAGATAGTCTAGAGTTGGTGTGATTACATTTAAATTTTAATATATTTATTTACGTCTTTATGAAACCACCTTGACAAGTAATAATAAAAAAAATTCTTTATTTAACTTAGGAATAATACCTTATTATCTTAAAATATGAAGTATGTTAATCTTAATATAAGTTATGTAATTAAAAAATTATAAATGAGCCATAAATAATTTGATGAGTTTATTTTTGAAAATTTGAAATAAATAAGATTATTTATCAAAAAAAGCATACAATAAGATCATAATCAAACTTATTTTAAAACTAAGCGTGTAATACACAAACCTTTGGTTCGGGCTGTTCGCACTTAGTAAGTGCGAACAGACTGAAAAACTGAAACAGGTTGTTCGCTGTTACTAACAGCGAACAATCTGTTTTTGGTTTTCAGTCTATTCGCACTTACTAAGTGCGAATAAAACTCTTGTCTTAAAATCAGCACATTGACCCTGTTTGACCTGTTCGCAGTTACTAAGTGCGAACAGACACTTAATTTTTTTTACCAGTTTATTACTGTTCGCACTTACTAAGTGCGAACAGACCCGAACCTGTGCTCTGGGGTATCAGGCGCTTATATTTGGAATAAGTTTGATTTAGATCTTATTGCATGCTTTTTTTTTTTATTAAGAATCTTATCTATTTCAAATTTTCTCAAAAAAATTAATCCCAGTCCATTTAGGTAAATGAAGGGCCCTTTGGAGCTCAACCCTTTGAATTTTGATCCACTTAGAGCATGCTTAAGCTTAATGAAGGGTCAGATTTAGCCCCAACCCATTGTACAACTCTATATACATGCCTTTGATTGTATGTTACATACAGCGGTGAATCTTACTCTCCGTTTTTTTCGTTTACTTTTTGCTCAATTTTCAAAACAAATTATTAGTCTCAATATCTCTAAATATACATCATATTAAAATTGCAAAAAATATATAAAAAATTAATATATTATATTTAAGACGAATTACTTGGATACATTTTATCTTTTATATATGTCTATAAAATCTTAATCAAAAGTTTCTTTTTTCAAAGTGAAATATTCAAAATGGAAAGTCAGAGTTTAAAAATTATAGTCCCTTTAAAGCATGCTTATTTTTGTGAAGAGCATTGTGGTGATGCTATTGGGAGAATTGATCAAAATGTAGCATCATTTTATATGAACTTTGAGCCCCTTCGGTCTGCAAGATACTCTTGCTCTAGCTCAAAACATATACATAACATTTTTCAAGGTTTCTTCGAAATTCTATAAACTTATTAATATCGATTTACGAGAAACTCCTTCACATGCAACTTATATGTGTGAAAACCTCATTTTACAGAACCCACTCTACTTCCATATATATGATTTCTAGTAGAAGCAGTTACCAAATATTTGCAATTTGTATGGCTAAGGTCTCGAACTCGAGACTACACTAATCGCACGATTGACTCTTAATATTCTATCACCAACGTTCTGAATTACTTGCACCTTTAGATGGTGGCACAAGAATTAAGAAAAATCACTTTCAATATGTTCCTGTCTATTTTATCACTTTCGAACAGATTGAGTTGTTTTTTTTTTGCCAACGATGGAAAAAATACAAGTATTGTGAAACAATTAAAAAAAATAATAAGTACAAGCATCTATTACTAGACACAAGTAGGGATATGGGAAGTTTCTAATTATGTGGATGCATAAGCAAGGACCCCAAGAATTTGATCTCATTATAGGACAAAAGTCCCTTTCAGTTATAGGGACGAATACCAACTGTCATCCGGTCGTGGTTATTATTTCATCACCATGCATCACCGACCTTCTGCCCTACATACTGTCTCACATTAATTCCACTGAAACAATTATGATGGGTCCATGAATTGACAATACAATACTGTATGTTACTTACCCCATTGGCTTAATGGCATTCCCGTGATAGACACTTTAGCAACCCCTCCTTTTTCTTTCCCCTATCAGTAGGGAAGGTTATTAATGTACTACCTGCCGAATAAAACTCTTTTTCTCGAACAGAATACATTGAGGGAATCTTTTCTTGCACCAATTGTAAGAAAGAATTGAATTTTGGAAGTAGGAAATTTATAGAAGTCTGTAATCTAAGTTCAGGCTTATTATGTCCCAAAAAGAAACTGAAGTTACATCTACTTAAGATAGTAATGTTCCAAAACTATGTGTTAGTCTATTAGTTGCAGTTGCAGTTTTCCCTCCTACCTTGGGATAGTGGTTCAATCCTCAGCTTTTATAAGTTGAATCAATTCGTTCTTCCCTCACACTAGAATCAAACAAGAAAAAAAAATATATGAATTTGGACACGCAATGGAAGAGAAAAGATGAAGAACAAGAGAAAACTTAACCAAGCAACACACAACAGTAAGCTAAGCAAGAGTAAGCAAAAACACAAGAAATTTAACCACAAATAAGTATTTGCATAATTTCTTAATCACAAATATGTGTCTCAACCAATGTCACATCATTTGCTCACTACCCAACCGAACTTCGATTGGATTCAATTGTCCCCAATTGTGATTTGTTTGCGACTTAAATCCCGGATCGGTGATTTGAATAAGTGAAATCACCTATTCCAATGTAAGAGAAGTGATAAAGGTAAGTTAGAGAAGTGAAAAAGATAAGTGATAAAGGTAAGTTAGAGAAGTGAAAAATGATACCTAGAGACCGAAGATGATAAAAGCAGAAACATGAGAATGCCATTAATTATTGAACTTTTTAGTAAAACATGGGAATGTTAGGACATATGGAGGGGCAATAGAGGATTTTTCAATTATAATTGTCCATCATCAAGGCTCGATCCTGAGCCCCTTTCTTTTCGCAATGGTCCTAGATGATATAACTCGATCGATACAACGGGATTATCTTGGTGCATGTTGTTTGCTGATGAATGGTTTTGGTAGATGATACCAGAGAGGAGATAAATGGTAAGTTTGAATAATGGAGTCTAGAGTTGGAGTCACAGATTTCAAATTAAGTCGGAGCAAGGCAAAGTACGTGTAGACCTATAATAAATTGTCATTTATCATTTCACAACTCTTTTATTAAATTGCTTGTTTTTTTGTTATAAAATAATCTCATTATAATGTGAGAGAGTACATAAAAAATTAGGCCTTTATTGGGACATTTGTGCCTCCAAATACTCAAAGCCCACTTATGAACCCAACCATACACCAATTTCAGATGTAATATGAGCTTTTGCCCATTGAAATTAACTTCTGTTTGGTAGAAAAAATTATCAAGCCATACAAGTAAAGTTTTAAATGTGAGTATTGTTCCTTTGAGCTTGCACCTTAAGACTCAAATTGCGAGAGCAGCTCAGGGGCGGAGCACAGAGTATTAACCCTATTTACATTTTTATGTTTAGAAAATTAAGGGTCTTTGTTAACCAGTCTAAAATTTAACGGAGAAAAAAATTATGCTATATTGTTTATTTACGGCACCAAATAACTAGATATTTAGACCATCAAAATAATAAACACTAAAAATTAACAGAAGACTCAAATATCAAATATATTACAAAGTAATCAAAAAGTAGTACTTAAAATAGGACTAAAATTTAACATTAGTAGATTTCAAACCCTTGTCCAACTATATCATAGGAAAACATGCTACCAACTTAGCTACATTTAATAGATGGAGTTTGCCCACTTTGTTGAAAGTGAAATCTAGTTTCTCCATCTCGAAAGAATAAGCAGGCCGATAATGGTGAAACAGGTTGTAACAACTACACCTGCCACAAGGGCAAATGCATAAACAAGATTGGGCAAGTTTAGAGCTTTCTGTATCTTCTTTAACCCTTTGTCAATAACTGGTGCTAGTGCAGCTGCCCCTGCCACTCGAAACGGTCTTGTAACATTGTTTCCCGCCCACATCAAGAGAACTATCTGAAATTAAGGTTTTATCTGGAAGCAAGAAATAGAACATAGCATTGTGGATTTACAAGTGTAGGAAGGAGTATAAACCAACTTTTGGGAGTGTTTGACCGAGAACATCTCAACATAGCATAATACTATAATAGGGAATGAAAACAGCTGTTCGAATGTTTGTAACAGATTAAGGAATTGCGCCAACTTGTGTTCACTTGATAGGACCAAATAACCAAACTACCATTTAACCCAGTGAGTGTATTCTCTAACATTCTACATTCACAGTGCATTTCTAATACAACATTGCTCTATCCCAGCCAATAAAATAAGTGGCTCTCGTCCTACGCGAACTTCCAATTTGCTTCCACGAGTATTCACTAAATAATATTTACTAAAAGTAAAATTAAGTTCACTTCAGCAAAATTATGGCGAATTGCCTATGTTGTCATTTCAAAGTGTCCAATTTGCTTCCATGAGTATTACTGCTTCAAACATATAGGGTTTCCTTGTGTTAGTTTATTAGTTCATTTCTCTAATTCAGGTGGTAAAAGTAGTAAGCAGAGCTGTCCATAGTATGTCAAGATATGTTAATGTGTTATTTGATGTCCAACCGACATATATTCTTAGTTTTAATAAGCGTGAGGCACATTAAGGTGCAAGGGGCTGCGCCTCAGAAGTAACAAGAACAACATTAATGGTACTTTATCGTAGTTCACTTATAACTATTAACAAAAACTACGGTAATGGAAAGAACTTTGTCAATCAGTCCTTAGAAGTAACATTGTGATAAATATGTTTTGAAGTCTTCAAGGGGTTGAAAAACTTAATCTAAATAGGAAATGTTCACAAATATATCCTCCATGTTTACATGAAAGCTTTATAGGACACATAAACGAGAAACATTTACAAATATACCTTTGGGTTGGGGACCAGTTTCACTTGTTCACTAACTTTTACCGTAAGTATTCATATATATACAAAGATGGAAGCACAAGTAGCAAAGTGCTGATGCACCAAAATACAAATCGGGAATTTTGGCTTTATCCAATAGGAAAAATTGACAGACACAATATTGACTTATAAAGAAATTAACAACTTTAGCACCTTCAATTTAAAAACTTCTTTGCTTCAAATGCAAATTTCCGAGCTAAAATACATGGTGGAGAGCAAATATTTGTTTGCACATAGTAATAGGAACTGAAATTCAAAAGGGATATTTCTTATCTTTAAAAGGCTTCTTATTATTTGTTTGCACATAGTATAACTCCTTGCAAAATGCCATTATAATTGCCTCTTTGGTAGCCAGTAATTGGCACCTAAATGCAGCTATTAGCAATGAGCTTAGGAGTAATTTTGTAAAGATAGTTATATAGTGCAAATATAAGGCCGCATCAGCCTGTCAAAGGTTTGAGTTTAAACGACCAAAATATAGGCCGCATTGATTACGAAATTTTTTTCGCGACGAAACTGTGAATGACCTTGACCTTATTTTTGCATTATGAGTACAACACGAAGCCTGAGCTTTTCAATTGAAAGTTCCATTACGGATTCTACTTCCATTCTTGTTGTGTATGAAAAAGTAGTTTTTTTTCTCTCTTCCTAGGAATGAGTACAATTTAGTCTCAACTCTTGTCATAAGATAAGCTGTAATAGAGAAACACAGCAGTTCTCTGCTACCTAAGCTCAACTTTAATCAACAGCAGTTCACACAATCTCCTTCAAAGCTCACCTTCAATGTTCCATTAACTCTCATGCATTAATATACATAATCAAGCAAACTCAATTTTACGCTTTTAATGGTCCGCTCAAGTCACCATAACTCAAACAATATCCACCTTGACTTGAGTTCACCCAAGTTAAAGCATTCTCCAACACACTCCATCTAACAAGCATACATAATATTCAAAAACAACTAACACACCATACATGCCCCAAAGGGCATCACATCAAGCAAGAAGCTAAACCAACCAAGTCCATACAACTTGTTGGTGGGCAATTTCTTTGTCATTATGTTAGCCGAGTTATCTTTTGTATCAATCTTCACCAAACTCAATATTTGTGCTCAACCTCATCTTGAAAGAAGTTGTACTTGATATCGATGTGATTGGAACTTTAATGTACTATGCTTCGGTTGTTGGCATGGTGATCACATCTTGTATCGATGATTTTCAACTCATTGTCGATCCACCTATGTTAACAAACCCCGTAGTAGACTTTCTAGCATCCAAATCACCTCCATAATCAGTTACAAATCCCTGTCAACCCGCTTGAATCACTTCCATACTCGAGACACACATTTGAAGTACCCTTCAAATACCTTAACAACCATTTTAGTGCTTCCCAATGTCCTTTACCTGGATTAGACATGTATCTACTCACCAAACTAACGACATGAGCAATGTCCGGCTGCAAACATACCATAGCATACATAACACTACCAACAACGCAAGTGTAAGGAATTTTTACCATTTTCTCTTCCTCTTCTTTTTTTCCGGACACAACTTCTTGGACAATTTGAAATGGGAAGTAAGAGGAGTGGATACACTTTAGCATCACCCATGGAGAAGCGTTGCACCACCTTCTCAATATACCTTCTTTGACTAAGGTACAAGACACCCTTAGTCCTATTTCTCAAGATCTCCATCCCAAGTATTTTCTTAGCTACACCAAGATCCTTCATATCAAACTCATTAGAAAGCAACTTTTTCAAGTTCTCCACCTCAAACAAATCACTACATGCAACTAGCATATCATCAAACATATAAGAGCAAATATAATAAAAAACCACTATCAAGTTTCTTAAATAACCACAACTCTCATAAGAACTTCTTGTGAAATCATGTGTGATCATAACCTTTTATACCATTGCCTTTGTGATTACTTTAACCCATACAATGATTTCTTCAAAAGACACACATGCCCTTTCTTATCGACGACCTCAAAACCTTCCGGTTGCTTCATCAATATTCCTTCTTCCAATTCACCATGAAGAAACGTGGTCTTTACATCCAATTGATATAACTCCAATTCCTCCATAGCTACCAAAGAAAGTAGCGCCCTTATAGAAGAGTGCTTCACCATCAATGAGAATACCTCTTGAAAATCAACACCTTCAACTTGAGGTTGAGAGTATCCCTTAGCAACTACCCTAACTTTGTAAATGGGGGCAACATTATTAGAAGGACCCTCTTCCCTCTTGAATATCCACTTGCACCCAACAATCTTCTTTTTAGGTGCTTCAACTTCAATAATATTGCACGTCTTGTCCTTGGCAAGTGATTCCATCTCTTGTTTTATAGCAATCAACCACTTGCTTGAGTCATTTGAGGCCTAGCCTCCTTATACGTACTATATTCATTCACCCCTTCTACTTCACTAGCAAAGCTGAGAGCATAAATAACATGATAACATTTTTCAATATACCTTCTTGGAGCCACGCTCTTCCTCTTTTGCCTTGGAATTGCCAAATGAGATGACCACTCTTGTTTAACATCATCATCATCTTTTTCTTCAATATTGGGAGGTTGAACCCCCTCTTGTGCATCATCGGGTTTATCTACATCCTTAGTCAAGGGTTTTTCTACACTAGAAAATACATGATGTTTTTATCAAATAAAACATCCTTAGAGGTTATTATTCTCTTGGATTTTTCTCACCCAAACCTTATACCCTTTTACAACCACTCCATACCCCATAAATATGCATTTTCTAGCTCTAGGTTCTAATTTCCCATCCCTCACATGAATGTAAGTCGGACAACCAAAGACTTTAAGACTAGAATAATTTATCGGAGTGTTGTATCACACTTCTTGTGAAGACTTGAACTTCAAGGCGGTATAGGGTGATCTGTTTATCAAGTAAAATGTCATAGCTGCTTCGGCCCAAAAATGCTTCCCTGATTTTGCTTGGTTTAGCATACACCTTCCCCTCACCAACATTGTCTTGTTTATTTTCTCCGCAACACCATTTTGTTGTGGCCTTAACGCACATGTTCTATGCCTTACAACACTTTCTTTCGAACAATATTGAAGAAATTTCCCATCAACAAATTCAAGACCATTATCATTTCTTAATGTCTTGATGCATCTTTCAGTGTTTTTCTCAATCATCTTCTTCCAATCCAAGAAGACATCAAATACTTCATCTTTGTGCTTTATGTAGTAGCACCAAACCTTCCTTGAGAAGCCACCAATGAAAGTTAACAAATTATTACAACCACCAAGTGCAGCCTTCCTAAAAGACCCCTATTAATTGGAATGAAGATAATCAAGTATTTCTTTGGTGTTGTGGATTGCCACTTTGAAACTCACTCTTGTTTCCCATAAATACATTACTCACAAACCTAATATTTTTGAACTTTTTCCCATCAAACAACCCTTGCTTACATAATTCATGCATACATGTTTCACCCATGTGACCTAACTTCAAGTGCCAAAGCTTGGTCTCTTGATCGGACATAGTGTTTGTGGAGACGTTCAATGAGTCGGAGATACTTGAACCATCAAGAGCATACAAACTCCCATTCATCTTCCCCTTCATCACAACTAATGAAACTCTAATGACCTTCATGACTCCACCTTCACAACTAATCCTATACCCATTTTTATCAGAGGTTCTCAATGAGACCAAATTTTTCTTCAAACACGGAACATGCCTTACATATGACATTGTTCTCACCATCCATCAAACATCTTCATTTGCACACTCCCAACTCCAACCGCCTAACACTTTGTATTGTTTCCCATGGTCATATTTTCTCCTTCTACACTCTTATATGTAGAAAAGGAACTCTCGTTGGGTGTCATATGGGATGAACATCCTGAGTCAAGAATCCACTCATCACTACCCTTGTACTCATGTGTGGCTACTAAGACACTATCATCATCACTATTATTCATGTGATTACTAATTAGCATCGACATTGCTAGTTCCATCCCTAGACCTCTCATCATCATTGGAATTTTTCTTTTTCTACTTTCAACAATCTTTCTTAATGTGTCCTTTAAGTTTACAATGATTGCAAATTTTATATTTTTGGCCCTCTAGACTTGATCTTTCCTTGCCCTTGTTCCCATTACCACTTGTAGAACCTTTCTCAAATGACCTACCCATTACAAACAAACCATCATTTGAGTCATCCAGTGCTTTATGTGACAATGTTAAATCGATCAAATCCCTTTGAGTAAAGACATTTTTCACATCATTATTACTCAAATTTTCCCAACCATAAAGTGAGGTCTCCCTAAAATGCTTGTACGATGGAGATAATGAACACAACAAGTAGATAGTCAAACCTTCATCATCAAGTTTTACCTCAATGTTTTGCAAATCCATTATAATTGAGTAAAACTCATCAAGATGTGGTTTTAAGTATTTACCTTCCTCCTAGCAAAGATCGTAAAGTCTACTCTACAAGAGTAACCGATTGATTGCACTCTTTGCCATGTAAAGAGACTCCAATTTCTTCTATATCCCCTTGTTTGTTGTCTCCTTGCCTCTCTCAATACCTTGTTAGTGCAAGTGCCAAATTATCTATGTATGATATTCGTGACTCAATTACTCAAAAGAAAGCACAATATTAAGGGGGGAATTAAAAGCAATTAATCATATATTTAATTGCCTTTTATTGCACCCTTAATGTTGCTCTCAACATGATGTGCCTTCTTTTGAGTAATTGAGTCACTACCATCACACATAGATAATTTGACACTTGCTCCCCCTCAAGTCCAATGGTCTTAGCATCCTCAAAAAATAACTCTCTTTGACCTAAGCACATTTCCATAAACACTTGTGTTCATCTTTTACTTTATTTTTCATTTTGTTTTTCATTGTTAAACCTCTTTGAGGCTTTCATTTCAACTAGTATCAGAACGAGAGTGCGTTTGGGGCTATTTGGGGTGTGAAATTGAGGTTAAAAGAACAAGAAAACACAACGAGTGATGGGGGAAAATTATGTATTCAATTGTTTGATGGGAAAATCAGCTTTGCTATATGAAAAAGTTTCGTGAAAGATTATTTGGTGCAACAAGGCATCAATGATGCACTATTGAAGGAGAGACCAAGTAATGTTGAGGAGGCAAAATGGGCACAAATGAGGAAGAAGGTGGTAAGCACATTCCGGCTTGCCATCGCACCTGAAATCATGTATCACTACTTGAAAGAGATCAATCTCGGTGAGTGTTTAGAAAAACTACAAACGGATGAATTACATAAGAGATAAGAAGAGAAGAATTAGGCTATGTGTTTAGACTTGGGAGTTAGAATGATAAGATGATTTACTATGACTATATGAGCCTCCTATTTATAAGGACTAAGTACTTAATGAGTTACATAAAAAAAAGCCACGAATAAGTGAAGCAATAACACCCTTGGAATACCAACAATCGAAGATCAGTACACTTGCACGAAGCTGCTCATTCGAGCTCCTACGTGGCTGTTCAAGCAGAAGTTTCTTTCATTCACTTGATTGATGCAGTCTAAGTGCTCGTTCGAGCAACTAAGGTGCTTGTTTGAGCACTGTTCATCTGGCATTTACCGACTTCTTCTAATCTGCTGCTTTGTTCAAGTCAAGGGTCATTCTTCTGATGACTTGTTCGAGCACCTTGCTACGAGATCCGACTTCTGCACTTCTTCATTAAGAACATTGATCATACACTTTATTCTCACCATTACACACATGATTAAGGCTCACCTTAAATGCTCCCATAACTCATGCATTAACATGCATAATTATGCACACTTATTCACACCCTTAATTGTGCACTCAAGTCCCCACAACTTCAACAACCCATGTGAAGGAAATAGGTAAAGTGACAAATAAGTCATAACAAATCATAAATAATAAACTTGGATTGATCCAATTAACTAGCCACACAGTGCCATACATAGTACTCCTCGGTCCCATGGAGATTGCAACAAGTACATAAAGTTACATTTAGTTTTATAGTTTGGTATAGGTAGATTGAAACAAAATATTTGAAATGTGTAATTGGGATGAAAAGCAAGTTAAATTTGTAGCTGACAATTCAACAGAGTTTGGACGAACCAAAATGGAATATGTAGCCAATTCCATGGGATGGAGGTAGGGATGGGCATTTAAGGGTATGGGTCGGGTTTGGACCCTACCCGGATTCGGACCCTAATTTTAGGGTAGGGTCCAGACCCGGACCCTGATATTAAGGGTCTAAAAAATTGGACCCAGACCCAGACCCTAAGGGTCTGGACCCGGAACCTTAGGGTCTAAAACCATACCCTAAAAGGTTTATTTTCTTGAGTGAGATTAAAGGGTCTAAAAAATAGACCCTAATACGGACCCTAATCTGAATCCTTTTTAGACTCTTAGGGTCTAGGTTCCTAAAATCCATAGATCATTAGGAAAAACATTAGGAAACGGAGGGAGTAATAAACAAAAGAAGGCCGCAAATCCATTTGGAAGAATACAACTCTAATGGAGGTTTTGTATTAGCTACTCTTATTTCGTTGCCTTCCAATTCCAAATCTGCACAAGCTTCTTGTGACTTCACTTCCCATAGTAATAAAAAAAACAAAGAGTGTTTTATACAATGAAACAAACAATTCTTTTTAACAAATTATATAATAACCCATCAAAAAGTAGAAGCCAATCAAAGAAAACAATTAAATCAAATTGTAGAAAACTCCAAATCAAATCGTAGAAAACTCCAATGGTCGGAATTGCAATAGGCGCTACAATGGTTTCTCTCATCGAAACCCAAAAAAACTCGTTGGAGTGTTTTATACTTAGTCTCCTTGATTGATCAAAAAATAATTACAGTAAAATATGAAGTTATAAAACCTTAAATACTCTCCAATATAAAAAAAAAAACTAAAAATAAAAAAAATTAAATTAAAAAGGGTCCAAGGGTCCAATCCGGGTCTACCCGGACCCGGACCCTTATAATATTTTTTAGACCCGGACCCGGACCCTTAGGGTCCAAAAAAAATAGACCCTTACCCTTAAAAAAGGGTAGGGTCCAACAGGGTCCGAATAGGGTCTTGGACCCTTGCCCATCCCAAGATGGACGGAGTACAGTTTAGCACCCAAAGCAGCATGTATATAAGTTAATACTTACAACTACAACCTCAGATGATTAACAATTGTAATAAGCACATATCTTCCAAAACAAAAACGAAATTTTGAAATGAATAAGATTATAAAACAAAAAAAATCATGTATCAAGAGCCAAAACAAACTATTCCAAAAACTAAGCGTCTGCGAACAGAAGAGAAGATTTCAAAAAATGCTTGGGCTGTTCGCAGTTACTAACTGCGAACAGGTCAAAATCAGTCAACAGGCTGTTCGCACTTAGTAACTGCGAACAGGATGTTAACTGATTTTGACCTGTTCGCAGTTAGTAACTGCGAACAGCCTGCTTGCCTTTTTTGACCTTTCAAACTAGCCGTTGTATGGTCCAATTAACGGTCATTTCCATTCCTCTATAAATACACCCTAAAACTTAATTCATCACATATTCTAAAAAGCTATTATCCCTTTGCTTAGGTAAGTTTATTTGTTAATATTCTTATTTATATAGTTATTAAGTTTTCTTTCATTTTATTAATGTTATTATTGATTTATATTGATGTGTTTAACTTATATGTTTGTGTAAATGAAAGATTCATTGCCTCTAAAAAGCTATTCTCGCTTTGGAGCGATCACGTATCCGGCGCAATATGTTGCTTTCCACTATTCGAAGATGACATGACCTTAGGATGCACCTACTTTAGGTGGGTTGCTCGAGAGGCAACCAATGGCAAAGAGCAATCATTGTTAGGCTTCATAAGGAGAATGAAGAGCTTAGTAAGGAGATAAATAACTTGAAAGGGAAGCGATTGATAAGGCTCGTAGAAGTGAAGAAACCAAGAGGATTTTGAATAAGTTTAAGAAGGAACCCTAGATTGTAATTGTAGTAGTTAATTAACAAACTATGTATGTGTAATTGCATCATTAACAAACTTGGAGATCATTATAAGCTAAATAAAACATACAACTAAATATATACATATGTCTAAAACATACAACTAAATATATACATATGTTTAAAACATTCAGCTAAATAAAACATACAACAAAATCCGATCACTCATCTACCCTATCCAACCGAGTTGGTCTCCTAGCCTCCTACGGTAGTAAGAGCCGTTGCTTGAGTTGGTCGGGGAGGTCCGATATTGGGATGATTGAGATGGTTGAGTTGGTTGAGATGGCCCGCATCGATAGTTGTGTATGACAAGTCCATCTCCTCGGATGAGCTTCACGCTCGTCGATGATGACCGCAGCAACTTCCGTATGAAGTGCTGGAACTGCGTGCCAAGGAGCACATCTGCGCAATCTCTCGACGGCTCCTCATGAGTAGTCCGGATACCGCCACACCTTGTGCCGGAAATGTAAATTAAGAGCTTAGTTAATCTAGTATTACAATATGAAATCGAAAACTAAATAAATTAAATGTAAATGAAGACTTACAAATCGAGTCATCGTGGTAGCAGCAGAGGTATATTGTCTGCCTCGTGTAGCCCGTGGTGTCATCCATCGGCTGTGATGGAGAGGAACCACGCATGTATCCGGTGTGGGGTGTGTCCGACAGAATGAATTGGCGCACCTTGGGCTATAAACTCCAGTCTACGATCCCAACGGGCGATGTGGCGCCCGTTGATCTCCCACCGTTAGTGCGGGCCTGGTTCTTCCGGGGGATGAGGTGCATCGGGCCGGTATCACAAGGTGGAGGGATGTTCTGTACCAACCCATATTGGCTGAACGCTCCGTAGATGTACTTCGACAATGTCGAAGCATATGAGTGGCACAGAAGCCCTCCACGCACCCGACTGAATCCCCGAGTGATCAGGGATAGCTGCGTAAGCCTCGGCCGGGTACGGATCCCATACAAACTATAACATATGTACGTTATTGATGCGGTAAAGATCATAGCTTTGAAATAACGATATTGATTTGTTAAATGTTTACCTGATTCGGTTGCAGAAGATCTAACTGATCTCGGTAGAATCCTAGGCCGGTACCAGTATGTTTGCGCGTTCGGCGCGCAAAATTCCAACGCGAACCATAGGGAGTCTCTGGCGGGGGTTGCTGCGGAGGAGCAAACTCACCTCGACCAACTGATCTGTAAGGCTGACCGATCAAAATGTGCTCCCACGCCCACAACTATAAATATAAGTTATATATTAGTGTTTTATAATGACGATATTAGTACTATAGTAGAAGTTGTATATGTTATTATAATTGAACATTATAATGACGATATTAGTACGATCAAAATGTGCTCCCACGCCCACAGCTCAGCAGTTCTACCAAACAACTTTTTCAATTGAACATTACCCATAGCACGATTAAAGTTGCTAAGCAAGTGACGTAAGCAAAGCCTATGATATGCATAAGGTGGTTGCCACTCCGGCTCGTCCATGGTTGCTAAAATACCAGCGTGTCTATCAGAAATGACGCATAGACCGCACCTTTGTGTCACATGCTTACGTATACAAGCCATGAACCACGACCACGCAGCTATACACTCCTTCTCAACCAAGGCAAAAGCTAATGGAAAGATTCCCTTATTACCATCTTGGGCAATGGCAGTCAATAAAGTATGACGATACTTACCATACAAGTGTGTGCCGTCAATGGCAATAAGGGGTTTACAATGATTGAAGCCATCAATGCAAGGTTTAAACGCCCAAAAGACCCGTTGGAAGGTTCTAATATTAGGTCGTCTATAAACACCTATCTCATTGTCTTCCTTAAAGAACCAATCAACTACCAATCCCGGGTTCGAATGTTGCAAAGCTTTTAAAAATTGAGGAAGGAGAGTGTAAGAACCTTCCCAAGACCCATATATGGACATCAATGCTTGTTGCTTAGCACACCAAGCTCGTTTGTAGTTCACTTCAATACCAAAACGATCTTTAACCATCTGACGAACTACAGATACCTTAATTGATGGGTCTTTAGCAACACAATTTAATCACATTGTTAATAACAGAGGATGTCAAGTGGATATGTCCAACCAAGACAGTGTCACTATCCAATACAAGACGATGGGTCTTTAGCAACACAATTTCTCCACATTTCTACTGAATATGATACACTCTTATAGCTTCCAACAAAGCTTCCTTATGATCAAACCTCATACCCTTCTCCAACTCCCTCTTCAGTAAGTAGTATCACAAGCCCAAGTCCTCCATGAGTTGTCCTCCTCATGCTCATCTACAGATGGACATTTTGCATAGGGTGTAGGGGGAACAATATTTCCTAAAGTCATGTCAGTTGCTAGGGCATCCTCATCCACATTCACATCATCCTCAGATGGATCATCATCAAGCTCATTACTCTCAAAACCATCATCCATATCTCCTAAGTTTACTACTTCATCATTTGAAACTTCATGGGAGGGTTGAGAAGGAGTACAAGAGGGGAAGGATTAAACGGATCTTGAGTGGATATAGGCATAGGTGTAGGATTAGGATTAGAAGCAACCACATTACCTAAAGGAACTACTTCCGTGTAGATTTCTAAAGAATGGGAAATCTTTGAATGCTCCCACATAGCATCTAAAGCGTACTCATCCTCAACCGGAAGGACTGTATATTGTCCACTCATGAAATACTTGAAACTTATATCAACGGTAAATTTTGTTGGATCCAACCCAATCCTAGAACTTATAAGGCGTTTAAAGTCAATCAATTCCATGTTTGATTTGCACGCAAACAACTTACGTCTACCACCAACATAATCAACATTTCCACTACTTTCTCGAATAGAACCATTCCAAAAACACACAATAGTCACACGAAGTGACGCCATTTCTACATCAATACAAACATAATCAAGATCATCATCAATCCCAAAACAACATCCTAAATTCTAATAATATATTTCTAGATCATCAATTCTAATAAAATTCAAATACTTAAGTAACGAATAAGTTCATATAATTCAAAAAAGTATTTTCAATTGTGTATTTTCAATAAATATCAATTAAGTATTTTCATTGGAGTAAATAATAAGTTCAAATATTTCTAAAGAATACATATCAATGCTCATCATCACCAACAACTAATCAACCAACAAAATAGAGATAATAGAACAATTAGACATTACCTTGATCAAATGTGGAAGCTTCAAAAGAGTGTTGATTGAAGAATTTACCTACATTGGAGTATTTAAAACAAAGTTTAATATTAACCTAAAAAACGAAAAAAATTGAAAAAAATTAAAAAAAAAAAAACCTTTGAGCAAGCTAGACTATCCCAGACTAGATTTGAAGTGCTAAATTAGATTATGAAAGCAACAATTGATGGAAGCAAGGTAGTTTAAGAGGGGTTTGAGGGAGAGAAATGTCGTTTTTTTAAAGTTAGGGTTTATGGAATTGGGGAAATGGGGTCTGGGAAGAAAGAGTTTGGCTTAAAAACACTCATACCTGTTCGCAGTTAGTAACTGCGAACAGCTCAAAAAACACGCATAGCTGTTCGCAGTTACTAACTGTGAACAGCTCCAAACCTGTGCTTTGGGAATTTGACGCTTATTTTTGGATATAGTTTGATTTGGATCTTATTTTGTTATTTTTTATATTAAAACTCTTATTTGTTTCAAATTTTCAACAAAAACAATGCCGAACAGTTACTTACTGATACAAATAGGAGTGATGGAGTAAGCAGAAATTTAGTTTAGGAAATACCCCAATAAGTGCTTTGAGATTAGCTGCGATTCTTGCCAGTACTCTTCTCATATCCAATGAGTTACATGCATGGTTGCTAAAATCGCGATTCTAATCTACGATTCTACGATTTTACGATCCAAAAATAAGCGAGCGATTTGAATCGCAAGTAGAATCTTAAAGTTGTAGAATCTTACGATTCTAGTTGGAATAAAATTTTTAGAGGTAGAATCGTAACACGATTCTACGATTCTACGATTTAACGATCCGATTCTACTTATATAGTAAGAATTATTTTTTATTTTTCTTATGTACCATATTTTACTAATCTCTTTCACATATACACATAAATTTCAAATTGTCCATCATGAAAACTCTTAAAAAACAAATTTCTTAATTGGTATGAAGATTTAAACTAATTATTGAAGAGTTTTTGTTATGTTCTTAAAAATAAAGTCAAAAAAATTTTAATTCATAAATTTAATCTTTTGAATTGGATAATAATGATAAGAAACAAGATATTTTTGACATTTTAAGTTTATTTGTAGAATCGTACGATTCTACGATTCGATTCTACCTCTTTAAACGATTCTAAGTAGAATCACGATTTTAACAACTTTGGTTACATGTGATGCTTACGGTGCACCCAACAATATAAAATCAGAATAAGAGAATTAAGAAGAAGAAGAAGAAGAGAGAAATGTGGAATGCTTGTAAATTATGTATACTGGACAGTGTGCCCAGCTCAGCTCTTCGAGTGACTAAGTAACTCCTAAGTGTGAATACACTATATTGTAATTAGAAGCATGCTTTTGCTAGCCACAATCTATTTCTATATATAGATGATCTCATATTTAACTAGAGTACATATTTTACCCTAGTAAGCCATAACCAATTACCAAGGCTGTTATAACAGAAATATTCTCTATGCTTAGGTGCCTCATGCATCCTTCCTTGGATGATTTCTCCTTTTGTATGTGATGATGGGCTTTGGGCTTGTATCAACCGCATTATTCATCACAATACCCGCCCCAAAGAGTCTCACCTTGTCCTCAAGGTGAAAGTCCGGAAATTGAGATGCTATGGTGTGAAACAGCTCCCAAGTAGCCTCGGAGGCGGGAAGATCGCGCCACTTAATAAGGACTTCCGTGATAGCAGCAGTGTCTGATGGCTGATAACGAACATCCAATAAAGTCTCTGGTACAGTTTCCAACTCAAGGTTTGCAGTCAACTGTGGAGGAATAGGAGTAGGCACAAAGACCGAGCCATGAACCCGTTTTAATTGCGACACATGGAACACCGGATGAATCTTACATGAAGAAGGAAGGTTGAGCCGGTAAGCCACAGAGCCCACACGATCAGTGATTTCAAATGGCCCATAAAATCGAGCTGCCAACTTATCACAAGGTCGGCAAGCGAGGGATTGTTGGCGATAAGGCTGGAGTTTAAGAAACACAATGTCACCCACTTCGAAAACTTCATGGCGCCGCTTAGCATTAGCAGTTTGTCGCATTCTGTTTTGAGCCACCAAGAGCTGGGCATGAAGCTCATCGAGAAGGGCGTCACGCTTACGCAACAGTTGGTCAATACTATCCACCGAAGTAGAGTTGTGACCCAAGCGGACAATGGTCGGAGGTGCTCTACCATAAAGGGCCTGGAAGGGAGAGACTCGGATGGATAGATGAGTGGAGGTGTTATAACAAAATTCAGCCCAGTGGAGCCACTTACTCCAAGTTTTGGGTTGCCCATTGATGAAACATCGCAAGTAACCTTCCAAGGCCTGGTTCACAATCTCAGTCTGCCCGTCGGTTTGCGGGTGATATACGGTACTACGTAACAATGCGGTGCCTTGTAACCGAAACAACTCTTGCCAAAAATGACTCATGAACACCTTATCACGATCGGAAACAATAGAGGCGGGGAACCCATGTAAACGCACCACTTCCTTGATGAATACGGCAGCTACGGTGGCAGCGGTAAATGGGTGTTTAAGACCAACAAAATGGGCATACTTCGATAAACGGTCAACAATTACCAAAACTGTATCCAATCCCCCCGAACGTGGTAAGGCTTCAACAAAGTCCATGGTGACATCCTCCCAAACATGAGCGGGAATAGGAAGAGGGTGGAGTAAGCCGGCGGGACGTTGGTGGAAGTGCTTTTGTTGTTGACACGTGATGCACTGCCGCACAAAATGAGTGACCTGTTTTCGCATACCCATCCAAAACCAATGTTCCGCAAGCCATAGATATGTTTTAAATTCGCCGTTATGTCCACCCACCGCCGAACAATGAGAATCATACAATAACTTTGGAATTAAAGAGGAGGAAGTAGAAAGTACCACTCGACCTTTAAATAGTAAACGCCTATGATCCACTGAAAAGCCCAAATGAGATACTCCATGCTGTGAAATCTCTGACCAAATTCGAGCCAGCTGTTTATCACTGCAAACTTGAGCATTGATACTGTCCCAGTTAAGGTCTGAGGGAAACGTGGTACTTAACTGGTGCAGCAGCATGAAGGAAGGATGACGCGAAAAAGCATCGGCGGCACTGTTGCTGGATCCGGGTTTGAACTTGATTTCACAATCGTAGCCCAGTAATTTAGCTACCCATTTTTGATACTCCACCCCTACTTCGCGCTGGCCCAAAATAAATTTCAAACTGTATTGGTCTGTCCAAATAGTGAAGTGGCGCCCCAAGAGGTAGTGGCGCCATTTTTGAATGGCGAAAACGATGGCCATTAGCTCCTTTTCATAAATAGGTTTCGATCGCCCCCGGCTGCCAAAAACTTTACTAAAATAAGCAATGGGGTGTGAAGCTTGGGAAAGGATTGCTCCAAGACCAATGTCGGATGCATCAGCTTCAATTTCAAAGGGTAATTTGAAGTCGGGCATAGCTAAAATCGGAGCTGAGAGGAGGGACTGTTTAAGGAATTGAAATGCAGCTTCGGCTTCGTCAGACCAATGAAATGCATCTTTTTTGAGCTGCTGTGTGAGAGGGTGCGTGAGACTTGCATAATGGCGAATGAAACGTCTGTAATAACCGGTCAACCCCAAGAATCCCCGTAACTCCTTAAGGGTGCGGGGCGAAGGCCACGCCACCATAGCTTGGATTTTGTCAGGATCCACGGCCACCCCTTCACACGAAACAATATGCCCCAGATAAGCCACCTTGCTCTTACAAAATTCACATTTCTTCACATTGATATACAACTTCTGGGAATCCAGTATCTCCATCACTAGAGCCAAATGATGGGCATGCTCTTCAAGGGAAGAGCTGTAAATTAATATGTCATCGAAGAAGACCAACACGAAGCGTCGCAAATATGGGCGGAATATGTCATTCATGAGTGCTTGAAATGTTGCCGGGGCGTTGGTTAAGCCGAATGGCATCACCAAAAACTCATAATGACCTTCACGAGTACGGAAGGCGGTCTTATGAATATCTTCTTCACACATCCGGATTTGATGATAACCGGATTTCAAATCCAATTTCGAAAACAGTCGTGCATCATGCAATTCGTCGAGGAGCTCTTCGATCACTGGAATTGGGTATTTATTGGCAACCGTCTCTTTGTTTACAGCACGGTAATCGACGCAAAAGCGCCATGACCCCATCTTTTTTCTTGACCAATAGCACCGGGCTCGAATATGGGCTGTGAGATGGTCTGATAATTCCTGCCAACAGCATGTCTTCCACCATTCGTTCAATCTCAGCTTTTTGTATGTGCGGGTATCGGTAAGGGCGAACACTCACTGGATTGCTCCCCTCCTTAGTCACAATTTGGTGTTCCTGACCCCTTTTTGGCGGCAACCCGGGTGGCATTTCCAACACTGAACTATATTGCTGGAGGACCGATGTGATGATATCAGGTACTGCATTCATGGATGATTCCTCATTACTGACATGGGATGATGTTTCCACCTGTTTTAACTCCACTAGTATGCCCCCTTGCTCCTTCTGAATTATTCTCATCATGGATTTTAGTGAGACTTGTGAACGTCCCAATCCGGGTTCTCCTTTGAGAATGACTTTAGAACCCTGCCACTGGAATTGCATCACCTGCAATTTCCAATTTGTAGATACGGTGCCTAATTTCTCCAGCCATTGGATGCCTAAGATGACATCCGAATTCCCCAATTCCAATGGAAAAAAGTTCTCAACAATTTCAATAGGCCCTAAACACAAATGTACATCTCGACATTCCCCACGCCCAGTGACGCTTTTACCCGTGCCTAACATTACTCCAAATTCCTCCGTATCCGACACCGTTAACCCAACCTTTTCCACCACAGATAACGAAACGAAATTATGTGTAGCCCCCGGATCGATCATAATAACAACCGGTGTATCAGACAATAATCCAGATAGACGCATAGTCTTTGGGTTATCAATACCCACAACGGAATTTAAGGATATACTAACCGGGGATGGCGGTGAGTCGGACGGCTCTTCCTCGATCTCCTGTATCATGCTATCATCCTCTTCGCCCATAATCCACAGCACACTCAATTCGCCTCGCTTGCATTTATGTCCCAGACTCCATTTCTCGTCACATCGAAAGCACAAACCCCCACTACGTTTTTCTTGAAACTCACGATCAGACAGGCATTTAACATTCTCCGGCATTTTTCTGGTGGTAGTTTGGGAAGGAAAGGAGGTGTATGGGTTTGGGCGGTTATTTTGTGGGTTATATGGTGATGTATTTGGAGTTGGATTTCTTGTGGAGATGGGGTATTTATGTGGGGTGGGGTTATTTTTGTGAGTGGGACGCGTGTAATATGGAGAATGTGGGGTAGGGTCAACATAAGCATATTCCAAGCCTGCCACGTATTTCTCCTCTATTTTGAGGGCGCATTCTATTGCAGTTTCAACAGTGTCTGGGTCCCACAATCTCAATTCTAACCTGATTAATGGTTTCAAGCCTTTTATAAAACAAGAAAGGAAAGCATCTTCTAGCATATGGGTCAATGGTGATGCCAATAAAATAAATTGTTCACAAATCAGCCACCGATCCTTCTTGGTACAACGACATCCATTGTTCACAGATCGAGCCACCCCTGTGAGGCCGGAAGTGTTGAATCATCATGTTCTTCAATTCCCTCCATGAATTAATGGTCCTCCTATGCTTAATCCACCGCCACCATACGACGGCGCGCCCTTCCAACCCTAACACCGCAGTTGCCACCTTCTCCGCCTTTCCCACACCGTATACAGAAAAATAATGCTCCGCTTTCGCCACCCAGCCGTCGGGATTCTCACCGTTAAACATTGGGAACTCCATCCGCCTCTGTCTCCACCCTTCACCGTTCGGAAACTGACGATCCTCCCCCACGAAACGCTGTGGGTTTGGCATCTCGAATCCACCCCCATTCAAGAATATTTGAGGGCGGCCACTAGATGACCGATTTTGTGGATTAGGGACATTAGGTGTACCTTCTTTAGCCGCCATTACTATTCTGACTTCCACCATTAACGTGGTAAGTGAATTCTTAAGCTCTTCGTGGCTTTTCGAATTTTCTTCTTTTGATTTCCACATGGACTCCTCATGAAGAGCTACCAAGTCCTGCATTCTATTCTCCAATGCTTCACGCAGCGACGGGATCGACTCTCTCGGCTCTTGTAAGTCTTCCTCCAACGCATCCAAGCGATTTGCTTGTGTTGGAGCCATCGAACGAGTCTAAGAGCAGAATGCTCTGATACCACTGTGATGCTTACGGTTCACCCAACAATATAAAATCAGAATAAGAGAATTAAGAAAAAGAAGAAGAGAGAAATGTGGAATGCTTGTATATTATGTATACTGGACAGTGTGCCCAGCTCAGCTCTTCGAGTGACTGAGTAACTCCTAAGTGTGAATACACTATATTGTAATTACAAGCATGCTTTTGCTAGCCACAATCTATTTCTATATATAGATGATCTCATATTTAACTAGAGTACATATTTTACCCTAGTAAGCCATAACCAATTACCAAGGCTGTTATAACAGAAATATTCTCTATGCTTAGGTGTCCTCATGCATCCTTCCTTGGCTGATTTCTCCTTTTGTATGTGATGATGAGCTTTGGGCTTGTATCAACCGGATTATTCATCACATTACATTACAAAGAAAGTAGTGTAAGTGACTCCATGAAACAACCCATAAGCAAGCACAGCAGTCCTAACTTTGCCAGTTTTGCACTCATCTCTGCTGAATTTGCCTATCCCATTTCCAAATATAAGTAGTATAATGTACATCTTTATGACAAAAAATTGCTTATGGGTATCCAAACTTCAAAAGTATTATTTTTTTTTTGTTTTTGTTGTTTTTCATCTGTGGGAATGTTTTTACAGTAATTATCCCAATTTTTTTGTTGATTAATAGAAGTTTCAGCTTGGATAAACTCTACTACTAATCGAATATTCTGCAATTGTATCCTTATAATAGTAGGGACTTGTCAAGAGACCAAGGCCTTCTTCGTTATCTGGCCATAAATATTACACTTCCCATGACATTTCGTCAGGTTGGCTTCTCATATAATGAAACCAACTCAAACAAAAGTTTAAGCAAAGCTTTGAAATACTATCAGCTGTCTCCTAATTATGACCTAATGAACAATAACCCAATGAACCTAATGAAATACTATCAGCTTCTCATATAAAGACTTAATGAACAATAACCCAATGAGCATTCTAACTATTAGCTAGTGTACTTTTATCTGATGCATATTTATATGTGACCTAATTATGATAATAATAAATAATCCTATTAAATAAATATTATAGTTGATTCGTTTCTAGCAAAACTCTATAACCATCTAAATTAATTATATATTTTATCTCTATATAATATAATTCCTTTTATTTATAATATTGTAATTACATTATGACACACTTTTGTATTATCTCTTCGTTCTTTATTCGAATCTCTATTATTGTAATATATATCTTTATTGTAATATATATCTTCGTATTTGTGAGCTTAAAGCTCTTGTTCACACATGAATCAAACATTTGTCCCTAATAAGTGATGAACCTCGTAATTCTTTTTTGTATATTTAGTTTATTAATTGTTGTCGATTTCATTCTAATTACTTGCATTTTTGCTTTACTGCATTGATTGCACCTCAACTCTTAACCTCAACATTCCTAAATCGTTTTTCATCGCTTTCGCTTGGTTAATACTTAATACCATTCATTATTACCTATAGCATTATTTTATGAGAGAAAATAACATGGTGGCTAACAAATTACTAAAATAGATAATTTGGTTTAAGAAAAGATGTTGAAAGTTAAGAGTGTTGATGACTTGATATTGATTATAACTTTGCAAGTGTTTACTAATGGTAGGGTAATCTCTATATACTAGTACGAGACAATAATTAATTTAAACTAATTTTTTTTCCTTTTGTTGTATATGGTTCATACTTAACAGACTCACTCGTAACCCATATACAATTTCAAATAAAGGTTCATTGTCATAAAGTTATTTCTTAAGTTTATAAAGTGTTATATCTTTTTCTTTTTCTCCAATGTAGAACAACTCACATGAAGTTAATAATAACCATTTTTACAGAGTGATTGGCAATAATCACAATCTAAATTAATAATAACGACTCACAACTCACATGAAGATAATAATAAACATTTTAACACTAAGGAATAGTTGATAGTTGAGATCAACTTTGAATTACCTTAATCACAATCTTAACATAATGATTGGCAATAATCTAGGCAAGACCTGCAAAATTGCGTCTGGGGTACACTCAAGTCATTTAAAATATATAGATATAATTTAAGGGTTAAGTTTAGGATTAGTAAGATACCCGAATGTACATGATTTTTTAAATTATGAAGCCTTATATATTAGTTTACTTTAATTTATATACATTTATTTTTGATTTAGTTACGTAATAACTAACAAGACATAAAAAACTAATGCATATTATTAATTTGCCTTTGATATACTCAAACGACTCAATTTGATTATATTGGTATTAAAATATAATAATGATATTTGCTAAAAAAAACACTTGATAAGGCTCATTCTTTTTTTTTCTTCACAGAGCTAATTTCATTTATTGTCATTTAAAAGGTGATATTAAATAGTAATAAGAAATTATAAAAATCCATTTAATTGGGAATGGATATTTACATCACCATGGAAAATAGATAGTACACCTAGCAAAATTTAGCGTTTTTGTAGACAATAAGTGATAGATAATAATAATAGTATAAATCAACTTTTTACATACTTTTAAAATTGATGGTGTATTGTCAAATTTTCATTAAAGAACTTCCATTCATTTGAAAAACCCAAAGATGTGACTTGCTTGAAATATAAAGGTATCATGAAAAATACTTTTAAATCTTCTAGATTTCATTTTTGCCTTTATCAAAAATTGAAATTTAGGTCATATCACTAAAGACCCAAATCACCAATTCCTTGCACTATCTTCTTACTTATGTGGCTTAAATGCACAACTTTATCACAATCACATTGTGGTTAAACATTGGCTCCACATAAGATAGTAATTGGGATATATTAATTGGATTTTGCATTTTGATTTGGTCATATATGTTGATAGTGCCATCCAAGATATAGAATGGTAAGTATGGACACAAATGAAAACATCAAAATTTTATATCAAGTTTTACAATTATCTCATAGGATTTTTAAATAGTCTAATATTAAGATTGAGTAAATAGAATTCAAGATCTTTTTGTATTTAACTCAATCAATAATGATTTTTTGGGTGTTTATAATTTTTGGTGTATAGTCATCAAAGATAAGTATAAGACTAAGTTGAGTAGATAGAGTAGAATTTAAGAGATTGTTATCCAACTCATTAATTACAATTTTTTGAGAGTTAATTATAATTTTGGTGTATGGAATCATAATCTACCTACAACTATTACTAAAACAAACATTACTGACATCATAACTATTAAAAATGCTTACGTGTTACAAATCATAATAAAAATTTTCCTTCCAACACTCAATGACGTTGTCATTCTTCTTATGACTACTTTTTTTTTATCTTTGACTTTATTACTCACATTATTTAATGTATAAGATAATCATATATATTATTTCCTTTTTTAATTATTTATAAAATCTTTTTTATTTTATTTATTAAATGATTATTATTTAGTGTTGGATATTTTGAGATGATTAAAACATAATATAATATTAGAATTTTTTTTTGTTATTTATACAATTGGTTACTTAAGCAATGCTTAATTCTAATATGATTTAGGTTGTGACTATTTTCATGTAACAAAAACTATTTTTTTCGTTTAAGCTTTTATAAAATAAATTTACGTATTTTTAGTTAAATTTGATTTTGAAATGTGTTATTAATAATTGTAATACATTATAGAAATTAATGTACTTCATATCGAAAAATTTAATAAAATCGTGCATAACACGGGCACTATTTAGTAGGTTACTATAGCAGAGTTGAAATAATAATAATATTATTATTATTATTATTATTATTATTATTATTGTATTCAGTGTGTTTGCTCATAAATATTATAATCAAATTTTAAAAAAATAGGAAGATTGCAACATCAAAGAAGAATTAGGCCAAAAAGATTCTCACGTTTTGAAAATACTTTTATCAACTCAATTGAGTAAAATATAAGTCATGGTTTATATATAAAACAATTATCTATTTATCTATGTTTGAATTTTTAAATTACTAATGATTTTATCGCTAAATTAATATATTGAGTATAAAACAATGAAAAAGATAATACCTCTATTAAGATAATTCAAGGTGGGTGCACCGCGGACCGACATTGAACTAAAATCTTAAAAATACATATGACCTCTATTTAAAATTGATATAAGCAATTAAGCATGAACCAAATTCAAGTTTCAACTAAAAAAATGGTGTGTAAATAATTAATGGGTTATCTTCAAAAAAAAAAATTAATGGGTTAACTTTTTGATAGACTTGTTAGTTGATCAAAAAATAAAAAAAATAACACATCTGTACAATTGCTTTTGTTATATTGCAAAAATCAATTGCAAAAATTAAAGTGAGGGTTTTTTGTGTGTTGTGTAAAAAATCAAAGGGACCGAGGGACAACTAGTTTAAATCATAAATAAAGTTCAGCTTATACACTAGAATTAAAATGGAACGCTAAATAATTTTTTCATTGACTTTTAGCTTGTTGAATTATATTTTTTCTATTAAATTAACAATATATAATTCCTAATTTTACCAAATATTTTATTTATCTAACTAGCTTAAACCAACAAAAACAATACTCCTAATATTTTTCTCTCGCTAAAAATTAACCATCGATTAACGGCCAACGACAAACAACTAATACTAAACAAGGCTATAGCACCTATAATCTTGTACTTCCTCCGTTCCGATTTACTTACAATATTTGTTTTTTCATGCAGTTCAATGCATTAATTCAATCCTTAATATCTCTAATTATGAATAATAAAAAATTATAAAAATTTGATATTAAATATTTACAATGAAACGAATCAAACAAGATCTCACTTGACTATATTTTAACATGTAGATTAAAAACTAATCACAAATTAAAAGTAATGAATGAATAGAGTCAATGACGGAACTTAGTTGGGGCGGGTAGGGGCTTCGCCCCTCCGAGATTTTCGACAATTTTTATTTAATATACAACGATTATTTTATATTTTTTATAATTTTAGCCCAACAAATAAAAGCAACACAATTAAAGGGAGAGAATAATTGAACAAAATAAATAAATCTTAAGTAATACTGGATTATCAAATTAGGAATGATATTATCATTTAACAACTGGAAAAAACAAAAGAAGAAAGCGATTGGGAGAAATCGACAAAATAAAAAATTAAGATTACTTAATTAAATGATTAGTTTGAATAAGCGAATACTTAAATCACTGAACACCCATACAATAAACAACAAATCTCTTGAGAGACCGTCTTTTTGATAGACGCCTCTCAGGCCCAACCCATTGGAATTTAATTCTTCACAAAAACTTGCGTAAGACATCTTATTCCAAGACCATAATTGGGCCGGCCCATTCTCAGGCGCATGCACCACACACGCTCCAGATTTCAATTTTTGGTTTTTTTTTTCATTTTCTAGATGTTTTTCAATTTGGACCTTAAATGTATCAATATTGACCTTAAAGATATCAATTTCAACGTAAAGTACTTAAACATATCAATTAAAGTAAAAATTTCAATAATATACAATTCATTACTTATCACTGTCAATTATTACCAAACATGCATCAATTATGACCTTATCTTGTTTTTGTTATGATGTTAACTATATCAATTAAAAACAAAATAAATGAACCACATAACAACATACAATTCATTACTTATCAGTGTCAATTATTTCCAAACATACATCAATTATGAACTTATCTTGTTTTTGTTATGATGTTAACTATATCAATTATCAACAAAATAAATGAACTACATAATAACATACAATTTCATACTTATCACTGTCAATTATATTAGGTAGAAATTGATCACTTTAACGTTAAAGTTGATCACTTATAGGTTCAAATTGAAATTTTTACTTTAATTGATATATTTAAGTACCACTTTGCGTTGAAATTGATATCTTTAAGGTCAAAATTGATACCTTTAAGAGTAAAATTGAAAAATGCCCAAAGAAATGAAAAAAGCTTATAGGCTCCATATTGGGCCGCGTCTTATTCTAAGATGGTCTTACCCAAGATCTGCTGTTAATTCTTACTCTTATTCTATATTTTTCTTTATGGGCTGACCCAATTAGAATTGGTCTCTTAAAGAGACCGTTTCTCACACGAATTTGTATACAATAAAACAATCAATTATGAAGATAGTAAAGACAAGACTTCGTAAAAAAATGGGCGACGATTTTCTTGCTAATAGTTTAGTATATACTTTTAGAGACAAATAACAAAGACATATAGTGTCAATGAGATTATAGATAATTTAAAATGCTAAAGAGTGTCGAGCTTTACTTTGATTTAAAATTTTTATGTTATAATTTTTGGATGTTTGGCTATGTTAATTTCATTCAATTTTTTTTTAACTTCGCCCCCTTAAAGTTTTATTCAAGTTTCGCCACTAAATAAAGTTATTTTTGCCAATATTACGATTAATTTGAAACGGAGAAAGTACAACGTACTCCTATATAAATGGAGTAGGATGCAGAAAATTGGCGTTCGGTAAAAAAGATATTTTTAAATTTTAATATTTTCTGGCGTGTGATTTCTGCATTTCACTGCTCTCACTATCATTCTCACTCTTCCTCTCTCTCCCCTTAGTCCTTAGTCCTTACCTCTCTAATTTCCATTTTCCAGCGTCAATGCCTCTTCCAGAATTTCCCTAATTTTAACATCTACCTATTTTTTCTAATTTTTCATCAATTATTTTTGTTAGCACCTTCAATTTTTCCCAATATTTTTCCATTATTATTATTATTATATTACTATTAATTAACTTTTCAAATTCCCATCTTTGTTTTACTGTGATATCCTGAATTTTGAGATTGTAATAATCTTTTTTGGAAAACCCACCTACCAATGATTATTTTTTTGTACTATATTAGATTTAAAAATTGAATCTTTAGTTATAAATTTGTCGAAAATTCTGAGCTTTTTTCCTTAGAAGAATCCTAATTTTTGTCTGATTTTATTGTTGCCTATCTTTGGTTGCAGGATTTAAACCCAAGTTAAGGTAAGTTACTGTAGATCTTGCTTTCAACTCATTGATATTGTGGGATTTTGTGTAGTAGATTGTTAAGTTTGCAAGTTTGAGTTAATTTGGTTGCGGGTTTATAATCTACTACGATTTTCATATTGTGTCAAAATGAGATATTGAAATTGTGTGCATTGTTAAAGTTAATGTGTCTTTAGGGTTAGTTTTGATGACAAGTTGTTATATATTGGTGCTGTTACTTATACAGATGATATTTGGGTAAATGCTTTTGATAACTAAAGGGTTTTGTTGATGTGGAAATTACTGCATATAATAAGCACCCATGACTGTTTATTTACTTTGATTGCAATTTGCAAGCATATTGGCAACTTTACATATACTTCATACAATAATCACACAAAAGGGTTTTATGTTTATTGCGTGAATAAACTATAGTCCGTTATAATCCAAATGCAAACAAGTATAAATCTTTGGTTCGGTCTAAAATGGGCATAAAAAATCATATCGCGATGAATGTTACAAAAATACAAATGCTTAGTTAATGCTCAATGTTTTTACTATTAGGTTTCTTGTATATATGCAACTTCAAAAATTGCATATAGTATTTGCCTTAACGAAATGCTTGTTTGATTGACTTGAAAATGCATAGGAAGGAGAAGTTTATAGGTTATGGAAATTTGTGGGGTTTAACTGTTTTTACTGCTTGGAATAAATTTATACATTGGAGTTGCAAGCTTTCAAAATGTGTTTCCTGCATTAAACTAAATGACTACTGCCTAGTATACTAATGAATTTTTGACGATTTAAAGGAAACTTCTGTTGTTACTTAATCTGCAACACTCCACAAGCTTTGCTACTCGAACTTTTGTTTCTATTTGGTTTGTAGTACTCGTTGCGAGATTGAGATTTTTCTTTACGAGGGTTATGTAATGATGTGTTGTTAAATTGCTAGACGAGTATACGATTATTTCAAAGAAAAAATTCGTTCTTTAAATTTCGCGGTTAAATTCCAGCAACTTTGACCTTTGTTTCATTACCTTTTTATTGAGATTATGATGTCAATTTTTATTTAGGGCATTAGTATCTAATGCAATGTAAAGGTCAAAGTTGACAAGGCTTGGCTAAAAAAGTTGAACATGCTTATTGTTTTTTAAATGGGAGTAGTCTACTCTGGAGTGTCATAGTTTTATTTTTTTAATGTTGATCATGGTCTGGTGTAAAGTATCACCAAAAAATAGTGATATGTTGATTTTTGTTCATATCCAATTTATTTTGTGTAATGTTATATGCTCTTCAATGTGATTCACATATTACAAACTATTATTGTGCTGATTCATGTGGAAGAAAATTTGATATACTGCTTTTTTATGTTATAACCATCTTTTGTATTTCAGCTGTGCCTTTCTGATATTGCTGCTTCTGGATATTGGACAAGATTGCAATATGCGGACCTGTTTCTAGTGAAATGAAGACCTCACCGGTTAGTAACCTTGCTTCATCATGTATTAATCTTTCCTTTCAGTGCATGCGGTTGACATGGGTTTGGTTTTGAACATATATAACGAGTTTTTGACTCTGTGTGGCGCATTTAACAAGTATTGGCTGTGTATGATCCTGGTCGGCAGATAATATGATTGACCCAATTTTCATGTATCTATTCATTGATGTACTTTACCTGGGCTTTTTCGGCATGTTGTGTTTTTGTGTAAATAAAGGTATATGCCTCATAATCCCATGTCTTATGAGTACTCTTACCCCAATCTTTTGGATCAAGGCTTTAACATTGTTGTTAGGTTGTGATAATCCCATGTCTTTGCCTTTTGAATTCTTCGCCACAATGGCGTAAAGATTTTCAGAAGACCTTTATGGGAATGATATGATGTGATTTTATTTCTACATTTGTATATTTATATCTCAATGCTCAACTATGCTTTTGTTTTGGCAATTAAGTTCTTTAAAGATATATCCAAAATCCACATGAATATGCGTGCTTCGTATACGTTGGAAGTTTAAGTTATTTTATACATTTGGAAAACTTTTCTCCTATTTGTATTCATTAATGATGAGTGTTACCAGTTTATCACTAGTTTTGTTGTTTCACTAAAATCATATTATCTTTATTCTTAAATGATTATAAAAATACACAGGACTCTCAAAATACTCCTGAAATACAGTCCACAAACCAACTTTCCCATGAGTCCCAAAGTGACCAACAAAACAACAATACAGAAGCGCCAGTTGCTGACTCAGCTTCAGCTGCTGTTTCAAGTAATGATGGACGAAAAGTTTCTCGAGAAGATATCGAACTTGTGAGAAAACTGTTCTTTTCCGCCTAGAATTTCCTTTATATTTGGAAGATGATCCATTTTCAACAGAAAGCATGTATTTGTTGCAGGTCCAGAATTTGATAGAACGTTGCTTACAACTGTATATGAACAAAGATGAGGTGGTTAAGACCCTCTTAAGTCGTGCAAGGATTGATCCTGGATTTACTACTTTAGGTAGGGTTTAATAGCAATCCATCATTGGCAATTTCTTGACGTGCTTATTCAAACAAATTCTTGTGCAAGTTACTAGATGCTATATTGACTTGAAAGTAATGGAGTAGATACTTTCTGTTAAGAATCTTATGCAACACGAGCTGAGTGAGAATAAAAGTTTTATGCTAGGTCCCATTTTTATTCAAAACAACAGAGACAATAATGCCAAAGCCTTAATCCCAACTTATAGAGTCGCTTACACGAACCAAGACATATAAATGTGAGAGATCGTCGGCAAACTAGCAATCTTATCCAGTTTGCACGAAAAAGGAAAAATCACATGCCATTTTAGCTTCGTCATCTCTCTTCTTTCCATGCCTTGATTTTGCTACTATCATGGTAGCTATGACTTAGCTTTATCTCAGAATATTACAAATAATTTAGTTGGAAACTGAATACAGGTTTCTTCTATGTTGTATTTCTGATTACATTGTTTTATTTATTTGAGCAGTTTGGCAGAAATTGGAGGAAGAAAATGCTGAGTTTTTTCGGGCTTATTACATAAGGCTTAAATTGAAGAAGCAGATTGTTTTATTCAATCATCTTCTTGAGCACCAATATCAATTGATGAAATATTCTGTACCTCCAAAAGTTCCTTTGGCTCCTATCCAGAATGGAATACATCCTATGCCTGGTAAGCTTTTTACATTGAAACCGGGATTGGATCTGAAGTGCTACGTGCTTTCTGTATCATATAAAGATTTCTTGGGGGTTTATAACTGTTCCATTCACTCAGTTTTACGTCTTTCTTTTACACTCAATTGAAAGGGCATCAAATGCACTGTAGGATGAAATAATTGTCTTAAATCCCTTGTGATTTGTATCTATCATCCTGGATCATTTTTCTGAGAAGAAAATTGAAGAACTTTATAGCAGATTTATGCATTGTTGGTTTTTCTTCAGTCTAGATAGTATCTTAACTGTTACCTAACTATCCATTAAAGATATCTGTACAGGTGTAGAGAGTAATTGTTTTCCCTTTAGTATTTATCACAGTAGAGGCAAAGTGATTCATACACTGGGATAGTTGTTTGCGGAAATATCTTTTTGCTCTCTTTCACAGTGGTATTTTATTATCCGTTCATTTTTTTTATACTCCCTCTTATTCACTTTGTATTTCCCATCTGTTGTTGGATGCTTGCCAATGCATTAGCTCAATCCTTAATATCTACTTCCTCCGTTCTGAAAGTCTCTACATTTCGATTTTGTGCACTATTCATCGTTCAAGCTTATTGTATATATTGCTACTAACGTGTAAGATAAAATATAGTCAAGTGGGATCTTGTTTGAATCGTCTAATCGCATACTTTCATAATATTAACTTTTTATTATTTTTAGATTTGTATAATTCAACATATAATTTATAAATAAACAAAATAACGCATTGGAATGCGTAAAAAAGTGAAATGTAGCAAGTATAATGGAACAGAGGAAGTATAATTCTGCCCAATTAAAATTTATTAAAAGTTGATACTAATGAAATTTACTTTGAAGCAAATCAAACAAGATCTCACTTGAGTATGTTTTAACTTATAGATTAAGAATAAAGTAGAAAGTAAAAGTGATTCGTTAATAGTGCAATATCCCAAATGCGATGTAGTGAATAAGGAGTGTTATTGTACGGCTATGTAAATAAGTGATTCTCATTTATTACATTGTTTCCCAATTTTCCAAATGATCCTTTTAGTTTCTCAATTGTATTTTTAATGAGGGTTGACAAGTATTGTCACACATTGAAATTTGAAAGGCAGAGTTTGTCGTTTATGTGAGGTGGACGGAGTATTGTTTATTTGTATTGTTCATCATTTACATATTTGTGTTATTAACTCCTAATTGTTTTCATCGCAGTTAGTTTGCCAATGGGGTACCCCGTCCTGCAACCACCTCCAATCCCGGCCCCTGGTCAACCTCATCTTGATTCTATGAGCCATGGAATATCCAGCTGTCATGTCGTCAATGGAGTTCCTGCACCTAGTAATTTCCAACCCATGAGAATGAATTCTGGGAATGAGTGAGTGCCTCTTCAGTAGTTTTCACTTTTCAGTTTTGTACCTTATCACTTATCGCTATTTGAGCATGTGCTAGCTTTGGGCTTCATTTGTCTCAGTACATGAATCTATTTATTTAATTATGCTAAAATGCATGGAATTTTCCTCCTTTTTGTGAGGTTTTAGTGCTCACAGTTATCTTTGAACTGAGCCTCTACACATTTCATTTTCTGTGTCCACTCGTGAGTTGTTGCCATTTCTTTCAGATTGTGTACCTTTGCCTTTTTCTCTTGCACGGTGGTCTTGTCAATTTCATGTCGGGTATTTACCTGAATGCAATTAGTTGTAAATTCGTTAGGAACTTAAGATCTAGTGATCTCAATGTATATACTCTCTATTTGATAACAAATGTCTTTTTTTATTATGCTTAATTTCACTACAAGTGCCCATTTACCTGTTAGAAAGTTATTTGTGGTTTGCTTGTGTCCCACAAGATTCCCCGACTGTAATATTTTCCCACCAACTTGTTTTCTTTAGAATTTGTGCAAAAGTAAATGGTACAATTGTAACGAAATGAGGGAGGAATATACTCGGAATTCATAGTCATGCATACAGAATGGGAGTATTTAACTGTAACTGGGGGTATTTTCACTTGGTATTTTAGCCAATACACAGATCCATGCCTTTTTTCATCTTTCTTAATCATCCTTTTGTTCTTATGGATGTTGTTTTGTTTCCCTAGTATGGTGATAGAAGGTACCTCTGCCGAAGCAGCACCAGTAATTCCGCCTAATAGTGGCATGTCATCCATGTCAGACATGCCTATAAGTCCAACTTCAGTAGCGTCTAGTGGGCATTTTCCGTTCAGTGCTTCAGAAATTCCTGGGATGGGAGTAGAAGCTTCTGCATTGGATACAGCATTTCAATCTGATGTTGCAAATTCAATTGGATTACAACTTCCATCTGATGGAGGACATGGAAATTCTAAAGATTCTCTTCGGTCTTTGGCTCAAATTCCCTGGAATTTTAGCCTTACTGATCTAACAGCAGATTTATCAAACTTGGGAGGTGATTTTCTGTCCTGTTGTTTTACATACTTTATACCTTTCGCAAGAAATTATAGCTTCTTGGCTCTTGCAAATAGGTCTCTTACGACTTGCTAATGCAAGTTAGTTTTTCAATCGGAAATTGTTGGAGTAAATACCTTAAGTAATCTTGGGCTTCGATATCGTAATCGATTTGGAAATGTGTTTAATGTCTATAGTTTAGACCACCCCCATAAATGAAAATAGTTGGACCCTGGGCTTTGATTTCGTAATTAGTTTGGAAGTTAGTCTTCAGTCTAGATCACCCCTTTGAATGAGAAGATAGACCCCTTAAAAGTTGCGATTTCCTCCCTTCTATGTGGGACAATCCACTTGTGAGTTGTGAGTGCATATGTGATTTCACTATCTTGTCAAATTGGTTGATCCCAATGCTATTAAAATAGCTTCAATCTAAGCGGGATTTGGGGTTCGGATTTGACCATGTTAGTGATAACAATGAGATTGTTTCCTATTGTCCATGGTAACAAACATGATCTCAAACTTTACACAAATAAGAAGTGTAGATCAATTAATAGGCCATCTTAATACAGTTCATTATATATCGAAAAAAGAACTATAAATCTTTCACCCTTTTAAAAATTGTTATTTTGGGAGGGGAAGGATTCAATGTAACAACAAAATACTTTGATCCAACTCTTGAAGGATGAATCGTGTTTTATATAGTGTACGACCAGAGTGATACTGGTTCATTAGTCAAATCTGCAATTTATCTGATTATATTCGTTGTACTCTCTAGTAGAGCAATTATATTGCCTTGCTTGAATCACCGCATGTCGAAGCATGAATTATCCGTGAGTTCTGATAGTCATGTATACTTGGTCGATACTTTTTTTGAAGTTGTGCTTGTTGGTAAATGCTTCAATTATAATGCATAAAACTGCGCTTACCATGTTCGGTTTCTAATGTGCTTGTTATGTTCCGATGAAAATTCGCAGATCTTGGGCCTTTGGGAAACTATCCTGGCTCACCGTT
Organism: Amaranthus cruentus; assembly: GCA_019425755.1. NCBI lineage: Eukaryota > Viridiplantae > Streptophyta > Magnoliopsida > Caryophyllales > Amaranthaceae > Amaranthus > Amaranthus cruentus. Next base: position 23,753,490 of record CM033459.1, on the reverse strand, counting down.
TTTGCCATCTGATTCTGATATCTTGCTCGATTCACCAGATAATGAGGATATAGGTACTATTCGCAAGTCTCCTCTTGTTCTTAGCTTTAACTTAAAATTACTAATATTGAAACGGAAACAATTTGCTTTTTTTAACTTTCTTTCATTTTGATTCAGTGGAGGAGTTCTTTGTCGATTCAATCCCAGGCCCTCCTGATCAATCTGATGAGGAGAAGCCCTAATTCCAGTTTCTGTTCATCCTTCCGAACTCCCCATCATAAAACCTGAACCGAATTCCATTGCAGTAGACTCCGAATAATACTCTTGAAACGAACCAAAAACAGTCGTATTGCCATCTACAATACTTCTCGCAGAAGCTCGGAAGGGATTGGGATCGTGCTATCAGCTATCGTCAGAATTTAACAAACTAATAAACTGGTGCCGACTGTTAATTTGTCGTCGATTGTATTATGCCAATCTAATGATATATTGAGAAATAGTTATGCTACACTAAAAACCCATCATTTAGATATCTTGTTTTCAAATTCAGGACATATTTTATGTTCATCTAATATTTGTATAATGTTTTTTTGGATTCATTGGTGATGATAACTTCAGAAAGTGCACCCTTATTTTCCCCATGCTCCCTTTTCCAGCTAATATAATTTGAGATTGTATGTCAAGATTCAAGGCACAAACAAATAACAATAGTTTGGTGGGCCCATTTGAGTGGATATTAATAATTAGCAAGTCTCCTAAGAGACCGTCTTTTTGATAGACGCCTCTCAGGCCCAGTACATTAGAGTTTAATTCTTACTCTTATTCTATATTTTCCTTTATGGGCTACCCAATTAGAGTTGGTATCTCAAAGAGACCGTCTCTCGCAAGAATTTGTGTTAATAATATGAATATTGTATGTGAAAATGCTTCCCAACAATATCATATAGAGCTGTTCATGGGCGGGTAGCGGATCGGGTAGCACCTAAGAATTCTACCCACGGGCTCAAATATTCAAAAGCCCGCCCGCAATTGCGGACATATATTTTTTGTCGCTATCTGCCCATTTTTAAAGCGGGCTGGACCCGCGAGTAGGCGGGTATTTTTATATAAAAATGAAAAATATTAATCATATTATAAAGTTAAATTTTTATAAGAACAAAGAAAATATAATACATTATTTAAAATACTCTAAATATATATAAAGTCTCAAAATACTCAATTTACATGAATATTGAATATAGACGGTGGAGTCGGCTACTTGTTCGAACTTTGTTAGTCGACTGCTTGAGCGATTTGAGGGTTAAAAATATCGAAACTAGATAGTAGAATTAGAAACTTTATTAAAGTCTAAAAGAAGTAAACCTTAAGGCTAGTTGAAAAGTAATAAACTAAAGTTGGGTATGGGTCATGTAGTAGTATAATTTAATAATTAATAGAATTAATTATTTAATAAATAATATATTAAACTAAGCGGGCGGGCGGGTATACCCGCGGGGTATTTTTGTGGTGTCGCTCTCGCCCGTTTATCTTGGCGGGCAGGTATTACCCGTCCAAACATTAAATTCTTTTGAAAAACGTTGTCCATGCCCGCCCGTTTTTCGAGCCGGATGGGCCGGGCCTGGCGAATAGCCCACCCATAAACAGCTCTAATATCATAAAATATCCTTTCATCCCATAAAAAAATCTTTTTAAACGAAAAAATTGACATTGATGTTAATTTTTCATTCATTTATTGAGAGTAATTCTATCTTTGAATTATTTTTTAAATATTCAATTTTTTTCATTAGTTTTCTTTAAGTGTATTTTTAAATAATCTAATAATTAACATTTGTTTTATTTTTGCTATTAGTATTATACAAATTCTTGTGAGATCTTAACAAGAAAAATATAGAGTAAGTTTCTCAATAGGCATTAAGAGTATAGTAAGCAGACACATAGAATATTGTAAGTACTTAGTTATTTACTCGGTAGGCATGAAGCATATTGTAGGTAGGCTTAAAAATATTGTAAGTAAGCATTAACGATATGGTAAGTAGGTTAGTAAATTAAATTTCTTGTTAGGTATTAAGAATATTGTAAATAGGTATGTTAAGTACTTTTTCGGTGTAGGCATTAAGGATATATTAAGTGGACATTAAGGTTTAATGGGTTGGATCATCATATTCTATTAGTATGTTTCAACAACAAACTAAAAGCAAAAGTTAGATTATTAAAAAATCCAAATATGAGATTATTTATAGTGGATGATTAAAAGATTAAATTGTTAGTATTAATTTTTTAAACACAAATTCTTGCTTGAGACCGTCTTTTGTAAAGACGGTTCTCAAAATCTCAGTGTAATTCTAAATATATATTGTTACAACTCAAAATATAAATTTAGGCTGGATTTTTGAGATTCGTCTTAACAAAAGACGGTTTTTCAAGAGAGAAACTGTTTTTTAAAATAATAATTCTGTACGCTGGTTACTAACCAAACATTTTGCAGCTTGAAATGTACTCTTATTCCATTGGGTACCTGGTCCATTCAATGCTGTCTAATTACGTAGTTTATTCTGATACAATGTTTGGTAGAGACTACATAGTGAAAGAAACAATAATATAAATCAAAGAATAATATTCCATAAAATCGAACTAAAGACTTAAATTGTAACAAATAACAATAATTTAATAACATTGGTATGCCTATTGGGATGTTTGACGTATGGTTTTTGAGTTTTTTTAGTTGGTTATTTGATCAACTGAAAGTATTAGTTATTTTTGTTAGTTTTTAAGTTAACTGGATTAATATACTAACACAAAATTTTACTTGAGATCGTCTATACAATAGACGTCTCAAGTTTGGGTTGACCTAATTTATAAATAAAAAAAAATTGATGAGTGATTGTGTAAGTTAAAAGGGAGATATGTGCTGAGCTTTTTAGAGGCGTCTATACTATAGACGGTCTCTCAAGAGAGTACCTGACATACTAATTACTAATTGTTTAGAGAGATGCTTAATAAAAATTAAGCATTGACTATTATTAGAGAAAAAATTAAGTATTGACTATCATTTAAAAAACCAAGAAAATTAGTTCTTTCTTTGGCACACAAAAATACATAAAAACCAAGTATTGAATTGGCCTCTTTTGTACATAAACGTCAAATTGTCAATTGACAACAAGCTGACTTGTATTTTCTGACTTTTCTTCACCCCTGTTTTTAATTTTTTTAAATTTCATTTTTTTAATTTAGCAATTATAAATTATAGCACACACTATTATCGTATTTCTTATGCAGGTATAAAAAAAAGTCAACATAAAATCAAATATATTAGTGAACATAATTTCTGTGAGTGAGATATACTAGCTGCCTAAATTCATAATTAGGCAACTATATTACAACCGTAAGGACTCAAAAAATTATAAACTTAAAAACTTTATTGAACATGCAAAAAAGCATCCCCTATACTTTATTTTTTTAAATAACATGTACCTTTTTATTTTTTTGATTTTATTATCAATATTTAATATTCTCAAACTAACATTTAGTAAGAGAAAATATGATAGCTTTTAGCAAATTCATGTGAACAATGTATAATAGGACAAGAGCGGAGTTACTAGTAAGCAAAAGTTGTGCATCCTCAAAGATGAGTAAATGGTTCAACAAAGCAAAAATATTTAAAAATCGACTTAAAAAGTTAAATAGAAAATAATAAATATTATATATAATTTTAACGTGATTTACTAATAATTTGCTAGCTATGACAATAGGCAAAGAGAAAACATATTTTATTAATGTATTATTTAAGTATATGCAGATAAAACCCATATTATTACATCTTAAATTCTCAACATTTTTTGACTTCCGTCACGTAAATTACTGTTTTCAGCTTTCTCGCCTAAAATCCCCACTTTACCGCTAAACAAACAATCTATTTATAAAATTGAGTTTAAGCCCAATTAGAGTACATATCACTTTCTCTAAATAAGAATATAAGATCCTATGCTAATTCTCGTTGCTTCTCTCCACGCTCTTCTCTTCCATCAGACATAGTATTAAAATAATCGATAAAAATATAATTTTTTTTAAAAAAGAAATTGACTTGCTTTATGCACAAAAAGTCCAAGTCAATGGTCACATTCACATTTACATTGGTCTTTTATTCAAGAAGACGAGTAGTTAGTACTTCATAAAGAAATACTAATAATTTTCCCTCTAAAAAACTAGAGGCAATTTCATTATTTCATAAATTAATAACCCCTTTATACACGAAATTTCCGTCCAATTTCCCTCAATATACTCCAGTTTCCATATAAATTACTAGTACGCAGTAGTAGCAAGTAGCAACTATTATACCATACCATAATTTCTTCAACTTTGCTTAATTTCTCCCTAATTTCCTCCATTTTCGAACTTATCAAGCTTACTTCATTGTTCAACACTTCAATTTTTAGGTTTTTAGCGACAATTCGCTTTTATCGATCATTAGTTTTTCGTTCTGGTTACAATGGTTAGGGAATTTTGGATCATTTTTAGTTGTTCGTTTGATGTGAAATTACTTGTGGCATATGATAATTCGCTGCAATTTCAAGTTATTTTGTGGAATTTTTTGCAGGATGATGAGGTGTTCGTCGAATTGCGGCCGTTTTCTACGTCATAGACATATTGTGCTGTAAGCTGCTTTTTTTTTCACCGATTTTTACTCGAGACCGTCTTTTGTGGAGACGGCAGTCAAAAGTCCGACCGTCTTTTGTGGAGACGGCAGTCAAAAGTCCGGTCCAATTCTAAATTTATATTGTTATAACTCTAAATATAGATTTGGGCTGCACTTTTGAGAGTGGTCTCTCAACAGATTACTTGTTTTTTTTGGTTATTTGGGGTAGATAGAAAGAGTAAGTAGTAATTTAAAAGTAACTTAAAAGTAATTTTATATTTTAATTGATTTGTTAGTTATCAAATTATGATTTTTAATTAGGTTATTGCTATCTATGAGAAGTAAACCTATAGATAAAAAATAAAAAACCTATAGACTATTAGGTACTCCCTTCGTTCCTTTATATTCTTCTACCTTACTATAACGGGTAGTTTCAAAAGTTCTTTCGTTTTAGAATACTTTCTATTTTTGGAAAGTTTTCAACTCACTTTTATCCCTTAAAACCCTACTTTTCTTACTTCACACGAATATTTAATTATTTTTCTCTTATAATTCCAATATAATCATTACTTCCCACTACTATATAATTAAAATAATATCCACTACTACCAAAGATTTTATTTTTCTTCATCTTTGTGAAAAACTCAAATAAGAACTAAGAAGATCAAATAGGAACGAGGGAATATTAGATATTTTTTCTTTGATTAAGAATACCAGCAATATTTTTCATTACTTTTCTTCTTCCGACGTTAAAAATTGTGATGGTCCTTGCGAGATATAATATTTACTTAATTATTTTAAATTGTCAATTTGCTACATTTTTTTATTTTGAAATGGTTCTATCACTATCTTAATTCCCATCCCTACACTGTGACACCCCTTCAATTATGTTTGGTTTTCCCAAATTCTTGTATAAGATGGTTTTATCGTGAGACGACATGTTTCATACTTGAATTAAATAGTCTAAATTATAGATTTTTTTAGCATATTGGCTTCTTATTTTGGTATAGTTGAAAAATATATGTAAGCTCAAAACTCATGCCCGGTCAGACGATGGATAGTTTTGTCTATAGTAGTTTTACTTTATACTCTCGGTTATGATTACTATTTACTTATTGTTCTTAATTTATATTTTATTCTTAATTTATAAAAAATATGTTTAAGTGAAATTTTAATTTATTCATTTCAATATAAAGTTTATTAATATTAACTTTTATAATTTTTAATTATGCACGATATAAAGTTTTAAAATGTTAAATGAAAAAAATAAATGAACTATTATAAAGGATACGAGGGATTAAATATTTTCGGCCCCTTTACTTTTGCTTGATCCTGAGTTAGTTGGCGTGGTAATCATGTTATGATATCTGATACCTTAATGTGGGATTTTTATAGAACCAGGGATCTACTTTTATCAAAGTGGGTTTAGGGTTTTGTTTGGTCCCTCCTAAATTCAGCACCTATTAATTCAACCAAAAGGTCTTCTGAGAGATCATCTATGGCATAGACGACACTCTCAGCAGCCCAACCCAATGGAAATTTCAGTTGTTTTTTGAAAAGCGTAAAAATGGCTGGATCATTACACCCGTCTATGCTATAAATCGTCTATAGCAAGAATTTGTGTAATTCAACTCAATACTAAACTTTTCTATATAAGTAATAAATTAAGATTGCTTCAATTTATTTACGCTACATTTAGTAAGAATTAACTCTTAATTTTCTTTGGTGTGAAGTTATTCGCTTATTTATATTTAGTTTATGTCCTATGCTACATTATTAGGAATTCTCACTTTTAAATAATTTTCTACTTTCATGTGTTTATATAGTTTTACAAACAAAAACAATTAACAAACAACAAAACATTAATTTGTAAGATATGATAATATGAAAAATTATACTTCATTTAGTGGGTCAAACCAATCATTTATGATCAATTCTTCAAAAAATTGGACAATTTTTTGAGTTTCATGCCACTATTTTTGAGTTGCAATCAAACTTTTTAAAATTATTTTTAGTTACTTTATTTGTATTTCGGTTCAAGATTTTTTCGTACAAGTCTCATATGCCCGACATTAATCAATTGTTATATAAGCTACTAGTGATAATAAATAATTTTATGTTAAAATATATTTCGGCTCAAGTATTTTGGCTCAAGAAGTATTAATTTTATGTTAAAATATATGGCATTTTTTAAAATTCATTTTAATAATAAATTAAAAATTCCTTAATTTGTAGATAAAACCAAACCCAAAAAACCCAAAAATAATCCGACTTGAAAATAATTTAGCTTATAGTTTTGACATGTCTACTGATAGTAATCTATGATTAAATATAATAAATTTTAATGTTATCCTTTTAGTTTCTTCTCTTCCATTATCATATGCTATGGTAAACCCGATTTTCATGTCATTCTTTACTCCTATTCTCCGAATTTTGGTTTATCTTTTGTCTTCGATGTTCTACCACGTTTTCCACTTTTCTAACCGTAATTTTTGGACTCCCTGGCTCATGATCGAACAATTTTAACGATTTTCTCTTACTTTGTCTAAAATATGTGCGACAATATATAAGATCTTTCTATATGTGTTCATTTTTTTCCTGTACTTTTAGAGTAAGTTCACTCATCTTGAGCCCTAATTAACATAGTCAAGTGGGTATATAGTTTTTTGTTAGCAAAAACTCTTTGGGTTGACTGTCACTAGAACCATGGTTAGCGGTTACTAAAATATAATATATATCAGTATTAGATGGTTGAGATTCGAACCTGTGATCTCTTGTTATACTGGCTTCTGATACCATGTTAAGGAACCAACTCAACCAAAAGCTTAAGTTGATGGTTGAGGCCCTTCGATATGTTATATACTCTAACAGGGTTAGCGTTTCAATAACAGCTTTGAGAGGGGGTAGAATATTGTGTAGGGAAGTAAAAATGCGTATGGTTAGCACTCATAACTCAAAAAGTGATGGGAAGTGATTGAGTGTACTTGAAACCATAGTGTAAAAACAAGACTACAAAGCATCGCTTCGGCCACGTTTGTAAAGATTTTCAAAATAAATGAACCGATATATCCCGCCCTGCCAAGGTGTAAAACAAGTCGTGTTTTGAGTCGTATCATGGAAAATCTTATGATTTTAACTGATGTGTAAGCATTATAATAACCGTATCACTTTACCACATCCCACATCCCGTTACCGTATTTTTACACAGTGCTTGAAACTTCTCCCTTGATCCTTATGATAATGGAAGGATTTGGATTATGAAACATGAAGAAAAGTCCTAGACTTTTAGTATGATTCAGCCATTGAAATAAAATTCTAAACTTGTAAATCTATATCTGGCAGGGCCTAATTAAGTAACGGAGGGTGCCAACTTGCCATCTCTAGCTTATAGATAAGGTGCGAAATTTGAAGTGTTTCAGGACAAGTTTATAATCATGTCAGGAGGTTTGCAGCTATCTCAATTTATGAATTATATGAACGACAATCGAGACAGAGTTGTAAGGTAAATTTCTAGTGTTTTTTCATGGGTCTTTCATTGTATTCTCATAATCTCTTTTATTGCACTAACCACAAAAAATAGCCCTTACAAACACTCCAAATGAGATCACAAGCTGTATTGTTTCCTCTTATTAAACTTGGACTCGAGTATTAATGTCGGATACTGGTATGTGTTCAAGTGTCAGATATGTTTAAATATTTAATTTTACGCCTAAAGTGAAGTGCCAAGTGCCATACTAATGTCCTAGTAGGAAGGATCGGACACGGATACGTGAAGCAAGATAAAGAGTCCATCAACATAGGTTTTCTCCTAACATAGATAACCCTCAATTAGCTCTCAGTGCTCTTTTGAGCTTCACTCCTCTCTTCTATGAAACATTCTCCGAGTTTAGGCTCTTCTTGGAGACAACTCTGCTTTCTCCAGCTTTCCTAATGACCTTATATAGGTCCACAAACATATTGCTAAATGCTAAGGGAACTTCATAGTAAAACCCACCAAACCACAACTGTTATGTATCTGCAAACAAAACAGGGCATCAAGGTCGTGTCCTAATTATAACTTGGACACTCCCACAAAACAGCAGCAGCCCCTGCATCCTCTTCTATCATCTGATACTTGTGCACATATCCAGACGAGCGCTAGGCTACTAGCATACTATCAAACTATTGTGTAAAACCATCTTTACTACATGAGTTATCTATAGGAGTGTAGGGAAGGGGTCTTGAATCTTGATAGTTGAATTTAACTAGTCTGGTTATTTGAGATTTTCCGTCAAATATATGCTTGTATTGTATAGAGGTGTTTGGCAATTGACTGTTGGCTCTTTTTAGTTGGCTTGTTTGACCAGCTAGAAGTGTCGGGCATGTTGGTTGTTTTTGTTGGTTTTTAAGCTAGCTGTTTAGGAAGATGTATGGTAAACTTGGATAATGGTTGTTCGCTATTTATTAGAGAAAAAAGTGGACGAACAAGCCAAAAGCCATTAAAACCAAGAAAGTTAGCTTTTTCATTTTGGAGCAAAATCATTTATGTAACTTTTTTTTGGCTTTTTGTCCAACCAAAAAAGCCATAAGCCAAAAGAAGGTGTGTTTGGCATGAGGGATTTGGGGTAAGGGAATGGGACTTTGTCTTAAAAAAAAGTCCAAGTCTTTGTTTGGTTGATGGGAATGGGTATAGGAAATGGGATTAAAATAGAAGAAAGCCCCCAAGAAAAATGTCTTGGGGGAGGGGAGGTATTTGAGGTGAGACTTTCATCTTATATATTTCTTCCAAGTCCCTACCATGACAAACAAAGGGATGAGACATTTTTATCTTCAAAGTCTCAATTTAAAAGTCTCATCTTAAAGTCTCACAATTCCCATTCCCTTGTGCCAAACACCCCCTAAAAGCTAGCTAAAAAGCCATTTACCAAACTCTGTCAATACGGCCGTTGTTCTGAGTTAGATTTAGCCACATTGCTTTTTTTTTTTTTTTTTTTTCAGGTTTGAGGGCCGCAATTCAGAAGGGTCAACTAGTTCCGATCAACCACTTTATCCTACTCAAGGACCATTACAACATCCTGAGAATGTAGCACAATTCGGCTCAGCTTTTGATATAATCCGTGGAGGATTTCAGAGAGTTTCTCCAGGAATCAAAACCTTTGGAGAATCTCTGAACTTTAAGGTGCTCAATAATCAATCTACTAAGAAGCCAGGAAAGCAGAAGATCATTCTTGATCCCCAGGGGCCATTGGTACAGAAATGGAATAAGATGTTTCTAATCTCATGTTTTCTTGCTATGGCCTGCGACCCATTATTCCTTTACATCCCTGTTATAGATGGTGCTAAGAAATGCCTCAAGCTGGATGCGAATTTGGAAATCTTTGCTTGTTTTCTTCGCACGTTTACAGACTTGTTCTATATACTTCATATCGTCTTGCAGTTCCGTACTGGCTTTGTTGCTCCTCCATCTCGAGTGCTTGGAAGAGGTGAATTAATTACAGACCATGCTGCTATAGCTAAAAGATATATCTCATCTTACTTCTTTGTCGACATTCTTGCTGTCCTACCCTTACCTCAGGTACTCATTCTTCTATGTTGCAATTATTCAATAAAAAAAAGGAGGATACATATCATTGTTTGCTTATAAAATTGGTCAAGAATTAGTTCTTTTCTCATGTCGACATGTTTTTCTTTTTCTCCAGATGTCAGTTTTGATTATCTTTCCAAAGTTGATGGGTGGAGGTCGTTTGACTTCAAAGGGTTTGTTGAAATTAGTGATCTTCATCCAATATATCCCACGGTTGATTCGAATCTTTCCTTTATACAAGGGAGTAGCTAGGACATCAGGCATAATTACTGAAACAGCTTGGGCTGGAGCTGCTCTCAATCTGTTTCTGTACATGCTAGCGAGCCATGTAAGTTCAAATAGCTTATTAATGTCCGTTACATTGTCTTTGTGACTTCTTCAAATAACCGTCATCATGATTCTTATAACCAAACTGCTATATAAAATGTGTTTTGACTGTTTGTATATTATATACTACGTCATGTTATAAGCTTCTGAGATGGTACTGTTGATACTTTGAGAAACCACTCAAAAAATCAAAAAAAAGCATTTCATATAAAATTCAAAGCAGTCTGTCAGTCTGTGTGCTCAATGCTCATACAAGTCTTTAGCTGTGCTGCAAGCTAGCAACAGGATCCGAGTTCTTCTGCTGTTCACATTAAATAATTCTTTTGGAGTGAAACTACAGGTGCAGAAATCGCTAATCAATCACCGTGATTTATAATTCACCATAAAGAAATAAAACAAATACCAATAAAATAAACAAAACTAAAAAAGATAATTTAAAATCCTAAAAGCCTTAAACTGTTAAATCTTCCACATAAGGATATTACAAATCACCGTTATTTACTTAGACTACCTCCTGCAGGTATTTGGAGCAGTTTGGTATCTTTTTTCTATAGATCGGCAAGGGAAATGCTGGCACATGTCATGTGTTGGGGAAGGATGTAACCATCTGTCGTTGTATTGCAACGACAAACACAGAGCTTCAGCATTCAACAGTTCTTACTGCAAGCTAGTAGATCCTGATGAAATAACTGATTTCAGTGTTTTTAACTTTGGCTTGTTTTATGATGCTCTTCAATCAGAAGTTGTGCAATCTACTCATTTTTGGAAAAAACTATTTTACTGTTTTTGGTGGGGCCTTCGAAATCTCAGGTAAGCACTTAATTAGTCAGTTAATCTTTCCAGTAATTACTGAAGTAGATTTGGTTAATGTCTTATGATATGCATATTTTGAGATATTGCAACCTCTTTTAAGCTACCAAATACAATGAATTTGAATTTATACTTGACAATAATGCCCATAATACATGTAAATCTATGAAATAATATATAAAATTATCAACCAACATACCTTTTTTATGATTCATGGTAGCCATGTTTAATGTTGGAAAATCTGATCGGTAGGATAAGTTAGACTTTCCAAATGCATTCTATTCTATGTATTGTGTGATCCCCTTTTATGTATCTGGAAATAGAGATATAAATTTTAACTTCCACAATGAAAATGATCTCACGCCATACATTTCTCCTTTATGCCTCTTTATTTATAGAGACTTATGGAAACCAAAAGAAGCGTATCCTTATTTAAATGCGAATCACTTACAACGCATGCATATGAGGCCGTAACCTCTATCTAATTAGCTTTAGTGTGATACATCTAATTTTCCCGTCACTAAAAGTAGATTATTACAATGGTATTTAAACTTTATATTGATATTATTGCCATTAAGCGCAATGTATCTTTAATGAACATCTTTGGCATTGACTGTTCAAGTGATGATTAACACATTTTCTTCATAGCACATTTAACCCATTAAAATATTCTAACACAGTGATCACTCCCTTATATCTTGTTAGGGTTTTATTTTAATACCGCAAGCGCACGGGTGTCGTAGCACAATTACGGGTCGGATCACGGGGAGACAGGATTAATACAAGAGTTGATTAGTTAATCACTTGAGAAACAAAGATTTGATTGGTTGTTACTATAACTACGTGATAATACTTAAGAAAAATGATGAATTCAAGATAATAAAAGGACTAGGACATAGGAATTCCCCACTAATAGCATGTAATTATTTCGATAAGGATTGCAATTGATTCCGTTGAATTGAATTAGCGATCTAACTTAATCACTCCTTTTCGGGATGGTAATCAAATTAAAACAGATTAAATGGGTTCTCTCAATCTCAACTTTCGTATTTTGATCGATTAACATCACAAGAGCACATACTACTCAATCTCAACTTTCGTAATTTTGATTAAGAAGACATATTAACTTGATTTATCATCCAAGACTAATAATATTCTCATCCCTCAACTTTCGTGATTTTGGTTTTAAGAGAAATTAAAAGACTTTAACTTGAATGATCAAACATAACAATTTAATCAAACCAATTCAACATCACAATCATCAATCCTCATTTAACAATCACATACATATTAGGGTTCAAATCCTATGCCCTAGCATACAAATCTACTCACTAATCATGGCTATGGAGATTTCTAAGACTAATAAACTATCATGAAACAAGAAATAAAACATAATTTAAAAACTTGAATAATAAAGAAAATACCTTGACAATGGAGAATTGAAGAACGGTAATGTAAATTGCAAATGAAATCCAAGAGTACAATATTGAAATTCTCAAAGAAAAGCTTAAACTAAATCTATGGAGTACAAAGGAATTCTTTGAAAAATAGTGGTTCCAAAAATTAAGAGAAGAAACGTTGAATTTCCAGAAATGCCGAGTTAATAGTCGCCAATGATGGCATTCTAGCCGAGCTCTCTTCGTCAATACGGCAGCTTTCTTGAGCGACGAAGTCGCACATGATGGGCTTATAGTCGCCGCTTGGTTCCGAGTGTTGAAAAGAGATCGGAATTTGCAACCACTCGCTGCATAGTCCGTGGCGAGTCGCTGCTTTCTCCTGATTGATATTGGGATTAGCAGTATGCACGAGTCGCCGCTATGGTTGTGGCGACTCGCTGCTTTCCTCCCCGACTTGTTTTGGCTCGCTTCTCCATCATGCTAGGGTCTTAGGCTATTTCTCCAAGCCTTCACCCTCTAATAACTCCGTAGACTAGTGAAAAGCCTCAATTTCGCCTCATAACGTCATAAACCTACAAAATAAGCACACGAGACAAAAATTGCAACAATCCACTACCATAATCCCTAAATATCATTATAACTTCGCTCACGGAGTGTAGAAATAGCATAAATAAGTGCAAATAATTGCACTTATCAAACCTTCCCATGCTTAACCTTTGCTCGTCCTCGAAAGCAAATCAAGGTGAAAATACGATAAAACAAGGTCGGACATGATGTACAACTCCTAAACTACTTCTTATACCTCCCTTTCCTAAACTCCGCTAAACCCCGGTGTTTGCCAAGAGTCCAAACATCTATACCACTTGTTCCCCTTCACTTGGCTAACACCCACACACATAACACAAACACAAAAGATAGAACATGTAAACCAAAAATCCCAACACTTCAACCTCCTTATAACTCCTCAAAGAATATGAGAAATGAAAAAGAAAAACTACAACTTATCTCTCCAATATTGGTGGCCTACCCAAATACCTTCCTTATGACTCCCTCTTCTTATGACGCCACCCTAAAGCAAAATGACAAATAGATAAACTATGAATCTCTCTTTTTCTCTCATTTTGCCTAGGGGCTCATTTTTGGGTTTTCGCCCTAGCCACTCATTCATTTTTTCAAATCTCACTTGCTTACCCACTCATGCCGCTCTTTTGCCTAGGTCGCCCTTCCGGGTTATCAACCTAGCTGGGCTTTTCTCTTTTCAAGCATGTTTTTCTTTCCCTTTTTCAATAAACAACAAGTACAGATTCAGCTACAAAACAAAAATCAAAATGCATGATCAAGCTAAATCTATACAAATACATAGGGTAGAAAGCGTAAATAAACAAGCAACAGATTTCCCCATGCTTGCTTTTCACGGCGGGCAGCAATAGGGTGTTCAGCAGCCTAAAGATGCAGGGTCTTTAGTAACCCCAGATAAGACAATATAGCACAAAAATATGAGAATGTAGCCTACCTAATAAACTCCAATGCTAAACCGGGATAGCACCATCTGGTTGTAGCATTACCTCTTAGACATGAACAATGGCTCTCCTTATGTCTCCCCAAAAATAAGAGGCTTCCTATCTCAATCTCCTTCCCCTCATAAATGATCTCACATGAAAGCCCATAAAAATCCAAAACCCCTTATCGACCTCAAACCCATCCCAACACAAAAAATCCATCATCACAACCATAATATAATGTACAAAAATAAAAACCCAAACTCCAAAACTGTAAGGCTCATGCAATGGAGCTCTTGGATCTCGCAATCCAAGAACTTACTTTGGATCAAAGAGGATGGGGGTTTATTTTTGGTTCAAAATTTTTAGCTCATAACATGCAATGGTTGAACAGGGATGATGTGCGAGAATCTATGTGAGGATAGCTTGGGGTTAGGTACCGTAATCTAGTGGAGCTAGAATATAGGAAAGATAAGAGAAGAGATAGGGATAGAAATATACCGTGGATGACAACTCGTGTGAGGAACGATGATATCGAATGCCTTCAAATGAACACTTACTCTCCTTTTGCCTAGCCTCCTTCATGTGTTAATGGCTAGCATTCTCTTTTGTTTTTGTTTTTTTTTTGTTTTTTTCAAAAGATATACATCCAAAATACAATAAAATGAAAACAAAAAAACAAAAAATCTAGCCTAGGAAAAACAAAAGAAAGATACAAAACAAAACAAAACTACTACACTCAGCGTGTGTAGACTCCAAACCTCCCATGCTTATTAAAGCATTGTCCCCAATGCTTAACTACGAGTAAGGGGACAAAAAAACATAAGATTTCGTAAGCATACGTATGAGGAAGTCTAAAGTAAAAAGAACTAAAACAAAAATAAAAATCTAACTAAAAGTACGGTGCTCCCCGAGCTTTGTTTAACGCCTATAGCTCACTTGACTCACCCCAAAGAAACATCAAGAAACACCAAAGGAGCCCTTATAAGCTCTTCCAAACACATTTGCATTGTTTCCTCTTACCTTCAACCTAGATCATTAGCTATCTCGTTCCCTTCGCTACAAACAACATGATCTCCTACTTCAAAAGGCCACACCGTGAGCTCATTAATCAATTTACATTTTTCAAATGAAGCACCCTCCTGGTTTTTGAGCTCAAAACCATCTTCTCTTCACCCACTTCCAATGTTAGTTTACTCTCTTCACATCAATGATAGCCCCAAAGAGTGGCTAGGCAAGGTCTACCCAAAATGATAGGAGCGTATCTTCGAGCATGTCCATGACAACAAAATCACATGGGAATACTAGATTCCCACAAATACCGGGACATCCTTCACAATTCCTATGGATGCCTAATATTCGATCGGCTAGCAGTAGAGTCATGCTAGTCCGAGTAGGCTTCCACATTTGGTAGCCTTTGATACACGTAAAAGGCATAAGACTAACACTAGCCCCTAAGTCACACAAAGCATTATCAACAAACTAAACCGCCAATAGAGATAGTGGATAGAAAAGCTACCCGGATCATCAAGCTTGGGGAAGTTGTTTTAATATCACCGCACTACATTGCTTCTGATAAATTCACAACTCCTTCAGCTTTGTTAGTGGTGGTGAGATCCTTCAAGAATCGAAAGCAAATGATGGAATTCTCACCGCTTGCGAAGGGGAACTTCAACTCGTATATCTTTCACCAATTGTAGAAACTTCCCATACCTCTTCTCTAACCTTGCCTTAGCTAACCTTTGGGGAAATGGTGCGGTTGAACATAAGGTAGCGGGTAGGTAGTGTTGGCTCAATAGTAGTTTAGGTGTGGAGTCTCCCTATCATCAAATTCTTGTGGAACTCTGTCCTTGGTTTGGGGTATATTCTCAAGAACTTTACGACTCCTAGTAAGAACCGCATTCACTTGTTTCGGTGGATTGCTTGATTCGTTGACTAGGGAATTGGTTGGGAGCACCCTCAGACTTCTAGAAATGTGTTGCCCCATTTGAGCTATTTGTGACTCCATCATATTGCTTTGGTCCGAATGAGTCACCGATGCCTCAAGTTTACTCATATCTTTCCTAAAATCGGTTAAATTGATTCCGAGCGGCCATGAATTGGCTTTGAGACGCTATGAACTGGTTTAGTGCCATCATGGTTCGAAAGCTACTTTCCATTCTTCCTTTGAGGTGGAGCTTGTTGCATAGGAGGACGGAAAGTCGGTGTGGAGGTTTATTCGAAGCCCGTGGATTGAATCGAGGCCTTGGCATTATCCGATGTGGATTCCGCACATTTGTAGATGAGTAGAGAGATATTGGTTCTTGTTGGGAATGTGTGAATTATTGTTGTACAACGCATTAATCTCTTCCGCAAGGTGCAGAGTAGGATTTCATGCACTTGGAACTCAGGCTCGCCACCCTGAAGTTAGCATGCTAATGGCTTTCATCACTTCCATCCGGCTTGGTGAGGATTGTGTTGCTCGCTCTCTTCGCTACTCCATGAAGAGGAATTTTGCAATTGTTTCAAAAGAGTCAACAGATGATCTTCGTTTTAGAACTCATATCACCACCACATGCAAAGATTTATGGTGGACCTCGGCTCGCCATGTAGACCAAAGTAGAAGGATTGGATGAGTAACCACTTAGGAATTTCATGATGAGGGCAATCGCCTTTAAGATCTTTTAAACCGCTCCCAAGCCTCATAGTAGCTTTCAAAAGGACGCTTGCTTGAACGCCTCAATCTCTGGATCTCAGCTGGATGTTTTTCTGGAGGAAAGAACTTTGTGAGGAACCCAGTTGCAAACTCCTCCCATGTTGAGTATTTATTTGGCGCTCGATTTGAACCAAGACTTTGCTTTGTCTCTTAGACTCAAGGGAAAGAGCCTTAAACGAATGGTATCTTCGTGACATTATTGATGTTAATGGTGTCACATTTCTCAATGAAATCGACTGATGATCATGTGGGTTTTCGTAAGGGTGCCCACCGAATTGATTTCGCCGATCAATTGGATCAAGTGTGTGCGGCTCAAAATTATCTCGCATCTATGGTTGGCTTCACAATGCAGAGGCGATGAATGAGCGTGGACGGCCTACCCATTTGGCCGAATGTCGGCGTGGATTAGCCATTTCGTGAACCCGGTGGTGTAGTTCCTGAGGGTGCCCGGGGCGCTGGATCGGAGAAGGTGCCCCGGACGCTTCGTCATTCTCTTCTCCCACGAAAGCGTGGCTCTTACGCAGAGCGGCCTCGATCTCCGGATCGCATAGAGTTCACTTGCCGATCGAGATCGCTCGGCATTCAACAAACAAAGCGTACTCCGTAAACCAAATAGATATTTGAGGAGAAACTGAAAAAAACAATAAGAAAGAGTAATTAACTAAACTAAACTAAATTAACCGATGCCTCCCCGGCAACGGCGCCAAAAACTTGTTAGGGTTTTATTTTAATACCGCAGTTATCGGTCGTGAAGCACAATTACGGGTCGGATCACGGGGAGACAGGATTAATACAAGAGTTGATTAGTTAATCACTTGAGAAACAAAGATTTGATTGGTTGTTACTATAACTACGTGATAATACTTAAGAAAAATGATGAATTCAAGATAATAAAAGGACTAGGACATAGGAATTCCCCACTAATAGCATGTAATTATTTCGATAAGGATTGCAATTGATTCCGTTGAATTGAATTAGCGATCTAACTTAATCACTCCTTTCGATGGTAATCAAATTAAAACAGATTAAATGGGTTCTCTCAATCTCAACTTTCGTATTTTGATCGATTAACATCACAAGAACACATACTACTCAATCTCAACTTTCGTAAAAAAAAAGACTTTAACTTGAATGATCAAACATAACAATTTAATCAAACCAATTCAACATCACAATCATCAATCCTCATTTAACAATCACATACATATTAGGGTTCAAATCCTATGCCCTAGCATACAAATCTACTCACTAATCATGGCTATGGAGATTTCTAAGACTAATAAACTATCATGAAACAAGAAATAAAACATAATTTAAAAACTTGAATAATAAAGAAAATACCTTGACAATGGAGAATTGAAGAACGGTAATGTAAATTGCAAATGAAATCCAAGAGTACAATATTGAAATTCTCAAAGAAAAGCTTAAACTAAATCTATGGAGTACAAAGGAATTCTAGAGTTTTTAAGCAAAGAAAAACTCAATCCTCTAAAATTAGGTTAAATTCCACTTAAATAGTGGTTCCAAAAATTAAGAGAAGAAACGGTTGAATTTCCGTAAAAATGCTGAGCGACGAGTCGCCACATGATGGGCGACGAGTCGGCGCTTCTCTTCTGTCT
The DNA here is from genome assembly GCA_019425755.1 of Amaranthus cruentus. Lineage (NCBI taxonomy): Eukaryota > Viridiplantae > Streptophyta > Magnoliopsida > Caryophyllales > Amaranthaceae > Amaranthus > Amaranthus cruentus. Next base: position 23,734,968 of record CM033459.1, on the reverse strand, counting down.
GAATACTGGCAGTTTCTTCTTGAGCGACGAGTCGCCACATGATGGGCGACGAGTCGTCGCTTTGGTTCTGGAGTGTTGAAAAGAGATCAGTGAATTTGCAACGACTCGTTGCATAGTCTGTGGCGAGTCGTTGCTTTCTCTCTGGATTGATATTGGGATTAGCAAGTATGCGACGAGTCGCTGCTATGGTTGTGGCGACTCGTTGCTTTCCTCCTGGACTTGTTTTGGCTCGTTTCTCCATCATGCTAGGGGTCTTAGGCTATTTCTCCAAGCCTTCACCCTCTAATAACTCCGTAGACTAGTGAAAAGCCTCAATTTCGCCTCATAACGTCATAAACCTACAAAATAAGCACACGAGACAAAAATTGCAACAATCCACTACCATAATCCCTAAATATCATTATAACTTCGCTCACGGAGTGTAGAAATAGCATAAATAAGTGCAAATAAATGCACTTATCATATCTCTTCCCTGTGTATATTATAATACAAAAGATGGAATGCTGTATATGTGTAATCTGTTTATTAACACGGCATGTAGCACGGGGTCTTAGCTAAAAAAGTCAATAATGGGAATCCAGATTCCAGGTTCTGGGATCTAAGATGAGCTGATGTAGACTTATGTTGCCTGGGAGAATGGCGGTAACCATGTTACTTTGCCGCTATAGCACAACATCTTATAATCTCAGAAAACTGCTCATATTCTTATGATTGCACTAAATATGATAAGCCTTTTTACTATTCCTCTAGCCAGCTACGTAGAGAAATTCATTTTGTGTTTGAATCAATGTAAGCATGTAGTTAAACCTCGAGAGAAAATTAATGGAATTAGAGTAAACATCTAGCTGTAATCTTAGATCTGTCGGTCTTTCTATTGTGCATGTAGTTTCATTATTAGGTCTGTTCTGTTCCTAATGGTTGCAATGCAAATTTCGCTTGCAGCTCTCTTGGACAAAATCTGAAAACAAGTACTTTCATTTGGGAGAACTTATTTGCAGTTTTCATTTGTGTTGCTGGACTGGTCCTGTTTTCCTTGCTTATTGGGAACATGCAGGTGACTACAGAGCATAAGCTTTTCTGACTGGATAGAGTCCCTTTATCCCTTTGAGTTTGCCCCATACTAAACAAAAAGCTCTTACATAGAAATAGTAAATGGGGCAAATTCAAGGTGGCAAAGGGAGTATGTTCATTGTTTTAGCTATTCCATTTTCCACGAGCATTGGTTTTTAATTTAAGAATTAAAAGTATCTTCTGGCTACTTGTTAAACAGACATACCTACAATCAACAACCATAAGAGTAGAGGGGATGAGAATCAGACGACGAGATGCAGAGCAATGGATGTCTCATCGTCTGCTTCCAGAGGACATGAGAGAGAGGATTCGAAGGTATGAACAATACGATTGGCAAGAAAAAAGAGGTGTTGATGAAGAGAGTATAATTCGTAACCTTCCTAGGGATCTTAGGAGGGACATCAAGCGGCATCTCTGTTTGGAACTTCTAATGAGTGTGAGTGCATCGACTAGATATGCGTATCTTCACTTCCTCCAATTCCCCACAGTCCTGCTTGTGTAAAACTTGATAGTCTTAAGTTCTTTTCAATTTTTTCTTATTTTTTTGATATATTTTTCAATAGGTTCCCATATTTGCAAAAATGGACGAGCAACTGAAAGATGCATTGTGTGATCGTCTTAAACCGATGCTTTATACTGAGAACAGCAACATCGTTCGCGAGGGTGATCCTGTTAACGAGATGTTGTTTATCATGAGAGGAAGTTTATTAACTATGACCACAAATGGTGGAAGAACTGGTTTCTTTAATTCAGTTACCCTCAAGGCTGGTGATTTTTGTGGTGAAGAGTTGCTCACATGGGCCCTAGATCCACACTCTTATTCCAATCTACCCATCTCAACTAGGACCGTAAAAAGCGAGACAGAAGTTGAAGCCTTTGCACTGTTTCCTGATGATCTAAAATTTGTGGCATTACAATTTCGTAGGCTTCACAGCAAGCAGCTCCGACACACGTTTAGGTAAATCTTTCTTCACCCCGAAGAAGTTCATGTGAACAACCACTCCAACTGAATTATAGGTTCATATAGCAAATCCCAAACTTTTGGGATTAAAGCTTTGGCGTTGTTGTTGTACTCTGCCTAATGCATGTGCAGAAAAATTCTTCTGCATGACTTCAATCCTATATTGTCTTATAAATAATGAAATTACTACGCATAGTTACTTACACCAATGGTGAATTTGTGAGACCCATCCAAATCTCAGTCCTAATTCCTATAAATAGTCGCAATTTTAGAGATGATTTCCCTTTATGTTTTTAACTTGCACAATCACCTGTCGTTTGTGATGCGTTCAGGTTTCATTCACAGCAGTGGAGAACATGGGCAGCCTGTTTTATACAGGTAGCATGGAGGCGGCACTACAGAAAGAAGCTTGAGAAATCTATACGAGAGGCTGAAGAATACGCTCTAGCAAAGGAGGGTGGAAGCTCACCAAGCTTTGGTGCCACCATCTACGTGTCAAGGTTTGCTGTCAATGCACTTCGTAACCTGCGACAAAATAGTCCCCGGAATGCAAGAATTCCTCCAAGGTCACCCCTTCTCAGCCTACAAAAGCCAACTGAGCCTGATTTTCTTTCTGAAGGTGATTAGTATCTGAACTCTTAGCTTTTCAGTTATTTTTGCTTCGACTTGTACCCTTGATGTGTAGAGTATCACCATGTAGTATAGGTTTTGTAAATTTGATGTAGGAGTTCTTCAACAACAGCAAATAGTATTTGCTGAATTTGTTTCGATATAATTCAACGTGTCAAGTGTATAGTGATGATGATTAATTAATTACTGGCTAATTAGTAACATTACTTTAGTAGCTTCGATCAATAGAGACGTGGATCTTTTCTAAGTTGTGTGGAAACTTCTCTTCTATCCTAAACTACCTTTGTCGAAACTGTGAGGGTTCAACTTGGATAAATGCTAGAAAGTTAAGGAGAACAAAGAGAGATTGAAACAAAGAGACAAACCAATTGATCTTGATTTTGAATCCGAAAGTGTGTGGCCTCTCAGCAGGGCCGTTCCTGAGGGTAGTTTTAAGGTGCGACCGCCTAGGGCCTAGCTCATAAAGCGGCCCAAATTGAGTTAATCCTTATAATTAACAATTAGTATTTGCATAAGTAGCTTCTAGCATAGATCGGACTTGCAGCATTATGTTTCTCAGTTAAACACATGACTACTGAAAGTCTAAACTACATAATTGGAGAAGAAATAACCGAAATTATAAGGGTCTCAGTTTCACTGTTCTCCAAGTAATTTTCGCTTTTCTACTTTCATTATCGTTCTTGGATCATTATATTGCACATATATCTTCACGTATAAGTTGTTGCATTATTATACTATATTATCTAAAACAATCGAGTAATGTTTGTTGGAGTGTGTAAAAAAACAAAACATATTAAGTGAAAAAACGAAGAAAAATGTAGATGTATACATAACATATTTCTCATATGATCCAAAAGATTACATTTATATGATCATTGTAAGAGATGGATCTTAGAATTGTCGTCGTTCGTTTCGTTCTTGGTATAAGTTGTCGATTGTATCCTGTAGGAGCACAGATGGATGTTAGAGACCGATTACATATTGTACCTTTAGTGAAACAAGTTCTAGGTGTATGAAAGGTATAGTTACCTTGTAATACTTAAGTAATTGAGGCCTCTTTTTCTTAAAAGTTGGAGTTAGGAGATCACGATCCATGTCAAATGGTACGGGATCAAGATGCACTGCCTTGATTTCTTCGAAACCTTTTAACTGCGAAGGGTGGTGAAAAAGTCACATTCAATGAATCTTTGTTGAAGTGTCTATGTGTTATCCACATGTGAGTTATCCCACATCAGAGAAAGATAGGAGTATGCATCAATTTATAAACTCAAGGAGTAACTCTCCTACTATCACCAATTGGTTTTAGTAGTGAACCTTCTTTGGGTTTATGAGCAGACGTAATTCTCTTTCTTGTTTGGGTTGCCCCAATCTCTACGTTTCTTGAACCTTTTGAAAAGATAGGTGTGGAAAAACCGAGGGAATCGAGAAACATACCTTGTTTGCTTTGGCAATCTCCTTGAGTCTAGTAAGGATGTAGGCCTTTGCTTGAGGGTTCTGACACAATGAACTGAAATCATCTGCATCAACTCCATGTTCGTCAGCTGCCCAGCGTTCAAGAGCCTGTTTGTTAGGGTTGACAATAGCAACGAGGAACGATTGGAAGCTATTTCCATAAACCCAAATCTGCAACAAATATACGCACTCAGATTATTAATGACAGAGGAAGTTCTGAGCATGTTCATATTCATTTCCTCTTTAAATTATTAGGTTAAACAAGTTTAGCTAGTTTGTTATGTAATTCAAATAAGGAAGATTAAGTTCACAAATAAAATGTTCTAATAACCTATTAAAAATTAATAAGTTTATACAAAAGAATTAAGTGTGAAAAAGCTAAACCATGTGTTCTAATGTATAGCATATAGATCAGGTTTGTACCGCATCAATTTCTGAAGCAAGACTGTAAATATTCTCTAAATTTTCAACTGACACATATTCACCCTGTGAGAGCTTGAAGATGTTTTTCTTGCGATCAATGACCTTCATGCAGCCATCTGGTTGCCACTCTCCTATATCCCCTGGATAGTTTTTCAAGGATTTCAAATATATAAGAACAATTTTCCTACATTAAGAAGAATATGTAAGATTTTTTGTTGATGAACCAATTCAACCAAAAGTTTAAGTTGATGGTGGAGGCATTAACTATGTTATATACTCTTACACGTCCCCTCACACGACCGTCCTTTAGGCTAGAAGTGTGGATGCTTATAGGCATTGAATAAACCACATTAAATGAGGGATGGTTGAAATTTGAACCCGTGATTTCTTATCACATTGGTTTCTGATACCATGTCAAGGAATAACTCAACTAAAAATTTAAGCTGATGGTTGAGACTTGAGGTCCAAGAATATGCTATATACTCTAACACGCCGTTCATACGAAAGCCTTTTGGGCTAGAAGTGTGTTATGCGCATAGGCGCTAAATATTGCTTTTTAGATGAGGGGTGGTTGAGATCCGAACCCGTAACCATCTGTCTCATGTTGACTAGGAACTAACTCAACCAAAAGGTTAAGCTGATGGTTGAGGCCCAAGATATGTAATAATATGGTCTAACAGATTACAGTTTAGACTCACCTGTGTGGAACCATCCATCAACCATGACTTCATTTGTGAGGTCTTCTCGTTTATAGTAACCAGTGAAGAGGGTTTTCCCTCGAATGCATATTTCTCCACGTGGAGTGCTGGAAAGAGCATCATACCCCATTTCTGGCACGGATTCCAAGCAGATATCAACGTTTGGCATAGGAGGGCCCACGGTTCCAATCATTGACATATCATTAGGTTGTGCAATGAATGAAGCTGCACAACTTTCTGTAAGACCTATGATAAAACAAAAAAGGTTGTTTTTGTTCAAAATTTGTTATACAAATAAAAAGATTCGTTATATAAACAAATGTAGCACCCAAAATGGAAAATGAAAACGGAGGGACTACAAATAGCATATTGCACACCATATCCTTGTAGCACATGCGCACAAGTCACTACACGTAAGAATGTTTCGACACCGGAAGCAAGAGGTGCTCCACCGGAAAGGATCAAGCGAAGTCTTCCTCCGAGACCTTCTTTGATCTGTGGCCACAAAGAGAACAAAGATTCATCCGACATAAATTTGTTCAAGGGCATTTTTGTTAAATGATATTTTCTACAGGTGCTCTCTTGAGAGACCGTCTTTTGTAAAGACAACTCTGAAAAGTCCAGCCCAAATCTATATTTAGAGTTATAACAATATATATTTAGAATTGAACTGGGCTTTTGAGAGCCGTCTTTACAAAAGACGGTCTCATGTAAGAAGTTGTGTATTTTCTAACGAGAGGTTCAAGGATACATGAATCAGTCTGACACTCTTGCATCAAAGAACTCATATTACCTTACTAAACACAATCTTATCAAAAAGAGGGGATGCCTCTTCTTGCTTAAATCCTTTGTTCATATTGGTTAGTTTGCTGCAATTTCCAAAACAAAGGTGATCAAATAAGATAACTCCTATTGTTGGAAGTGAGCTACTTTGGTGATATCGGGGCGATGTAATGTTGCTGTTACGCGAACTTACTAGGAGTAGGCGATATTGAATAATGTACGCTTCAGAGCCCCAGAAGACGATATCTTTTCCATCAAACCTATATCACACCAGAAAGTAATAAACTTTTTGATAGAATTTAGAAAACGAACCTGAACAACCCAAACAAGTAGAAGTAGTTCACTCATAAATCCAAAGAAGGTTCACTACTAAAACCAATTAGTAATAGTATGAGTTACTCCTTGAGTATATAAAGTGATGCATACTCTTCTCTTTCTCCGATGTGGGACAACTCACATGTAGGTAACACATGGGCACTTCAACACTTTCTAAATTTAGAATGTGTGTGCTCCATAGATGAAGTATTATTTCAGTAATTCTGATGTTTTACCTGAATAAATCCTGTCTAAAACGCGCGGAACAGAACAAAGAAGTGTCGGTTTCAGGTCTCTGATGTCTTCAGACAGCAGTTTCACATCCTGTATGCATAAAACTGAGAAAATAAGTGTGTGTGTACAAAAACTTGCATATTCCGTGTAATGCTTCGTGATTTTCACTTACTCCTCGCCAATATCCTATCGATGCACCGGTACAGATGAATAATTCCTCGACCACTCGATCGAAGATGTGTGCTAGAGGAAGATATGAGAGGTATACATCATCCTGCCTTAACTTTTGTTTCCGAAAGAAAAGAAAACACAACAGAAACTAGTTAGTTGGTGTGCAGTTGTTAGCTGCCAAAGTAGTTAGCTGTAAGTAAATGTAGTTGTTAAACTTATATTTAACCGTCTAATTATCTGTGTGAATTAAAATTGTTCGGTAAATACGACTATGATAGATGTTTATGTACAGAAAATCGTAAAAACGTTACTTATGACTTTAAAATGCTACAGCTTGTAACGTTATTGAAAACAACTATATATGTAACACTAAACGCTACCTTAACGACTAATTTACCAAACAATGATAGAATTATTTTTTCTAAAGTAGTGTTTCAGCCTCATTAAACTACTATACCCAGATTTCATTACCCCCACGTAGGATAACGCTTGTGGGGATCGGACGTACGCAACCTAACACTTATTTATGATGATCTGAACTCACCTCTTGATTAATGCTCTGCAATGAGAAATTTATGCCGGATACAACAGTGACAACAGTCTCATTGGAAATCAATACTCCTTTGGGCTCACTAGTTGTACCACTAGTATACATTATTGTGCAAATATCACTTTTCTTTTTTGTAGGAACATCAAATTGTTGATTGTTTCCCTGTTTTAGCCATTTTCATGCACAACAGTGTTAGAAATGAGGTTTTAAATTCATAATCATATAAAAACAATTAAATGAAAAATTAATACTTGAGCATGATAATAATAATTGACATTTTTGGCTCCTATCCTCTAGGTGGGAAAAAAGTTATTTCACAATGTACTAAAGATGTGTTTCATCTTTTTATTCAAATGAGTCTATTATTTTAATTAATGTTGAATATATCTTTGAGATGGAGATAGTGTAAACCTTTCTAAAAAAACACCAATTATTCTCGATAGGGTCATAGATTTACAGTTATTTGATTTCAGATTATAATGAGCAATAACAAAATGACTCATTAAATCATATGCACTTTTTATTGATGTTGAAGTTGCAGATGTTTGCTATCGTAGTTCAATCGTAAACAACTTTTTTGTTAATATCACTAATAACTTTCAAACTCTATTTAGGCGGGAGTAATTAAATGACATTGGGGTAATAAAATGCCGTGCTTTAGTAAGTTTTTCTTAGAGCACTCTCATTGGCGTTAAAAAAAAATTAAAACAAATCTCTCTTTCATGTGAAAATTTTTGACATAAAATATTTATCCCATCAATGAAAATACAAAAAACTTACTCAACACTCCTTAAAGTACTAATTTATGTAGAATTAGAAAACAATAAAAAATTTAAAACATTAAAATATAGCAAAATGGGTGTCTAATTATAAAGCATAAAATTTTATGACCAATAGTATTATATATATTTTTTAATATATGCATAAATAAAAAAACCAAAAAACCTATTTAAAAAAAATACAAAAAAGTTATTTGGATATGTGTCAGGTTCTTATTGGTTGGGTGAACCAAGATGTTTTGTAAAAATTTTCCATGCAAGTATTTTTTTTTATTTTACAAACATTTGAGATTTTTTTTACAAACATTGGGATACACTTTTACCCAAATAAAAAACAGTGAGAGATCGTCTTTCTGAAAGACGTTTTCAGGCCAATTCATTAAAGCTTATTGCTACATTTACTTTATATTTTTCCTAATGAGCAAACCCAATTAGAGATGGTCTCTCAAAGAGAATGTCTCTTACAAGAATTTGTGAACAAAAAATGATGAACATTGAGATAGCTTAAAAGAAAAAGATTTACCAGTTGCAGAAACTCATCCCAAGAGTAGATAGCCAGGCCAAATCTTTCAGCAACTTCCTTTTGATTATTTTTAAACTTTCCGAAGCTCACAAGTGCTTCATAGCAGAAAACATTATGTAAGCCAATAACATTATTTTTCCTCCATATAATAGCATCTGAAGTTTTACTTACTTTTCAAGTAGTTTGATGTAGTGGACAATGTTTTGAGAACCTATCATCAAGTGGATAGGGTTAAACACTAAATCGATCCGTGGCAAATGGTAGTTGGTTGTTGATTTATTTCACCAATTTTAAGTATTAGTTGTTTTTTTGACTTTTAAAATAGACGGATAAGTTAGTTGTTCTATGAGAATTTTGATAAAATCAAATATTGGTCGTTGACTAAATATTAGAAAATTTGTGGACCAACAAGTAAAAAGTCAATGAATAAAGTCAACATAATAGTTATTTCTTAAAAAGTCAGTTTTTCAAGTGGTTAAAGTCTAATTTTTAACCACCAGCAAATTGAAAATCAAAAGCCAACTACTAAACACCATTATTGTGAAGATTTACATAGCCTTAAGAGGTAATTAAACATTGTAAATTACCTCAGAAATCTTGTTTTCTTCTACAAAAGCAATAGACACTTCTGCATGACATATTATGTATTCCACTGCACCAGCACCTGTTGATCGATCAGAACATGTTAATATTCTCAAATCACATTCGCCAGAAACAACGACTTTTTAAACGGAGGAAGAAGGTACATTGGCCTCATACCAAGAGAATCGTAAAGAGGGACACAGTACAATCCATGAGCGTTACAGGCCTGCAACGAGTACGTAGCATTAGACCTCATCACTACCATTACCCGACTCATAAAACATATTGCATTGTATCAATTCGTGTCATTTAATTTCTCTAGACGTTTTAATATGACACTAAATATACTATCATCATAATATTCAGTGTATTCTGCTCATGGAAAGATTAAAAAATATAAAGCTTATATTGTACCTGCATGCTGATCATCCATTTCGGGCAATTAGTACTATAGATACCACATCGTCCTCCCTGTAAAATAAAATAAAAATGTAAAAGAAAAAACAAAGAGGAAATTTAAATTTATTAACAATTATTTATGAATTATTCTACCAACGGCCAATTGGTTGTTTGGTATCAAAATACAAACTACTCACAAATTAATCATTTTATAATCTTTAAACAATTAAATTCATCCGAAAATATAATACTATTCTATATTTTTCATGGGAAATAAAATTTATTTAAAAAAAATAAAAAAACTTACTTTACTAATACCACAGCTACGAATAGATGCTCCAACCTTAATAACAATGTCATATACCTCCTTGTATGTCAACCAAACATAATTTCCCCCCTGTAAATTAAGATATCAATATATATGTTAGAGTATCTAACATATTCTGAAGTCTTAAACATCCGCCAATGTGTTTGGTTGAGTTGGTTTCTTTATATGGTATCAGAGCTAAGTTGACAAGAGGTTAATCGTTCGAATCTCAACCATTTCTCATTTAAAGTATAACATTCAACGCTAGATTCCTAGATATAAGAATGACATGTGTTGCATCCACACTTCTAACTCAAAAGGCTTTCGTGTGAAAAATATGTTGGTGTATTTATACTTTATCCTGAAACCTTAACCATTAGCTTAAGTGTTTAATTGTGTTGATTATTTGACATAGCATATAAGAGAAAAATATGAAGAACAAAAAAGACATAAAAGTCAATAATAAGTGTAACTTTGTAAGGCCTTACATTTCCATGATATCCAAGCATTTGATTATCCGGGCATTTCTCCACTGATATGCTGCAATTATGAAATCACATACATGGTTTAACAGTTAAATTAGACAACTCACCGAGTATAAAGCGAATTTAAGATACTAGTACAGAACAGACACAACATACATGTTTCACGATTTCCATGTATTTATGTTACATAATATAATATTAATAAAACTTTTAATCAAATGACTAGCTATGCCTATAATCTCAACGTAGGAAGTAACTTTATCCGATCAAACAATATTAAAACATATAATATATTTTGAGCTATAACTTTCGATCTACTTAAGCTTTTCAAGTAGTTATTTTTGATATGATATCAGAAGCTAACATATTTCCTCCGTTCCAATTTACTTGCAACGTTTGTTTTTCACGTAATTTAATGCACTAATTCAATCCTTAATATTTCTAACTATCGATCAACTTATTATTTGCAATGAAACGAATCAAACAAGATCTCACTTGACTATGTTTTAACTTATAGATTAAAAACTAATCACAAATTAAAAGTGATAAATGATTAGTGTCAAGTTTTAAAATCTTACTACTAATATGGAAAAGATGAAGTAAAAGATTATAACAGTTTTGAAATATATCCATCCCTTCTTAATTCAAGCAGAATATTTAACACGCAGAATTGCTTTTAGACTATACATACAAATATACAATAGTACGTTTTAACATTTAAACTTTTAGTTGAATTGATCCGAGAAAAATCGAACATACCGAAAAATATCCCAACAAGTTTCCATTCCAGGAAGAAGTGGTGGAAAACCATGTTTAGCAGTTACACTTCTGTAAACTGGGCCCATTGAAGGTTTCCCATCTTTTGCCTCCTTGGCTTTCTCTACCTCCACAACATATTTTTTTTCTTCCATTTTTTTTAATTATCTTTTTTTTTCTGTATTTTGCTTTTCAAATTTCAATGTTTTGTGTTACATCCATAGATAAAATGTTCTTATAAAAGAACAATACAAAAAAGTTCCCATTTTTCAGAATTTGGAAATTTTAATTTGGTGACCAAAATCAACTAATTAGTTTTTGTTTAGTACAAATTATCAAACCAACCATTCTATTGACTTATGCCTTGCTTTTGGGATTTCTTCTTCATTTTTTCTTTCTTTCTTTCTTGTTAAATTATGCTAGCCCGTCTGGAAATATCTTATCATTTTGACTTAGTTATTTTATTATTTATAAATACATTTTAACTTTAATTATTATTATATTAACAGAAGGTCTCCTGAGAGACCGTCTATGGCATAAACGTCACTCTCAGCGGTCCAGCTCAATGGAAATTTCAGTTGTTTTTTTGGAAAGTGTAAAAATGGGCTGGACCATTACACCCGTCTATGCTATAGACCGTCTATAACAAGAATTTGTGTCATATTAATACTCCATCCGTTCTTAAAAGTTTGTCCTATTTGGATTTTTCACATATATTAAGAGAAGTGGAATCTTTGTAGTGGGCAGGTATTATTTTAATATCAATAATAATATCAATAATAGTGTGAAGTAATGATTGTACTCCCTCTGTCCCTATGAAATAGTAGCAAAGAGAAAAATGATGAGAATTAAGAAAGTGGTAATAAATGAAGAGAGAGAATGAATTGTGTGGATGAAATTAAAAGAGAGTTAACATGTATGGATGAGATTAAAAGAAAGTGGTGGGCCATAGTCCAAAAATATAAATGCTGCAATTTAAGTGGGACGGACGAAAATAGAAAATGCTGCAAATTCATAGGGACGGAGGGAGTATTGGTATTATGAGAGAGAAAAGGTTTAAATTAAAGATAAAATAAAGAAACAAATGAAATTATCATTGTCATTAACGTAGAAAGAGTATATTTGTGGAAAATTAAAGAGACTATGAGGGTAAATTTGGGAAAATTTTTCAAAAATGGAAAGTATTTTAAAGTTGACAAACATTTAAAACTACTCGTCATAGTAAAGTGGACAAACATAAAAAAACGGAGGAAGTATATCATTAATGCAGGAGAAAACAAATTATATTCTCAAAATATTTTAATGCACAAATTATTATAAAGAAAATCTTGTATTTCATAATATTATTTTTATTGATAGACTAAAACCTAATCATGAAAGTATCCAACTATTTTTAGACGGAGAAAATATTTCAATAATATTCTCAAAATATTTTAATGCACAAATTATTATAAAGAAAATCTTGTATGAATTTGATTTTTACATTTTTTAATCTACACTAACCTTAAAATAATTTAAATTATAAAAAATATTATTATTTAACAAGTACAATATAATTAAATAGAATCATTAAAAAAATAATAGAATCATTAAAAAATATTTGATATTATTAGATTATACACATTATAATACAGTGAACAAAGTAATAAGAGTTTGATAATACTTTCTTCCAAAATTTTTTTTTTTATTCATTTATATGTCGAATTATACACACTTAAAAATTATAAAAAGTTTATATAATGAAAGTATGCGATTAGACGATTCAAACAAGATCCCACTTGACTATATTATTACTTACATGTTAGCCGCGATATAAAAAATAAGCTTAAACGATAAATAGTGCCAAAAATAAAATATAGCAAATATTATAAAACGGAGGGAGTATGACATCATACAAATGGAAATATTTGTATATTTATACACGTAACATAAAAACCGGATACTTGTGAATTGTTGGTAGTGGTTTGATCAACTACTATTAATAACAGATAAAAAAAAAAGATTTTCCTACCAGTTTCTCTCAACTAAATTCTACTCTAGTATTCTCAAAAGTAAGTTAAACTTGAAATCATGAACTATATTAAAACTTAAAAATAAAGTAAGCTTATACTTCTCTTGTTCTAGACTTCTAGCCATTTTGCTCATTTATTATTGGCACAAAAATTAAGAAATTCAAAAAATTTTATGAGAGACAGTCTCTTTGAGAGATCATTAGGGGTGAAAATTATTGGGATAAAAGCCGCAAATCAAACCAGCCCAAACCAAATAAGAAATATGATTTGGACTTTTTGTAGAATTTGGTTTGGTTTTGGATTGAAATTTCCAATACCGAAATATTTTGTTTGGATTAGGTTTGAGTATACTAAAAACCGAAAACCGCAATTATGAACCGAATTAAAATAGAAGCTCACTTTTTACAATGAGCTAAACTACTTGTTGAATGAATGTACAACTTGACGTGCAAATAGAAAATTTTAATTGACAATACTAACAAAAACGAGGTAAGCAATCTTATAACAATAATAAACTTTAACTTTATTTTGTCATTTCCATTTTTGCTATATAATTTTAGTAATCTAATTCGATTTGCAATTTAAATTTGTTTTCAGTTGAAAAAAATGGTTTGGATTGGTTTGAAAAAGTCTAAACCGAATTAATTTGGTTTGGTTCGATTTGGATTATGGCCCAATTTGGTTTAGTTTGGATTGAAAAATAAAAATCCGAAATAAATTTAGTTTGATTTGGTTCTATGAAAAAAACCAAATCGCAAACCGAACTTTCACCCCTGAAGACCATCTCTAATTGGGGTCGTTATATATTTTTTAAATATTGTAAATAGGCATTAAAATGATGTAAGTAGACAATTAAGATATTAAAATTAGACATTAAGATATAGTAAGTAAACATTAAAGATAATGTAAATAAGCATTAAGAATACGATAAGTAGACGTTAATCTTTAATGGGCTGGATTTGAGATGCGTCTCTCAAGAAGACTATCTCTTAAGAGACTAGTTGTAAAGTCATCAAAAAATAAAAATTGGACAAATTTACTATAACTTAATAAAATGAAAAATTGGATAAGGATAGAATCGTATAGGTAAGAAAGAAATATATTCCAATATTTTTTTTAGCATTGGATAATCGATATATATTCCAATATTTATGATAAAAAGATGTAAATTAGTAGTTAAGAGTACAAATTATGAGCTAAAGGTGGAGAATTCAAATCTTGGCCCCTGGGCCCTGCTTTATATTTCTAAAGGTGGAGAATTCAAGTGCTCTCTTAAGAGACCGTTTTTTGTAAAACGACTCTCAAAAGTCCAACTTAAATCTATATTTAGAGTTGTAACAAAATATATTCAAAATTGAATTGGGCTTTTGAGAGCCGTCTTTACAAAATACGGTCTCTAGTAAGAATTTGTGAATTTGTATAAGCGACATCTAACTTACGGCCCAAGATCCGCCACTGCGCCTAGGCGAGCTAACCTTGCATAGTAGATTCAGTGCAGTCAGTATTTGAATTAACAGGAGGAAAATTGATATTAGCTCCACATATCTTTGGCAGTTGATGAAGTTTCATAGGATCATAGCTAGCACCAACTAATCCTTGCTTGAGACACACACAAACCTCCTCCACAGCAGGTCGGCTTTTGGCCGCGTTGGCCACTTGGTGGATCCCACGGCAGCACGCCGCCTCAGGCAAGGCAGCTGCATCTTTAATGAAATCCGCGCAGGGTGACAGGTCTGTGATTACAGCCCTGCATCTTGCGGATAGACCCTGAAAGAGGGCAGAACCTGAAGAATAATGGGGTAGTAGTTGCAGGACTAGAATTGTAGTAACAGCACCAGAATAGCAAAATCCCATATCGACTGTGTAATATGGTCATGAAAAAAACAACAGTTTATATATGATATAAACATTTTCAAGTTCTTTGTTACGTGTAGGGAATAGAATTGTGCCATGCAATTTGTGAGTGTCTAGAACTGAATGTAGGGAAAACAAATAAAGCGTGTACTTTTGTAGGTAAAATGCTTATGGTTCAAATGGATAAAGTATTTCCATGTGGTGCCAAAGGTTTGGAGTTCGATCTCCACTGGACGTAAGTGGGTATCAATTGGGGTGTTCTTTACTGCATGTATTTCTCTTTACTCTCTCCTTAGGGGAACGGGTATGATTTGTCCGCATCATTCAACAAAAAGAAAATCTCCACCCAGATGTTGCCTTGTGTGGGATATTATTCAACAAAAAGAAAATCTCCACCCAGATGTTGCCTTGTGTGGGATATTGGGAGTGTCCTTTGGTGTAAGTGTCAGAATACTTATGTATGACTCGAGACAAGGCTGGTCATGCTGTGAGCGATAATGAGGGTGGGAAAGAGTTGAGTGCGTTGAACGTAAAGCATATGGGGTGCATTGAGCAAAGCAAGGTGGCTTCAATCAAGGCAACAAGAGACTCTGCAAAAGGACGTGGAACCATGTTTCGAACAAGGCATGGAATGGAGGATGGTTGCCTCGGACGAAGGCATCATTACAAATCAAAAATTTTTCGGTTCGTGAATTTGGTTTATGCAATTAATTATCGTAACGCCTAAATATTAGTCATACCCATAAGATATCATAACGCCTAAATATCAGCCATACCCATAAGTTATCTTGATACGACCCAAAACACGATTTATTTTACACCTTTAAAACGCCGGATTATTTGTATGTTCAATGTGACTTGTTTTGAGTAAATCAATCAATACTAATAAACTAAAATTACGAGAATTCAAAACTCACTGATATATTTAATGTACTGTAAAAATGGATCATGTTTTTTGAGTATTTATATAAGATCACTAAATAGATCACTAAATATTTGAAAGTAAAATAGCTACTTAAATCTAATAATGCTTTATTTATTTCATATATTGGTGAAATCTCTGCACAGTTGAGCATGTATTATTGTATCACCTGCATAATCTGCACATGAATTCACACTCTAAACAAGTGAAGTTTGTTGGATCACCAATAGCCCAATACCGATCCTGCAAAGAAAAGATACAAAGTAAAAGCAGTCAATGGTTGGTTCACATGTCGAGCTGAGCTAGTCAATAGAGGACTAGAACCAGGACTAGTCCATGAAGTAGTCGGATTAGCCAATGGTTCGTAGCCTAGAGACTAGCCCTGGTTCCAACCTCTATGGCAAATGAGTGTTGGCCGAAGTTGTTCACCAACAGTCATTTGCTGGTTTTCTCGGCTAAAAGTATAAGCTGATAAGTCAACTGTTTAAGTTAGTTGTCAGGAAGATGTTTGTTAAAAAATTATTCACCAAACATTTTTGTCTGTTCAACCAATCAAAAAGTCGTGCAAAAAGCTATTTTCACACGCTAAACTTTACTTCGACTCATTGCACTATAATAAGCGTGAAGGAAAGAATCGATTACTTGGAACAATCGGTATCTTTGGAAATAGGAGGGACATTGATACTAACAAAACATTTCTTAGGTAGTGCAGCAACAAGAGTAGGATTGTATTGAAAATCAGCCAAATTCGACTTCAAGCAATTGCAGATGCTCATCGCGTTTTCATGAGTGTTAGCCATGGTTGCCACACGCTTAATTCCATCGCAACAAGGCCTAGAAGGCGAAGGAGATCCCTGTGAAGTAATATACGGTAGACAAACAGCAACGCTTGCAATGACAGTTGTGCACGAAGGAGCAGTTTCGGGTGATTGATCACAAACACTCGGTCTTGTCAATAGCGAGCTAAGTATGGCCAAGTAACCGAGAAAACAAGCTATTTTGTTCGCCATTCGTACGTGTACGTGTAGCTAGCCGAGAATGAAACACTGAGGATATAAGCTTGGTTTATTGGGGAAGGATTGTTGGATTGTGCTATATATATATATATATATATATATATTATATATATATATATATATATATATATATATATATATATATATATATATATATATATATATATATATATATATATATATATATATATATATATATATATATATATATATATATATATATATATATATATATATATATATATATATATATATATATATATATATATATATATATATATATATATATATATATATAAAAGTGTCTGCATTTGTGCCATAAATCTTGGTCATGCATTTGGCACAAATTTGTTTTTGCAGCAACAAAAAGTGTTGTAACTACAAGTTTGCATGAAATTTTCATTTAAGCCGCATCAGGGGCGGAGCAAAAAAATTAAAGCAATGTAAACTAATATCAACTAATATTTGACAGTTTTAAATTTCTCTCTGCAGTCGGACACCTTGCACATGCTCAGAATTATTCTAGGGCCACACTCATGAAAACATGAATATCAAATGTACCAAGAAAAAACGGTTTGGATTGTATTATTATTTGTTTTGAGCGGTGAACTTTTTTATAAGACTTCTGATTACCTCTTCAGTTCTTCTCATATTTGTTTGGGTTGTCCATGCTCTTTTTTTAAATTCTATCAAAATATTGTATTCCAATGACATGGATTTGTCATGTACTCATGTGCATAAAGTAAGGACTAGTACTCTTCTCTTTCTTGGATTAGACCAATGCTATGTTCCTTAAAGTCGGGTACTGATGTCGGATACTGGTACGTGTTCAAGTGTCGCGTACGTCTACATATTCAATTTTACGTCTAAAATGAAGCGTCTAAGTGTCATACCAATGTCGAAGATCAAGGATCAGACACGAGTACGTGAAGCAAAATTAAGAGTCCGAGTAACATAGGACCAATGTATTGTGTTGTTGATTCTTTTGTTTTTTTACACACTTCCATCCCCCATTTAGTTATTATGTTCATCAAGGTTCAATTTGATAAATGATAGTGGACTGGTTAACTATAAACTGATATTCTAGTTGTTAAGCCAATTGTTATAGAGATTTATAGTTAAAATTAGTCGTTGATTGTTGATTGTTTAATTAGATATCATCTGAGTTAAAAAATTAAGAGTCTTTAATTTGACTTAAAAGTCGCTTTTCAGCTAGTTTATAAGTCATTTTCCATATTACCTATCTATATCACACGTAGAAAACCACTATCTAAGAATGACTTGTATTTTTTGTGTTTCATTTTTAATAGTCCATTTATTTTTCCTTTTTCATCTTAGTCAATTTGGCTGATATATTTTATCCATTGTAAATCTCTTTGATTGATTTGTTTTGGGTTGAATATAGGTCTGTCAAACAGATTAAGTTGGGTCAGGTTTGGGTTGAATATAGGCCTGTTATATATACAAGTTTTTTTCAGGTTTAAAATTTTAACCTGAACCTAACCTATTTAATAAACAAATCAGATCAGGTCAACCCATTTAATTAATTAGGTCAAAAGTCTCAACTCAAACCCACTTATTTTGGGTTAAATTCATATCAGATTAACAGGTCGGGATAACTTTTGTCAGCCCCAGTTGAATATATCATATTATATCATTACAAGATTATTAGAATTCAGAACTCACTGGTATACTCCAAATACTTATAATTGGATCATATTATTAGAGTATTTATATAGTTTACCGAATCAGAAATACATAAAACTCAGGAATATTTCAAAGTAATTAACTACATAGACCTAATCATGCTTTATTTCTTTGATATATTGTTGTCTTCCTGACTTCTTCGAACAGTCGAGCTCAATTTTGTCGGGTTGCCATTAGCCCAATACTGACCCTGCAGAGAAAAGATACGATATGGACTTATTGCAATGCTAACATATTATCAGGTAAACACGAGGTGCACACATTTTATAAGCCAAAGAGATATCATCTTAAAACTATATGGCTATGGGGAAAGGACTCTAACGACGCATAAAAGTATGCACAAGATCTTTAATTCATCGATGTGAGATAAAATATCCCAATAGAAGCGGCCCAGGTTCACCAATTGATGGTTGACCCGGTGGATAGAGGACTAGATTCAGGACTAGTCCGTAAAAGAGTTAGTCCAACATCTGATCATAACCTATGTTACTTGGACTTGGGTACTGATGTCGGATACGGGTATGTGTCTTGTCAGATACGTCTAAATATTCAATATTAAGCCTAAAATGAAGTGTCTAGGTGCATACCAATGTCCGAGCATCAAGAATTGGATACGGGTAGGTGAAGCAAAATGAAGAGTCCGAGTAACATAGATCATAACAGACTGATCCGATTCTTTGCTCATACCCCCCAACCCACCCATAGAGAGACCTAGCCGTTGGTAAGAGTTGTTGGTTGGTTTGGTCAACTGGCATTGGCTAATAAGCTAATTACAACAGCATACTATTATAAAGATGTTTGTTAACCAAAATCCAACCAAAAAACCATATTCCGAACACCCTAAACTCTAAACCCGACTCATTGCACTACAGTTGTTTCAACAATAGCAAGGGTGAAGGTAAGAATCAATTACTTGGAGCAGTCAATGTCTTTGGAAATAGGGGGAAGATTGATATTGACAGAACATTTCTTAGGCAGTGCAGCAATAAGAGAAGGATTATACTGAAAACCAGCCAAATTCGACTTCAAGCAATTACAAATACTGATCGCGTTCACATGAGTGTTAGCCATGCCAGCCATACTCTTGATTCCATCGCAACAAGGCCCAGAAGGCGAAGGAGAGTCCTGTGTAATATACGGTAGGCAAGCAGCAGCATCTGCAATGATAATAGTGCACGAAGGAGCAGTTTCGAGTGATTGATCACAAAGAATAGGCATTGCCGATAGCAAGCTAAGAATGGCCAAGTAACCAAGAAAACAAGCTATTTTGTTCGTCATTTCGTAGGAGTCTAGATGAGATCGAAATGATGTAGGAAATGTGTTTGGTTTGGTGCAGAAGGAATACAGGAGTGTGCTATAAATACAAGGGATTGGGGATTAGGATTCTAACAGAAAGCTATAATTTCTGGGAGGTTTACTGCATGTGTGCCATAAATTTTGGTCATGCATTTGCCACAAATTTTTTTTGTAGCACAAAAAAGGTGCAACTACAAGATTACATATATTTTTGGTTTAGGCAGGGCCACATGGCCGTTCCTAAGGGTAGTTTTGAGGTGCAACCGTCCAGGGTCCAAATTGAGTTAATTTTTGTTATTAAAAATAAGTTCTTTAATTATATTTTTGTACCATGTTATTATTTGATCTTAAATTCGTACATTTATTTGACATTGATGTGATGAAAAAAAAGAAATTATATGATATATGGTTGAAAAAAAAAAGAACCTTTACTTATACAAGGGCCTTGTTTATTTTTCGCCTAGGGCCCAATAATTGTCAAGAACGGCACTGGGTTTAGGCCATATACCATAAAACATGAATATCGAATCACTAGCTTTTTAATTCTCTTTTTTGCTTCTTTAAAAAAAATTGAATTGAAGAAAATAGAAGCATCAACCCAAGGAAATTAGTCTAAAGAAAATTATCATCAAAATTGATGACAAGTAACGTGATTGCAGTCTGCAGTTATTAATCAATACAATATACTAATGAAGAAGCAATCTGTAACATGTATCGATACTCACTACTTACAAGAATTAAGATAAAGTTTTCCTCCCTCATATTAATATGGGATTTTCTAATCGTCTCACATACAAAAATAATAAAGAAAAGTATATTGTGATATTAATAATAATGTATTAATTATATTAGCTAATCTAGATTAAATTATTAAAGTAATCTGAAATTGAACAAAATAGAAGCATCAACACAAGGAAATTAGTCTGAAGAAAACACCATCAAAATTGACAAGTAACGTGATTGCAAATATATATAATAGTAATAAAAAAATTTTAAAAGTTTTTCTATTATTTTTGAAGTAAATATTTTAATTTGCATTGTTTATTGAATGATTTTTACATAGATAATTTTTTTTCAACTTTTTTTCAATACTATCATATACTTTGTATTTTTTTCAATATATATTTAATAATACCCCAGTCTAAAAATTCCATTTTTAATGCATGATTATAATAGTAGTACATTTTTATAATCTAACAATGAAAATAGTTTTTAAATTAAATTAATTTAACATAAATATTTCAATTTTAAAAGTGAATAACTTAGTTATGGATATAATTAATAAATTTTATTCGAAAATTCATAAATTATGTTCGGTGTGGGATCAGTCTAGTATGTTGATAAGAAAAAAAACATTTCAAATTCATTTAAAGTATAATCATTATCATATCCAGTATATCCCGCTCATAGACAAACTATGGTCAGGATCTGGGGAGGAAAGATATACGACAACTCATACCCATATAGGAAAGTGCGGAAATTCATTTCAAGTATGATATACGAAATTCAAAAGCTGTACAAAAGAAATACACAGGTGAGTAGAGATCAGCTAACTAAACAAAAATTCATTTGTATGTACAAACGTGTAGAAAACCGCACACGATAAAATCATTGACCAGTCAGATTTCGAGAATCCGACTTGGAATTGTTGCTGCGCTTCACATATGAAGTGCCTGCAGTCGGAACATCAGCTTGCGAGGAAGTAGACAACGGCTGAAAACTCGTGTTACCTACAAACCAATAGAGCGCCCATTTCAAGTTGCATAGAGTGTATTTGAGAGCTTTGGTCCAGTTCTCAGGTTTGTTAAAGCTCTGTGTGATTGAATATGCTTCCACTTTGTCATTTTCGATCCTGTAAAGATGATATCGAGATCAAAATGCCAGCTCAAATGAGCAAAGCTCCGCCATATTTAATAAAGTCAAAGAATCACATCATAAATAAGACCAATAGATCGGAAATAGGCTTCCATTCTATCATTATATATACGAAAAGCCTAGAAAGTGTCCCAAGACTTAAACCAAATGACAGATCGAGTGTTTAGGTGCATATATAGAAATGCACTGAAGTCACGGAATGGTTCTTAATACGTATCGACCAAGCATACGGTGTTTCTGTCACTGAGACACGCAGGGAAATCTAAATGTATAATAACCGTGAACACAGCATTTTGTTGATTTCCCTACAATAATACCAACTTTTGATTAACCATGAATAACACCAACTTAAGGGGGTTTTACCTAGAATAATATCAACTTTAGTTTATTAACCAATTTACCAAATTTTTGTCATATAATCTCCTATAATTTGAATTTTAACATGTCACCCCCTAAGTTGGTATTATTTATGGTTAATCAAAAGTTGGTGTTATTGTAGGGAAATAAACAAAAGTTGTATTATTCCTGGTAATTTTTCCATAAATATAACGATAGATAAATAACTAACTCAAATCTGCTAACAAAACAAGCCTTGAGTGACCACTATGAAGGGGCGATGCCGATAATAGCATTGAAAGCAAACCAAGGTCACCATTAACCGATCAATTGTATTTTTAACTACAATATTAAGCCCTAATGACAAGTCAATTAGTCAACATATGCAAAAGATGCAAACACAATAGCTATTTATTGAGAGACTTAGCGCTAGAAAGACACTTACCTATATGGCAGCTTGAAACACTTATCAGGAGGTATGTTGTTCTCCAAATCCTTCATCCGGGCAAACTCGGAGAAATCCTTTAAGCATGTTAAGTATAGTGTCATTGCTTTGTCATAACGAGTGCTCCAGAACAAGTTTACAGGCCCAAACCTATCAAAGGAACAAAAGATAGATCAGGAAAATAAACTAACTATAATAAGACCACGGGATCCAAGTATCAACTATGGAGAAATTAAAGTTAGTTGCATATTGATTTGCAAAGCAATATCAAGACACACGAGTAGTCCAGCAGATAGAGGTTTTACTCATGTACACTGTCACATGATTCGCTAATCTCTGCGAATCGCGAATCGAAAAAAGCAAATTTTGGTCGGTTTTGGGTTATTTTTGATCCATTTTGAGCGGATCTCGAATCGAGACATGCGAATTAAGTAGCGAATCATGTGACACTGCTCGTGTAACATAGTTCGCCAGCTAATTCGGTTTTTTGGATTTTGCTCAAAAATGGCCCAAAACTGACCGTACTTTTTTTGATTCTCGAGGATATTATCGAATCATGTGACACTAGGTTTGACATAAGCGGTTTACTCAATGTTGTTCATCAGCTCATGTATCTTTATAGCCAACATTTGTTATTAAACCGGATACCCTCTGAACCCGCGTCCCATAAAAGCTACAACCAGACACTGCAACAATTAAGATGTACCATCTTCTAGTCACATAGCATTGTTTGCGAGACATTATCCCATCTCCTACAGGCTTCAACACGTCTAAACTCTTAGGGTGAGTTTGGATGGAAGGAAATGGAGGGAAAGGAGAGGGGATTTGGAGAGATTAAGGATCCCTTGGTTGGATAACATAATGGGAGGGAATTGGAGGGATTAGATGAACAATTTTGTTACGGTCTCAATCTCTCCAAAGATGGAAAGATCTAGAGAAAAAACTCTCATCTCCCTTCCTTTCCCTTCACTTCCCACCTATACAAACAAGAGTTACTTCTTCTCCCCCACCCACCCTTCCCCTTCCCCTTCCTTCTCCAAAATTATTATCCAAACATAGTAAGTATTAGGAATAATATCGTAGACATTCTTCTTGACCATAATGACTTAGATGCTAGCTAAATTTATAACTTAATTTCATGACCTATTTCTTTTTTTATAAAAAAATGTAATCTAAACAAGATACATGTATCAATGAATATATAGGATACTAAATTTTAAGGATTAGATTAAAGAAAATAGAAGGCAGTTTTTACTTACAGGTCATAAGTGTTGTTACTTGTATCCATAATTCGTGGATAACTTCCCATAGGAAGAATCTTTATCCTGTAACTGAAAATCACAAGGTTAAGGTGAAACTGAATAAAACTATCAGTGCAAACCACCGACAAAGAAACTAAAGCTAATGGCTCAGAGTTTTTTTATTTCATTTAAGGTAATTTTAACAAAACCTACCAATGAGCTGGAACAAAGGCAACCAAATCGTTTATCACAGTTGGTATCTCATCTGAGATATCAACGGTCTCAAGATATACTTTATGTCCCTTAGAAATTGCCCACCAAATTATGTGAGACCTTTTTGTGATAATGGGACAAACTCTAAAAAACGGAGACTATATAAGTATATATCCCCTGAAAAATTATTATCCCCTCTTTCACTTTTAGTGATTTTTCTCTTATGGATAAACCTACTAAGTCACAAGCTAATAGAAACAGTATTTAAAGCCGATTGATTCAAGACGGATTTATCAACAAGGAGAGGAATGTCTCTCCTTCTAAAAAAAACTAATAAAATAATTGGCAGATCATTTCAAATAGTTGCACAGTAGAATCCCAAACTTCTACCAGATGGTTCGAAACTAAAACAGAACGGACACATCTTGACTTATTATCCAAAGAGAGTGATTGACTACTTTGCTATCTCATGTAGCTATAGATATTATCATAGAAAAATTAGGATCGAGTCAGCTATGAAACTATCAAAAGTGCTCCAAATGTCTTTCTTTTCAAAGGAGAATATTTCTATTGCAAATATGAAATCTCATTTAGGAATATAGTGAAGAATTCAACTTTTGAAAGAAACTATCACCAATAGCTAAGTAAAGAGCTAAACAAAAAAACAAAGGATACTGAAATTTTGGAGTGAAATATTGACACATTGTGTGGAGAAGAAGGCAGGCTTGGCCCCAAGCAGCATTTATCTCATCCCACTCAACCTATAAATAAATAAACAATGATAGTTAACATCATTGCACAAGAAATCAAATTCACAGCATAAAATAGGATCAAACTACTGCGTGCTTAACACATGCAAGAAGACAATAATAAGTTTAAGCAAAGCTCTGCTCCGATATAAAAGCCTCCAACGAAAGCAAACTTTTAATCCTCATGAAAGCAGACAGGTGAGGTTTTTTACACATCATACTTGAGCAGTACACATTCACTGTTCCACACAGCTAAAGAGGCAAGAAACAGAACACTGAAATTATTAAGGTTTCGACATAGGACCGCTAGACCCGTTGCAAGAAAATAGCAACATTTGTATGAGACCCATCTGCCAAAAATTGTGAACACAAATTTGGAGCTTCTATTCCTACAGGAAAACCCTAATGAGACTGCTTACTAGTGTCTGCATTATTACTATACTATGAAAAGGTAAAAAGAATTCGATAACAAGAGGCGGTAAAGATCTTCGTACATTACAGTCTGAGACTCTGTTATGGAACCAACATTGCACACAAGAGGTGTCAGAAGAATCATAAGACCCTCTGAAATATGATTGGAGGCATAAAATACTCAAATTTGATGATTTTCTAATAAAGAAGTTTATTACATCAACGGGAAGTCAAGAACCACAAACTCCTTGCCCGCCTTTCTCAAATGAAAGGAGAACACGAAATGGATCACCGACATTGACGTGGTGGTCATAGATTATCCAACCTCTAATCATTGATATGAAGGACTATGAATTTGGGAATATGATAAACACATACAACAGAAAAATAAAGAGCCATTAAAAGAATGAAAGAAAAACGGCCTGCTAGAAGTTCATACCGGAATTTTGGGGAGTCGTCCAAGTCGAAAATTATTTATTGTCCCAAATTCTCCATCATGCCAAATAGGAAAGGCATCGTTCAGCACATTTGTCCGCTTCAACAAATCCAGATGTGCCTGTGAAACTTCAATTTTTGCCAATATTGCATCTCTTTCTTCCTTTCGCCAGAATGAATTTTTATTAGATCTAAGAGGCATATGGCTCACTTTCACACATGTTCACTTGTACAATGTGCACACCACAAAACATGGATGGATGATCTATACTACGTTTTTGTGCTAGCTGAGACAGTGCTTAACATTTTGACTCCAAGAAAACAATACAAATATATTGTACGCATGCCAAAGGAAAAATCAAAAAACTCTACAATCATAAATACACCGAGTATTGTCACATGATTCACTAATGTACCAAGTACAATCATAAAAATACTGAGTGCAATACAAATATATTGTACGCATGCAAAAGGAAAAATCAAAAAACTCTACAATTATAAATATACCGAGTATTGTCACATGATTCACTAATCTCATCACAAATTAGATATCGAAAAAAGTGAATTATGGTCATTCTGAGCTAATTGCAAATTCAAAAAGCGAAATGACTGATAAATCATGTTACACCAAGGATATTAAAGTAATAGGTATGAAAGGCGGTATATGTACTACACAGTGTACCTGATGTGATATTAATTGAAACTGGAAATTATTGAACTCATGCCAGTACCTGAAAAAGAGCAAATGAACAATGGACAAATAACAGTCATTCACTTCTATGAAATCTTTCAGCTTCATGGCTTATAAAAAAAATTAGCTTAGTTTACCTTTCTTCCAACTCTTTAAAACGGCTAGACTTCGTCTCCAATTCTTTCAGTTCAGCATTTACTTTGGAGCACTGCTTCTCAGTTTCTTCAATTGCAGCTTCAAGCTTCCTTTCTTCCTCCTCGATCTTATCCAGTAAAAGAAGAAACTCAGTTGAATGACCAACACTCAGTATGAATTATTCAAAAAATTCATGAAGTAATGAAAGTTTAGTATTTCATATACTTAAAAGACAACTATAAGTGATAGATTGCAAAGCTCTACCTTGTATGTCAGAAAAAACATCACTGACTTGTCTGATTATTTATGATATGATATGGAAAACTTTTTGTCACTGACAAAGAACCAGGTAAAAAACGTAATATAAAAAAGCAACTTTCTAGGAGAATACCTTTAACTTTTCCTTGAGGAAGTCAGCCTCACTAAGAACTTCACGAGCTTCACCTTCCAAATGCTGAAGACAAGCTTCATAAGCTTGTATATCCCTGTTGACATCTTCAACTTCCTTATCAAGCTTATCTGACACCTCCCTCATGCACTCGAGGCACAATGGTTGCTCCACCTAGTATACCAAGAAAAGAGAAGCAAGTGAAAATGAGAAAATAATTATATCAATTCTAAACGGAAAATAGAAAAATGTTGAAATGATTTCCAACAAACTAGAATGCAGCAGCTGCTATACCAAACCACGTGAGGAGAATCCTAATATAAAACAAGTAAACAACCTCTGATCCCACCCCATATAAACAATATGTACATTAAACGCACCTGGGTCTGTGAGGTTACAATGTCAAACGCACGTTTAAGGACGGTTATAGTTGAATGAAACCCAGATGTGCTTGGGTTTAATTGGCTACCGGGACTTCCTTCTGCAGATTGTGTGTGTGTTACACCACCATCTACATGGGATTCACTCCTATATACAGAAGCAGGGGTAGGAGGCAAGACCACAAATGATTCATCCATCATCTTTCCCGATGGAGATGTCTCTGCCTGGATAGCACCACCACGGGAACGTGAAGGGGCACCAGGCGTCTGAGTTTTCAACACAACAAATGAATGGTCCATATGTGTGGACGCCAATACACTACCAGTTCCCTGGATTGATGAGCTCTGTAATCCTGCAAATTGTCTCAACATCACTAACCGCTGCGCTAACATATATATACATCTAATTGAACCAAAACACGATCAGAAGTCCTTTTTTAATCAAGAGGAGAAGATTAGGCAAACATATATTGAACAGTCAAACACACATCAAAACTGATATCAAGGGTAATTTTATTAACTCTCTGCTACTTATTAAAAGCTTGAAATGCAAGAAAGATTCTGTCACATATACAATTACATTCCTGGCTTTCAGAAAAGCTTTCCATGTTTATTTCATTCAAATGATGAATCTCAATATATCCTTATCAAACTCTCATACGAGGCACACCCTCAATCTCTCTCTAGGTACTCTCCTACCGAGCTCTCAAAGCTTAACTTGAAAGTACTATCCAAAATCCTACCTAAAATATACTCAATCTTCTGAAAATGTTCTGATCAACCCTCTTGAAAACCACAATAATTCCCAATTTTCCCTCATAACTCCCAAAATAAGGACACAGCTAACACTTTACTAGCATTTACAAGTCATTGAATAGATCATAAACCCTTTTCAGATATTCAAATTCCATAAATGGTATAACAAAACAAAAAAAAGTATCAAACACATCTAAAACAAGTCAACAAAACATTCAATTGCAAACCCTATCTTTCGATCAAAAATTATACAGAGTTGGAACATACAGGAAAAGAAAAAGAACCCTAACCAAAAGAATCGACAACGCCAACAATGGAGAGAGGATGATGGCAGTTCTGACAAGCCCATTTAGGAAGATTAGGATCCACCTCAAAGTTCCTCCCTTTGTTACTATCACCTCCACCAGCTTGCTGTTTCTCCATCTGCCCACCAATTCAGAATTTCGGATCATTTCAAATTCACATAATTCAGTGGCATGATTGTGCTAAAGGGGAAGTGAATTACTTCCACCCAACCGACTCCAACACCATCTAATTAGTGATCAAAGGATGTGATTCATTAAATGGACGAATTGGGGAGCAAGAAAACCTAAAAATCACCATCATCTACATTTTGATTTGAAATATGCAAAAATTTCACATGGGTGCATTTGAATTACCAAGTTATCAATACTGCAGTCATTAATAGACTAAATTAGAAATTTTTATTATAATTTGTAAAAAAAATTACAGGTTCACCATCCATCCTGTTTAGTTGAATAATTCTTGAATATAAAACCCCGAAATTATCACCCAAAATCTAATCATCAATGTACCGGGAAAACGTCATGAATTTGGATGAAATTACCCGAAATCAAAGCAGAATTTGATTAATTATAGCCAAATTTGTAAGAAATAACTGACCTTGGAGATAACCAGGCAAAAATTAGTTGAAGATTTAGACGAAAAGATTGTAGACAGTGGGGAAGAATTGGGAAGAGGGGTCGGGCAGTGGATTGCTTGAGGATACTTCTATTTCTCCGTTCTAAATTTGTCGTAATTTTTATTAAAAAAAAAAAGAAGGTATAATTCATTCATTAATGTAATTTATGTAGTTTTTAATCTGTAGGTTAAAATAAAGTATCTTGTTTATTTTGTCTCATAGTCCCTCTTATTCTTCATATTAGTCTCATCTACTTTTGGATTACTATTCACTTATCACTCTTGATATATATTTTATTCTTGATCTATAAGTTCAAACATAGTCAAGTAAGATCTTGTTTGATTCGTCTCAATGCAAGGATTATTAATATCAAATTTTCATAATTTTTAATTAAGCATAATTAAAAATATTAAAGGTTAAAATATTGTCTCGGCAAATGTGCTAAAAGTAAATGGGACTAATAGGTTGAATAGGAGGAAGTACTAACGATTATTAATTTCAAATTTTTATTATTTTTTATTATACAAAGTTAGACCTATTAAAAATTGAATTAGTGCATTGAACTGCGTGAAAAAGCCAACGTTGCAAGTAATTTGGAATGGAGAAAATATATAGCTTAATAGTCAATTAATACAAATGAAAGAGAAAATAAAAATGTGTGTTTTTTATTTTGGGGTCGTTTCTCTGAGAGATGGTCTCTCATAAGAATTAATGATGTATGATTTTATTGTTTTTATTCTTAAAAGGTATAAAATTAAAATTTTGGAAATTTCGTGATCTAAATTTTTGGTTTTTCCATACATGTTCTGCTTAGTGATCTTTAGCTTCCAACTTTTTTATGTGGTAGATAAATGTAAAATTTTTGATTAAATTAAGTATTTATTTTTACATAATTTCAATATACGTGGTCAATATGAATAATCACAATGTTTGATCTTTGAAAAAATGTCATTATGTTGAATGAAAAGTGCGTAAAGTTAACAAATGAAGTTCTCTTTTGTCTACCACGAAAAAGTTGAAAGGTCAATGTCACCACGTGTATAAAAAAATATTTGTCTACCACGTAAAAAAACTAAAAACTCAGAGTAACCACATAAAATTTCCCTAAAAATTTTGTTACTTCTATTAATTTTACTAAAATAAATCAATATGTTAAGGTTTCAATAATTCAATAGTATATACTTTCTCCTGAAATACTCGTTACATTTCGATTATGTGTACTATTCATCGTTAAACCTTATTCTATATATTACGGCTAATATTAATTTTTTTTAATTTTTAGATGCTTACAATTGAATATGTAAATGATCAAAAGCACCATGAGCTCAATATGTAACACTCTGGACCCTCGGATCGCCGACCAACACAAGTCTTTTCAACGCACTTTGGCCTCATCGTGCGCACCCAGAAAAACTTACCAGGAGGTCACTCATCCTAAGATTGCTCTCCACCTATCACGCTTAACTGTGGAGTTCTTAGCAAATGGGCTTTCATGAAAAGAAGATGCATCTTATTGATATGAGTAGTCTATAAATCCCTTTTTAAGCTAAATCTGGGGTATCACACTCACCTCCACTTAGGAATACAACGTTTTTGTTGGGCCGTAGTTTCCGTAGTTCCAGGATCTTTTCCCTTGCTAGGTGCACTCACCTTTATGTGTCCCCATTCTATAGGAGGTCTTTTGAGATTTTATTTTAATTTTTTCTTATATTATTTATTATAATATTATATATTTTATTGTGATTATTTGTAAATAATTGTTATTGTTTAGGATTTTCTATTAATAGTCGATTTGTAATTATCTTATTTTGCAGTTTGCACCGTGTATTCTCATCTTACTGCAATAAAAATTAATAAAGGAAGTGATTCACACTATCATACGCACCGCCAAGAGAATCTCCAATTCCATCATAATTCCAATATTGACACCTATAAATTCCAATTCACAGTTTCAGCTTTTTTAAATGAATTTTTTATTAGATATTTGCTTGTTAGCCAATAACTTAAAAAAAATATTTAATAAAAAATCTAATCCATCGGTGTTTTTATTAGTTTTTCGCTTATTAACTCAATTTTTTAAAAATAAATACTCAAACGTCAATATTTTATCAAATAACTCTCTAAACAGCTGACTTATACTACTAACTTAAGCGCTAATAAAAATATCTAACATTTCGTTATTCAATAAAATAAAATCAAATCAACTCCATCATCATCATCTTACCCAGTATATACTGCTCATAAAAACTATGATCAAGATCTGGAGAGGAAAGAAAGATTTTGAACCGACCTGAAACACCTGACCCAAAATCAACCAGATGACCCGAATGAACACCTCTAATACCCATAAGAGATAGTGTTGTCGAAGAGTCCCTCAACTCGAGACTAAAAACTATCAACTAAGTGAACTAACGACTAAAAATCAGTCATTTAGACCTTTTAGAGCCGGGAGACTCTCTGACCGCACTCTTCTATATGGATATGAGTCGTCGTCTATCTTCCCTCTCCAAACCCAAAATATAATTTGTCTATGAGCGAAATACACTGAATATTATGATGATGATCAGTCATTTGTCAAAACACCAACTATGTCACAAAACCATAACTCATAAAATGAACCTCTAATTTGAGCACACTTCACCCGCAACGCCGCGCCACTCGCGAGGCCTCAAAATGACTAATCGTAAACAATTTAGATTTGCTTGTTTGGATGATGTAGAAAGTGACACTTAGCTTCTCCTACTTATTGACACATATTTATGTCTTATCCGTCACCCTACCACTAATTCTACTTATTGACACTTAGCTTCTACACATATAATCCTCCTTACCTTATATATACTCCTAATTATATGGTACAATAATTTATTAGGGCATACGTTATTAGAGATGAGATTTAAGACGCACTCAGTTTGGTACAATATATCTCTCACCATATTTTGCTCTTCTCATATATCATTTTATTTTCTATTTAAGTCTGTTTTAAAAAATTTTAATTTATTTTTCTAATATGACACCAACACTTTTACTCTCTACATAATATTCGATCTCTTTTTTTCATTTTTATATCTATTAGTTTAACCCATTATGCTCATTTCTTAAATTCTACATCAAAATCAAATAGAGCTGAAGGGATAGAACTGGAGAGTACTTATTTTGTTTTACCATACTTACAGTTTTAAGAACTCACACTTATGTGTAGCAAAATGAGTTGGGCTGAAAAATATGTATGAATGATATCGTGCCAAGCTGTGTGCGTCTTAAACATCTACTTCTCTTTTTATTTATTTTTTTCACTCTAGTAGCTAGAGCTTTAAAATATGTCATATATTCTATCCGAGTGGAAGTGAAGCTTTTTACATATTTGGATTTTACATGTTGTGCTTGTTGGGGATGAAATATACTTTTTGGCTATATTCTACTTAATTAATTTAGATTAGTCGACTTAGGAGTCAAAATTTTTCCATTCAACTTCATAATAGATGTTTTATTTCTAATACTATATATCTATTAGAAAATTAATTCCCCATCCTCCATTACTTATAGAGAATAAGAGAATTATTTTAATTTTACCCCGAAATCAAAAAAATATGAGCCGAGGGAGACACCATTGAATAAGGCAAATGGTGGCACATGATTTTTTTTTTTTAAAACAATTGAATTTATTTACTTTTTATCAGCTTCAAAGCTTTTATATATATTAAGCAAATCTAAATCGGATTTAAGGTAATTAATTATTAGTTTAAGCTTTTTAGATCTGTAAATAATACACTTTTATATAAGGTTGTAATTATGTATAACTTTAAAATATTAGGAGTATTTTGTATGAGACTGTCTCACCGTGAAACGAGCTGATATGCAAGCAGTCTATTAGTAAATAACTACTTAAAAAATAATAAAATTTGAATTTACACTTATAGAAAAAAAAAATTGTTAAATAGTTTGGGTTGACCCAATTGCAACCATCTCACGATGAGACGACCTCAATAAATAATTAGTGTTATACAAATCAACTTCCATGATTTATAAATTAAGGTTATCACCAAAAGGTAAAGGTAAAGGAAAAAGATCTTCCCGGTATTTCGTACAAGGCAGGGTTCGAGTAGGGGGTTTATTTTTTCTTGAAAGATGCAGACAAATTATACCCGTACCCCCAAGGAGGGAGTAAAGAGGGATGCGCGCAGTCAAGAAACCCTCCAATTAATACCTGCGTTCAATAGGAGTCGAACCTCAAACCTTCTGCTCCACATGCAGATCCATCGAGCCTCTAGCGCTTTTGGTTTTTATGTACATCAAATGAAGTCTTGCATGTTTACGTAGAGAGCATGCATATATACTTTTATAGTCTTCTAGTGTACTAGTGTATGAAAGGTATATAATAACTTAATTACTTTAAAACTAATTAGCATCAAAATTGAGTCTTATTTTTATAATGGCAAGTATTATTTTCCACAAGTATGATTTTGAGTTTAATCGAGCCTTATTAAGAAATTAAGATATATCTACGTTAAAACAAAATTTTTCTAAAAACTAATCTATTTTTTTAGACTGTATTCCCCCTCAATTGTTAAGTCGTAATATCTTCAATAGTCAATACCCACTTGTATAAAGAATATTCAGAAAATTAAATCACAACAATTTATAGTTGGTATATTAGGTATTTGTTGATTTGACTGATAGAAAACTAATATTTTTTGCTTCTAGATTATTTTTGTAAACTGTCTAATTTTTAGATATGTTTTTTGTTGTTGCTTTGTTATCACAGTAAAATTAATTCCTTTCTCGATAAAAAGCTAAATTCAGTAAGAAGCTTTCTTACCCATAGTTATTCTGTGATTCATTTTGCAATTCCTTTTTGTTAAAATTGATGATATCATCTACATTCTTCCTCATGTTTAGTTTTTTTTTTTTTTTTGAAATACATTTGAACAAACTTCTTGAACAATACTACAATTTTCTTCTTTCCCATGGGTTCCTAAATAGATTTTTTGTGGGTTTGTGAAGGTTGGATTTTAATTTATGCTCCATGCTAAACATTTTTTATTTGCTAAAACCTTTCTCTCTTGAATGATTTTTGCTCCCTTTTGTGTTTTTATCTTCAATTTCTTCGTTTTCTAGTAACTAGAGCTTCAAAATTAAATAACAGACTTGCTTATCAAATTCAAATCCGTGTTATCTTTTGTGTGGTCAAAAGTGAATCTTTATTCAAAAGATCCATATTTTCTATATCTAGAAAATCATTTATACCATTTAGAGGTTAATAAATGTGATCCTTGTGAATAATATTGTTGTATGTTGTGATGTTTTTTGTGCATTTCATAAGATTAGACCCCTTCTATCATTTCCTTTCCATATTGTGAGAATTTTCCCATAATGGATTTCAATTGGATATTTACCTTGCTTGATAGTGTTTCTTTTTATGGTCAAATCAAATATCTAAAAGTCCATCTCTTCCGCTCCTATAAAATTTTATAGCCTTTCATAACTCGTGTGATGTACGAATTCTAGAAACTACGATATTTGAACTTATATTTTTTTTTATCCATGAGATCACCATTGAATCTCGTTGGACCCACTTCTAAAAATCTAGATCTAAAGATGGTAATGGAAAGGCTATGATATGGTTGAGTTTTCTTCAACACCTCCTTTTTTACTTTTATTTTTTTTAGTTATTCGTACGTATTTTATTCATTTTATTTGTAAGTTGTATGTTTATCTCTTTGAAGACCTTTCTCGAGTCGAGAGACTCTTTGATCACACTCTCCTTTATGGGTATGAGTTGCCGTTTTTCTTTCCTCTCCTCAGACCCTAGCCATAGTTTTTTATGAGCGAGATACCTGGATATGATGATGATGGAATGATTGATTAAGATTTTCATTTGTAATCTATGTTGTTTTATTGATTTGTTGTAACAATTGTATACTTGATCCATATTGGAATCATTTGTTAGATTTATTTGGGAGTTTGTTTCAGTTTCCTCATAAAAAATTAATTTGACTCTTATGTCATAATAATTTTTTTTAATTATATATAATTGTTTTTTTAGTCAATTAAAACTTAAGCTTTTAATTTACATTAGAAATATTTATAATAAAAAATAACTAACTTTCATATCCTTTAAGAAAGGTTGTTCCGATAGATAAACCTAAAACATTAGGAAATATATTTTCTAGGTTAAAATTAAGATTTTGTATACAATTTCTAGTATTGAAGCATTGTGAATCACTTTATTAAATCAAAAACTCTTACTCCCTCCGTTACTGTTTGATCTTCCTATTTGGATTTTTCACAAAGATTAAGAAAAATGGAATCTTTGGTAGTAGTGGCTATTATTTTAATTATATAGTGAATGTATTGGAATTATGAGGGAAAAAATAATTAAATAGTAGTGTGAAGTAATGATTGTATTGGAAGTATGAGAGAGAAAATAATTAAATAGTGGTGTGAAATAAGAAAAGTGGGGTTTTAAGGGGTAAAAGAGAGTTGAAAACTTTCAAAAAATAGAAAGTTAGCTAAAGTGGAAGAACATTTGAAACTACCCGTTGTAGTAAGGTGGAAGAACATAAAAGATCGGAGGGAGTATAATCGAGTAAAAAGTAATAAAGTATTAACTAATTATGCCCCCAACTAAAAAATTGAAAGAATTTAGGAAATGATGTATGACGTGGAGTCTTCATAAGACGCGCCTCACATGTGAGTCGAATAATTCAATTAACATATTGTTTTTAGACCGTCTCGCTGAGAGACGACGTCTCACAAGAGTAGATTGAAAGAATTTGATCTAACAAATCCGATAAAATCGTCAATTGATTTGCTCTATAAGTCTGTAACATAACCATTATTCATTAAGTAAAAGAATCCAATTGTATATCAATTAAAAATACAATCATCAACCTAATTTGATATTGACCCGATCGGTAGTAACCTGTAATCAAACTCCTACTTATTGAAGTTGATTTGTGCTAGAAAAAGTCGAATAAATTATTGACCGATGACACCCAAGCCTGATTGAAACTCGACTCGAACTTTAATTAGCATAGATCAAGTGCAAACTGATAGCTGTAATACATATTTTAATCACAAATTCTTGTGAGAGACGGTCTCTTTGAGAGACCATCTTTAATTCGGCTGGCCTAAAAAGGAAAATATAGAGTAAGTTTTTCGGTATGCATTGAGAATATTTTAAATAGACATTTAGAAAATTATACTAGTATTTAAGTACTTGCTAGGTGAAATTAGGTATATTGTAAGTAAGCATTAAAGATGTTGTAAATAGGCATTACGGATATGGTAATTGATAAGTAGGCGAGTAGGCTAAGCTTCTCGGTAGACATTAAGAATATTGTAAATATGCATTATAAATACTTTTTCGGTGAGCATTAAGTATATTGTAAATAGGCATTAAAGATACAATAGGTAGACGTTAAGATTAATGAGCTCGACCTGAGACACGTCTTTCAAAGAGGCTATCTCTTAGAAGACCGATGATTTTTAATTTAACTTTTTTACTCTTTACCCCTGTTAAAATTTAAAATATTTAATTCTTCTAGTCTACATGTAGTCTCGTTTAATCACCTTAAAATCTTCAAATAAGACACCTTAGAACGAATGAGGAGTAACAAATAATCCTCCTTTTAAGCGACTCTCGCTCTTCTATATTCACCCTCTTAATATCAGGGAACCCCGATCGTACACATTAAACGTCAACAATGGCGGACCAAAAATTCATCCAATTCTTCGTAAAACTATTCGACAACAAAACCCTAACTCTCCAATTCCCAATTAACCAACTTATTTCTCCCCAATCAATCAAACACCAAATCGAATCCCTTACTAATCTACCTTCTCAATCCCAAACCCTAACCCTAAATGGGAAACTCCTTCAAAATTCATCCCAATTCACACCAAAATCCCTCTCTCTTTCCACTCTATATGTTAATTTTTCTCTCCTCGGTGGTAAAGGAGGTTTCGGATCTCTCCTTAGAGGAGCAGCAACTAAAGCGGGTCAAAAAAAGACGAACAACTTCGACGCGTGTAGAGATATGAGTGGAAGAAGATTACGCCATGTGAATGCTGAGAAGAAATTGGAGGAGTGGAAGGCCGAGGAGGAAGAGAGGAAGTTGGAGAAAATGGCGGAAGATTACTTGAAAAAGATGGAGAAGAAAGGGAAAGGAGGGAAGAAAGAAGCAGGAGCTGAGAAGTATGTGGAGAAGTATAGGGAAGAATCTAGGAAGTGTGTTGAGGAAGTTGAGAGATCAGTTAGAGAATCTGTAGGCGAAATTTTGAATTGTGGGAGTAAGAAAAGGAAAGTTAGAGAGATGTTGAAAGGAAAGAAAGCTGAGGGCGTTGATGCTAAAAAGTTGAAGATTTGGTGAGTAATTTGGAAATTTTATTATCTATTTGTTGGTTTTTATACTTAAATGATTATCTGAATGTTTTTTTTTTTTTTTTTTGAGAATTCAATTTGTTTAGTTGATATTTTGTTGTATTTTTTGGGTTTTGATATTATTTGATTGATTTTTGATGTGTGATATTGCTATATTTGTGCTTGTTTTATGGCTATGAAGTATATTCATGTTCATTTTAAATGGTTTGTAATTGTTTTCTTGTATCTTGCAATTTACAAGTTGCCTGTCATATTTACTGTGATTTTAGTTGACAGTATTTGTTATTTGATATATTTCATTGAAATTGCTAATTAGCCTATCAGGCATATCGATGTGATAGTTTTTGAGGTCAATTGTCAAATGTAGCAATCTCACAAAGGAGAATTTGATATGGAATAAACTTTTCTAGTATTTATGTCTTGAGGATTGGTCGATGGCCTTATGTGAATTATACACAGAGATTAGGTTTGCATCAAATGGAGATTAGTACTTACTAGTACTACTTAATTCTTGGATGATTGCGGTTAACTATGATATCTCTTGTTCGGCCAAAATGATGAATGTTGAAGAGATATGCAAGTATTAGTTTTTGATTTATGAACTAGTGTAGTTTGTAGTTGTCTGGATGGAAAATCTTTTTGATGCTTTACAGAATATCCCTTGGGTATGCAATGAGATGGTATCCTTTCCTCTTCTTTGCTTGTAGGTTCTTTTGTTCCTGATTTTGTTTTAACTTGGACTTAAGATCACATTACTTGAAACTTGTTTGGCGGAGCAAGTACTTAAAGAAATCTGAGCTTTTGTTTTTAAATTGCCATTGCCTTTTATTTGCGAATTTTATTTGCTTGGACACTGTTATTGCTTTGGATTGGATAAGTTCATTTTTTGCTCTTCAGGATGGGAAAAAGGAAAATGGGTGAAAGTGACAGTGATGACTCTGATAGTGATGCCGAAAGTGATGATAGTGATGCAGAAAATGAGAAGTCAGTTGTTACTGAGAACGGAAATCAGTCAGATTCAAGCAAGGATACTAGCTCTGCTTCAGTTTTAGTTCAGCCATCGGATGGGGATAATAATAGAGGGGGTTCCGTGGAGAGTGGATCTGAAGAAGAGAAAGAGACATTAACTGGAAGCTCTGCTGGATTGGCTGCTAGTCCTAGTGGAAGCCATGAACAGTTGAATGGGGATGGTCATATGGACTTGTCACCTGGAGTTAAGATGCCTGCTTCTGCAGAAATAGTTTCTAGCTCTCCTAAAATTGCAGCTGAACAACAAGAATCTGATGGAGCTCTGTTCCAAACCACAGCTGTTCTTGACCCACTGCCTACTGCTTCCACTTCTGTACAGCCAGATGGTCCTCAGTTAACAACTAATGTGCCTGAACTTCATGTGGAATCTGAGTGCAAATCTGTTTCTCCTGATGATGGGTGTACTAGTAGCTCTAAAGCTTCTGAGGTTTTGCAGCCATTGAATTTTGATGAATTTGGATCACCCGCAGATCTGGAGGTTAGTATGGATTTCTGATATTTTTTGTAGGACCATATGTTTTTAGTTTCTACTATGGCTAGATGAAAACGTATGCGCATTTGAATTATCAGTGCCCCTATATGATTTTGAAATTTGAGTGCATTTTAGAAAGAATTAGGAGTCCATTATTGTCAGAATGTCTGTATATCTAGTTATCATGATGGATTTTACTTGATGGAAGGCCAGTCTGTCTCCTAGCTTATCTTTGATTCATCTCAGATAAGTTCTGTTCTTTTCTGCCCATCACTTTCATTCCCACATTTTCAACTCAGTTCAGGTGGAGAGAACAGACCCATGTATATTATGTTTAGATTGGAGGGAAAGGAATGGGTGAGAAAGGGAAGAAGAAGGGGAAGGGGAAGGGGAGGATGGGGAAGGGGAAGGGGAAGGGGAAGGGGAAAGGGAAAGGGGAGGATGGGGAAGGGGAAGGGGAAGGGGAAGGGGAAGGAGGGAGAGTGGACCTTGCTTGTTTAGAAGGGAAGGAAACGGAAGAGAAATGGGAGGAAAATAAGTGTTTTTCCTTCAAATCTTTCAACCTTAGGAATTAGGATAGATTGTATTTTTAACAAAATTTATCCATGTTTTCCCTCTAAATCCCTCCCGTCAAATCCCTTCCCTTCCTTTTTGTTATCCAAACAAGGGATTCCATTAACCTTTCAAATCCCTTTTCTTCTTTTCTTTTATATCTCTATCGAAATACAGTCTAAATTTATTTCTTAATAGCTAAACATCTCCAATAGCAGAAAGATCTGAAAGGAAAATGTTCTCTTTCTTTTTTTCCCTTCTTTCCCAAACAAACCAGAGGATTTCCCCTTGTAATTTCCTCCCCTTTATTTTCCTTCCCTCCCTTCCGCCTTCCTTTCCTTGCCTCCTAAATTTTTTATCCAAATAGTGTAAATCTTAAGCTTAATGAATATATAAGTGCTATTAACACGTGTTTGAATTCCATCGCAGGTTCTTGGAATGGAAAGGTTGAAATCGGAGCTCCAATCACGTGGATTGAAATGCGGAGGCACCCTACAAGAACGTGCTGCTAGGCTTTTTCTGCTGAAAACCACTCCCCTAGAGAAGCTTCCAAAGAAGCTGCTCGCAAAGAAATGAGATTTCCACTGTTTCAGGTGAATCGAGTTCCTCTGCATAGCAACTGCTATTTTCAGCTGTAAGATAGTCTGTCATTTGGTTTACATGTTTGGAGATCAATATTGAGCATTAAAGCTCTACTGTAATACAAAATTTCACTACAATTTACTCTTTTGGTGTATTGCATAAAAAGGTCCAACTTCTGTACATTAATTTTGCAATCTATGTCTCGAAATCTTTTCTGAGTTTACCTGTTCAGACATTCTCTGTTTGGAGATGGTATGAACTTTAGATGGTGAGGGAGCTGCTTTAAAGTAGTAGTTTTGTGAAAATTTCAAATAAATAAGCAAAAATATATAAAAAATTACATTATAGTCAACTTTTGAAACTATTTCCTAAGATAAGCAGGTTTTTCTAGATCTGAGGTTTAGGGCTGTTCGCACTTAATAACAGCGAACAAAGGCGGAGGTT
Source organism: Amaranthus cruentus (assembly GCA_019425755.1). Taxonomy (NCBI): domain Eukaryota; kingdom Viridiplantae; phylum Streptophyta; class Magnoliopsida; order Caryophyllales; family Amaranthaceae; genus Amaranthus; species Amaranthus cruentus. Next base: position 23,694,600 of record CM033459.1, on the reverse strand, counting down.
CGAAAAGGCAAAGGGTGTATTCGTTGTTACTAAATTAGATTTAGGGGTGTTTGGTATAAACTTTTTAATACCAAGTAAGGGATTGAATTACCATTACTCCATATTTTTTGTTTGGTATGATATTAGGTTAATCTAATCCCTTTCTTGAGAGTAATGAATACTCTTATTTTGTTGAAAATTTGAAATAAATAAGCAAAATAATATAAAAAAGTCAAATAATAAGTAATGTTTTAAACTATTTCCCAAAGTAAGCAATTTTTTCCCGGGGCTGAGGTTTGGGTTGTTCGCTGTTACTAACAGCGAACAAAGAGGGCTGGTAAAAAAAGTCAAGTTATTTGTTCGCTGTTAGTAACAGCGAACAAAATAAAATTGGTTAAATAAAAGTCAATCTCAAATATGGTGGAAAAATTTTAAAAAAATATATTTAGGTTCGCTGTTTATATCAGCGAACTAACAGCTGATACCGTAAAATTCATCATCACTGTCATCTGCTTCATTGTTATCACCATCATCATCATTCATCATCACTATCATCTCCTGATCTCCTCTTCTTAAAAAGAACAACTTTCAATTTCGCCCTCTCTTCCACGAAGAATATCCATCCACGGTGCAGCCAGCATTCCAGACCGCGCCTCCGCCGACACGCCATTAATTCCATCTCGCAGGTGATCCCTAAATTCTAGATGCTTGATTTGATTTTTTTTCATGATTTTGATGTTGATTCATTCATGAATGGACCATATGTATTTCCTGCCATGAGTGTATTGAGTATCAAAATTATAATCTCAATTTTCATTCTTTTGGGCTTATTTTGAGAATTGGGTTTCTGTTATAGATTTCTTTGTTTTTGAATTTAACTTTGTTTGGATTGTTTTTACATGCTTTTAGTCTTAAATTGGCTGCGCAGGTGATGGTGATGATGAATGATGATGGTGATGACAATGGAGATGATGGTGATGATGAATCCTACAGTAGCATCTGTGTAAAATGATAAAGCTGTTAGTTCGCTGTTATAAACAGCGAACGTGAATATATATATTTTTTTAAATTTCTCCACCATTATTTGAGATTGATTTTTATTTGACCAATTTTATTTTGTTCACTGTTACTAACAGCGAACAAATAACTTGACTTTTTTTACTAGCCCTCTTTGTTCGCTGTTATTAACAGCGAACAACCCAAACCTCAGCCCCGAGAAAAAATTGCTTACTTTGGGAAATAGTTTAAAACATTACTTATTATTTGACTTTTTTATATTATTTTGCTTATTTATTTCAAATTTTCTATTTTGTTACTACTCATTTATATCAAGTAACAAATTTCCCCTCTATGAATAAGTAAGTGTTTCCCTTACATTTTAATACCAAACAACATATAACTATAACCCATACTTTTACCCTTACTCCTCTTTATCATTTCCCTTTCCATTTCATTTTATGTTCTTATACCAAACACCCCCTTAGTGGGTAATGTGCGTAGATTATAAATTATATAAATGCTTTTTATGTTCAACAAATGTGATATAAATGATAAATAAAAATTTTATTTGGGAAGAACATTTGAAATTGAGAAGATCAAATCAAAGTGGAAAAAAGAGAATTATACTCCTATTCATATTTTTACGAGTTTAGTTTATATAGTAATCCTTATGTTGTTTCGATTTTGCACTATTTTTCATTTTCATATGTTTACTGATTTTGCTTCATTTTTCTTTTTGACCATGATCTCATTCTTCTTTTAAAATCGTCCACAAACTTATAGTCTTTCCAATCTTAATCATTCATTTTTATTCCCACTTGTCTTTTTGTTTCAATTTGTGATACAATTTTCTTTTCTACTAACTTTCACCTATTTTACAACTGGTGTAAAATGAAAATGAGAGGACATAGGGAGTGTTATATAGTACTCTACTCCCCAAAGAATGCTTACTTGTTTGATCCCATCCCAGACACAACTTTACTTGCTAGTGCCCAAACATTCATTTCATTGATCTTTACATGAAAGATTGCAACATTTTCGTGTCGTGCACTCGTGCTCCTTTATAAGTCCGCCTCTATATATTTGATGTTAAATATTATATTACGAAGTAAAAAAGAATAGAACCAATCTAATCTATATCTACATCAAGTGATACTTTGTCTAGCAAACTATTGGGACCTGTGCAGGATGAGCAGGCGAAGTGCGACAGAGCGGGCAAGTACCGTTCATCTTTAGCCACTCATCAATACAATCAGCATGGAAACAATGCTTACAATCAGGTATGCACCTCAGTGTTTCCTTTGCGCTAAAATCCGACAAACATATTGGACATGACCCGTCATTCAAACCAGGAACTCTTCGACTTTCTCCAAGCACAACCTTAGTGTAAGAATCGATGGTGGCTTGGTCGAGCCCCATCGTTGTGTCGAGGGGCTGGTCTGTCGCTGTAATTTGCTGTAATGTGCTGTTTATCCGAGCACTTATGTTCCTGTCTCTCCTATCCATTATGCATAAGAATAGTCCTATACCAAATGCACATAAAATGGCTGGGAATGCTATTGAGAAGGCAATGATCCTGAATACTTTGAGGCCCTTGTTCTTTTCTGCTTGTTTTTCGTCACCTGAAATTGGAGTTTGTTGTCATATTTGAACATTATGGTTGATACAATCTATTAAAATATATTTCGTGGCTCGAACTATATGCAGGGTCGGCCCTGAGGTTTTATGGGCTCGGGGCGAAAAATAAATTATTGGCCTTAATTATAAAATATATATTAATAATTACAAAATTTTTAATATAAAAAATATTACACGCCAATAATAAAGCTCGATATTATCAGCGTTTTGTTTGATAATCATACATTTATAATTCAGTAATTAGTAAATAAGGTAACAATTACCATTAATAACTCTTTGGTTTGGGGGTTAAGTGCACAATTTAATCAAAAAAGGTCTTAAGTTCGATGTATATGAAGGCAAAATTTATCTACTTTTTCGTGGGCCCTTGGCGCAAGCCCTTCTTGCGCTTGCTTACGGCCGGCTCTGACCGTATGTTTTGAGGTTCTTTTAGTTAAGATGGTTTTTTGACTGATGTTCAAATCACTAATAAAAGGTCACGTGTTTAAATTTTATTTATCTCGTGTTTTAAGTGGAATATTAAACCCACCCAACGCTCAACTTGTGATAAAATATAAAATATATAATATCATGGAGTATCAACTTTAAACCTGTAGTTTAAGCTTAAGCTTCAACTATGAAGTACTAGTATAAAACAATCTAGACAGTCTCCGTGCGATGTAAGGCTTTATTAAAATTTCAGATATATTTATATAAACTAACATTTTATAATCATTTAATAAAGAAAATTGAAAAGATTTTATAAATAATTGAAAAAAAATAAAAACATGCTTTTCTAATAGTATAAGTAAGTATATTACCTAAAAAAGTAAAAAATTAAGGCAAATTTACCTAGAATAATCCAACCTATTTATAATTTTCCTCTAATAATCTCACCTATTGATTAACCATAAATAATCCTAGCTTTAAGAGAGTAAACTTGGGTAACCCGATGACCGACTATAGTAGGTAATTCATCAAAAAAGTAAACTGAAAATTAATTTAAAATTAGAGAAAAATTTTGAAATTTCACATAAAAAATTCTAAATGATAAAAAAAATCATAATTTATTTTGAACATTTTTTGAACATTTTTTTCAATATTTTATTTTAATTTATCTTTTTTCTAAAAAAAGTTAAACTTGCTATAGCAAGTCCTCTGGTCACCGGGTTTACTCTAGAAAAATATCTCTCAAAGTTGGGATTATTCATTGGTTAATCAATAGGTGGGATTATTGTAAGAAAATCACGGATAAGTTAGATTTTTCTAGGTAATTTTTCCAAAACTTAATCAATAAGAATAATATAATAGTCATAATTACAAAGTAGTAACGTCAAAGATATAAATATTACTCATAATAACGATGACATCATCTTTGAGTTTTGGAGGGAAAACTTTTGTTGAGGTTGTGACACGTAAGCAAATTTAAAAAGTGATGATGTCAGCTGCGTTTTGTTTTAGTAATGGTTATAGATAGATAGATTCTAGGCGTAATAAAGTATAAAGATACTTCTACCATTCTGAAAGACTTTATTGGAATTATTTATCGTTCAAGTTTATTCATATATTGCGACTAATGTGTAAGAAAAAAATATTATCAAGTGGGATATTATTTGCTTACTTTCATAATATTAAATTTTTATAATTTTTAAATATGCATAATTAATATTATATAAATAATCAAAATATCACATTAAATTGCGTAAAATATTAAATATAACAAGTATATAGAAACGAACAAAATATAATGATTGCAAATTTGAAACTTGATACTATTCTTTGTCTCTAAGGATTAAGGAAGAGCCATAGCTAATTATTATAATAACTTTTTTGTTTTTTTGTTGTTGAAGTGACTATTGTAAATATATGCTCCCCTAGTCCCCTTAATAACCAATTTTGTCTATGTGGAAAAGTTCAATTTGATTATCACTTATTAATATACTCATTCATTTCTGGTATTAGTTTTAACTAACTCAAAATATTTTATTATATTAAAATATTTTTCACATTATAATTTAATTTTGTTAATTTTCTAAAAAAACACCTTTTTTTTTACTAAAAACGTACTTGGAATTATAATGAGAAATATACTATATTAGTTGGGGTATAATCCGAGTTATTCAATATATTTGTCAAATTTTTTAATAATTTTCTAATTATAAATATCTTAAATCTTGGAATGTTATTTATGAACTACTCCGACAATAAATTAATAATTCATTCGGGGAAGTAATTATAAAACTAGCAATTGGCAAGAATTTCCATAATTTTTTGGCACTAATGTCACCTGTACCAAACCTTTTCAGGAATTGAGTATTCTATGGACTATTGACTTTATTTTTAGTATCTAATTGGATCCAATATAGACGAGATATTTAGATGCTTCTCTTATAAAAAAATTCAATTTTAAATATTCGAATTTGACATTTAAACATATATATGTACATCATTAGAATTATGAAATTGATCTAAAGTATAAATCAAACATGACCTACTTTTAATGATTTAATTAAGCATTAAGTATTATTTTTTTATTACATACAGGTAGGTAGAGAAAACATTTATGAAAAAGGCTAGTTGAAAATTAAATTCAAATTTTTATTTATAATTGGCAATTTAACCTCTAACTAAGATAAGATCTGATTTCAACTTTAACTACCACTTCCCTTATTACAAGTTTACAGCAATTAACCCCATTTAGTCAACTTCTGTTATATGCCTTTGTAAAGTGTTGGGAGTCACAATTAGGATTTTTTTGTAGCACTATGAAGTTGTTCATAAGCAACCAATAGAATTCCCCTCCAAAAAGGAAAAAAGAGTTTCTGATTCACCATTGTAAGAAATCTACCCAAAACATTTTGACTTTATATTTATAATTAAAAAATTACATACTTTTGACTTTCTTTGAATTTTTATTTAATGCAAATTGTTTTCTCTTCTATTATTTGATTCGATAATGAATTTTAAATGAAAATGCTATGTTTGAAATATGCTCTATCGATTATATATCCTCATGGGAAGTTCTGAGCATGTTCGATCGCACAGGGCCTCGAAAAATTAAGGGTCTCAATATTAATTTACGTAGTATATATTTATTGTCTAAAGATACAAAGTTGTTCGAAAAGTATCATAATTTATGAAGTTGTACAGGGCCTTTAAAAATTTTCCAATTTTTGCTCCGCCCTTGTATATCCTTTAGATTAATAATTTTCCATCAAGTCAAACAAGAACTAATCCCCTCCTTCCTTAAAATTGTTTCCAAAAGAAATATTATTCACAAGAATTAAGAAATATAGAATCTTTTTAGATGGTCGATATATTATTTTATTATATAATAAATTTAATGGAAAAAAGTAAAAACCATAAACATTAAAAAATATTAAAATAAACTTAGTGAAATAACATCAGAATTATAAATACTAAAAAATATTTAAATAAATTTATTGGGAAAATATAGGGATCATAAGTAATATTAAAATGTTAAAATAAAATTAGTAGAAAATATATGATAAGCATTAATAAAATATCAAATGAGGATGCAAAAGTTAATTATGTCCTAAATTTATGATATAAATAAAAAATTTTATTAGGGAAATGACAAATAAAACAGCTGAAAATGACAGAGTAATTATTATTCATATTTTTCATTAGAAATACTTTTCATTGAAAAATAATTTTTGAAAAAATATTTTTCCTCCAAAACCAGACAATGTGATTTTGATTTTTTTTTTTTGATTCATATACTTTTGTCTTCTATCATTACTAGCTAATTGTTTGATCCATTCAACAGGCATATAGTTTACATTAAGCTTCATTTCCATATAGTTTGTGTCGGAAATACTTCCCACATTGATCAAATAGTGGGTCGTTGACTTACATATATATTGGATGAGCTAATCTTTCTATTACCATATGGTTTCTATTACCATATGGTTTTGGGAAACAATGAACCACGCCAAAGTGTATGTGCAAGTCTAACGTTCTTGACCCCTGGATTTGTGGGCCTGAGCCTAAGGGTGTCCTGTGGTTACTAATGTAACGAATTGTCACGGCCTAATATTATGCAAGTGCATGAATAAATAAAAGAAAAATCATTAAAACAATTAGAAATTTTCAAAGCTAAGCAAAATATGATCAAAATAGAGATTAAGTAATCACCTGAATTTGGAAGATTATAGAAGCAACCAATTTGCTGATTACCATTCTTTTGAAATCCACAAACACCACCTTTCACTTCACAATCTTTACAATCAGGAACATGCCAAGAAAGCCAAACACCATCACCAAGACTTGTTGTAAACCCACCATCTTCACTCATAGAAGCAGGAACTTCCAATGTCTTGATCATCTTACAGGCTTTATTCGACACACGAACAGCAAAATCAGTATGAGAACTCGCAATCACTGACCTTGTCGAGTTACTAAGACACTCGATTACAGCATACCGAGCATCGGTAAAGTCTCGAGGACAGCTAAGGAATGTGTAGTTGACATAAAAATCGGATTGGAAAGGTGAGCCAGAAGGGTCAAAACCCTGTAGAAGTCTCCTAGGGAGACATTGGTTAGGATCGTTTATTAGTATGTTTTGTGATTCGTAGTTTATAGAACGGACTAAGAACTCTCCCGAATGAGGGAGAGTTATTGCTGTCCGTCCTGTTTTTGTGCAGTGAAGGTTGAATCCTGGGTAGCTGCAGTTTTCGGTGTTTTGATTTTCGAGATGGAAGGGAAATCGAATTGGGGTGATCGTGTTGTTTGTGCAGGTTGTGATTGGGCAGAAGGAGAAGGCGGATGAAGCGAAGATGAAAGGGAAGAGGAAGATGATGATTGGTAGAAAATCCATAGGGAGAATAGAATGTTGTTAGACAGAGGTTTAATTTGGAGTATAAAAAATATAGTATTAATGGGTTTTGAGGATCATATTGCTTGAAATGGAAAATAAATGAAAATATAGTTTACAAAAGTCAATACAGTGATGGTGTAATGGAGGAGGACATAGGAGATGATGTGCAAGTCAGTCATAGCTCATATTTTTTTATTGTTGAAGTGTATAATGTATTGGTACATAAGTAATTTATACTCTGTACTATCTGTATTAAAACAATTAAAAAAATTAGAGAACGAGTTGACTACGAATATGTGTTATCTATAAGACATTTTAATTGCGAAGATTTAGGGAGATATAAACAAATGTGCATGCTCAATTTAGCTTATAAACAATATAAAGTCAGCCTTGCTTGATCCTTCAATTGATTTTGATGCTAAGAGATTGTGTTTTTGAAGAAAGGCAGGTTTTTAACTCGGACTGACTGGGGTACAATTCGACTAGTGTTAGACATGGGTATGTGTTAGGATTGTAAACGATTAGATGTTAGATTATATAAGATAAACTAAGACCTTACCTACTAGCTTAAGCTTTGATTGAACTGGTTCCTTGACATGGTATATTGGTATCAGAAGCCAAAGTGTCCAAATCTCAACTACCGTTCATTTAAAGTGGTATATTTTAGCGCCATGTATGAGGAGAGCCTGTGATGCATCCATCCTTCTAGACCAATTAAGGGCTCCCGTGTGAGGGGGTGTGTTAGATTATATAACAAATCTTGGGGCCTTAACCATTAGCTTAAGCTTTTGGTTGAGTTGGTTCCTTGACATTGTACAATTTCCGTAAAATGAAAAAACCAATTTAATATGTGAACTGAATCTTTGACAGAATGGTAAAACCTTTTGGTATGGTAATTTTTCATAGAAGCAAAAATTGAGTATAGTCCTGAATCATTTTACCTGAAAGTTTGAAACCCAGCTGCTGGGCTTCCATTTCAACATTTCTCTATGAATAATAGTATGTATCCTATTGACTATAAACATATCAATGCTGCTAAGATACCAAATAATCGTAGTTAATAAATCGACTAAGATCCTCAATGAAGTCACAATTGCCAAAGTTGTGAGTGAATAATAGGTCAATTTAAGTACTTCAGTTGTTGCCAAGCTCATACAAATCGAAGAAAAATTCACAGGAGTTGCTGAGAGACTCTTATCGCCACAATTTGACCATCTTTTCCGGCTCTCATTATATGGAACTTGACATTTACCCCTGCAGATTTTATGCAGAATATCAATGTTTTTTTGGAGCAATGAAGTTAAGTAATGGGCAGGCAGGGGAAGAGAAGGCATATTAATACCATCATTTTTTTGAAGATTTGTATTGATTGCAACAGCATGAAGCGCGAGTTTAGCCTTTGGTTGCCAGTCATTTTGTTTTCCGATCCATGATTTTGTGTCGAAAACCTCTGTGTGATGCCAATCTTTTGTTCATTATACAAGAAATTTGATAATAATGTTTGTACAATTCATTAAATTGCATTCACAAGAACAAAATTGTGTCTGATTAATGGTGCACATAAATGAGTCAAAGCAATCAGAAGAGTTTTAGCTTTTCTTACTAGCTGTAGAAGGATCTGTCAGGTGTTTCATGTCAAATATGGCACCAGAAGCTCCATCCACATGTTTCTTGATTTCATGTGAACAAATTTGTGAGTATTCCCAGCTTCCATCCTGGTAACCCTCATTCATGAAGAGCTCGAAATGGCGTGCATCTAGTGACTGCATAGTCCCTGAAAATATACGAAATTCAATTCTGGTTCCGACAGATATGATTATATGATCAACACCAATCATAGGTACAATTGTTGTGTTTGATATTCTTTTTAATAGCAGAGCTTTTTTGTTGCTCACCATCACATGTATTAAGGTCACAAACAGGACAACGAACTAGCTGCAAATCTAGCATAATATAAAGAGAATGTCCCAGTTAGCGTAAGATAGTGATCATAACACCAGTCTTCCAGAAAATAAACATAAAATTGTAAAGAGTATTTTCTTATACCAGCAATCCAGATTCCAGTTTTGATATTTGTGAGCACGCAGAAGCCTTGGGATTTAAGCATCTCTTCAAGATTCTTCCCCTGAAAGATCTTCCTCTTTGGAGGACTAATAAGCTTCTCTGTCAATATTGCTGCTGATGATTCTAAAGAAAACGCACCAATCCGTATCCAATCTACATTTCCAATAAAATGAACGTGTATAAAACTTTATGAATCATGACATAGAACTTTTTGCTGTGATCTCAAAATGCAATGTTAAGAGCTTGACAATATAATAACAATGGACAGAAATCAGTATTCACCTATGTGTTTCTCTTGCTGTCGAAATAAGTAAGAATGGCTCCCATCTGCCAGAACATTGCAACGACGAGGAGCAAATTATTTAGAGTTAGACAGCTGCTATTACTATTTACAAAGAACTAATCTGACGTAATAGCAAGTGTATGAGATTAGTTCATTTACCAATAGCTGAAGCATAGAGTTTTTTCCATTTAAAGGACACATTTCCTGGATCAGGTACCTCTAGATCGCGTAAGAAGGCAAATTTCCATATACAATCTTCACTAAGAGTCTCATTGAACCATTTGCAAGTAGTAGAAAGCATCACTAGCGACTTTCCATCTAGATACTTGGCTATCTCCGTCCATACATCATCCTCATACCTATAAACGCAAAATCAAATTTGGCCTAAGATTCATGAAATCTCTTGATATAGTACTTGGGAGTACTGTGTAACTACTGCTGACTATAAATAATACTATAATTTTGCACATTTCATTCGACGTAAATACTTTTCGGTATTACCAAATTCAAATTTCATGATATCAGCTCTTTCTCCTATTTTGAGCTACATTGCATATTGTTGCTATATCATACACGAATCTTGCAAAAATTATCTGTGGCAATTGCCAACTGTGACTTTTGTGTGCATAATATTTATGATTAAGATAAAAACTGTATAACCTAGCTTAGTGTTGAATTAAAGCCAAAATGAGAACACGAATACACGATGAAAGTTCTAAGAGTTTTAGCGCGAAGCACAATCACTATTTTGAAAACACTATTATGAAACGAAATCAAACTTCGTCAGTTTGCTCGTACACATTAATGATGTTTCTGAAGCAGAGTCAATTATTGAAGTATAATAACGAAATATATGACATAATCACACAATTAGATGCAGACTTAAAGTCTTAAACTACTGAAAACTGAAAATTCAATTATTAATTACGAAAACTCTGACGAATTTGGCAACATAACTAGTCAAATACACTGAACAGTAAATCCAGGACTTGAATTTAAATATTAATCGAACCAGAGTAGAACACTCACGAAATTCAAACTACATGCATTAGTCGAATCTAACAAAAAATGTGTTAAATTAATGATATCATGATTGATTATCATTCAAATTCGACCTAAATCCAGCTAGCCTTTTCAAATTGATAGCAAGTTAAAAGTGTTACAGTAAACTGTAGCTCAAACTTCTAATTTCAAAGTAATCGAAAGAGAAGCAATTCTCAAAAATTTTAAACTTAAATTCAAACAAATTAATGATGTATTTACATTTATAAATTCAAAAATTTATGTAAATTTGGCTACATAATCAGCCAACTATAACGACCGTTGATTCCAAGACTTCCAAATGCTCAATCGAAACAGAGTAAAATACTTATGATATTTGAACTTCGTTTCTTCTAGAGATCTGAATAAGCAATGGAGAAGGATAGTTTTCGAAAATTATGATATTAAGATTGATTTTGTTGCTTTTTTCTTTAGTACAACCTAAATCTAGCTCGCATTACTCCAAAATCGAATGTTAACTGAACCGATTCGGTATATTCCAGCAACAATTTCATATGATCAAAATCAATCAAAATAATAGTCATTCATACATATTTTCAGCTAAATAATACTAACAATTATATCAGAGGACCAATATTATATCGTGGACAAGAATTATAGATAGAGAGAAAAAGATACCAAGGGAAAGAAGCGCGCGGAGAGCGAAATGATGAAGAACGCGGAGAAATGCAAGAGCGAATAGGATAGGTTCTCTTCAATCGTTTCCCCATTCTGCTTCTGTTCTTCGTTTGGCAATGGAGGAATTGAGTGAAAAATATTTGAAATGTAGAATCTGTTGAAAGGAGATTGTTATTTATAAAAAAACGCGGGGGTGAGAAGAGTCACGTAATAATACTTCTATTTGAATGAACTCGGATTGGAATATACCTGAAATCAGTTTAATTTGTTACGGCGAATTCGAATTTAGATGATATATTGAAACGACAACGTTTGTTGAGCAAATTTTTTGTGAGACTATATCATGTTGATACATGTCCTACAAAGAGTTTTAATACAAAAAGTGGTTATTTTAAATACGTGAGAGAGGATTAAAAAATAAAAAAGTTTATATTCCTCCTCATTGAATTTCAGTGGGCAAGAGATGTGTGGAGTCAAGTTATGAATTTATTTGATATTTCTCCTCTTATCTCTTTTCGAGAATGGCTTGGTCTCAATATGACTCGCAGGCAGCAATCTGAAGTGGAGAAGTTTGCGATTTGTGCTTGGCAAATTTGGTGTGCGAGAAATGAATTGTGCTTCGAAAAAGTTTATATTTCCCCTGATCTCTGTAGTAGAAGAGCCTCTGACTTACTCCTGGAATACAAGAGGGCAAATTCTCCTGATGTTTCTGTGCAGTCTCGTAGGTCGAATGCCAAATGGATCCCCCCTGAATTCGGCTCTGTGAAGGTCAATGTTGACGCTGCTATTAATTTGAAGGAGGGCAGGTTTGGTGTGGGTGTAGTGGGAATGTTATGCTTTCAGCTTCCAAGACTATAGGCCTTTTCATTCTGTGGAGCGTTCTGAGCTCGAAGCGTTCAATTGGGCAGTGAATCTTATCAAAGAGCAGCAATGGAGAGACGTGGTTGTTGAAGGTGACGCTCAAAATATTGTGCATGCTCTTCAAGGTAAGATCAGACGTGGTTTTCATACCCAAATTATTGTGGAGAATGTGAGTGTTGCTGCTTCTGATATTCAGCATATTCAGTTTAACTTTTGTTTTCGTGAGGCGAATAATGTAGCTCATCGTTTAGCTAAGTGGGCATCATCTAATGTTTGTTCCAATGTTTGGTATGATGGTTGTCCTTCTTGGATTATAGACATTGTATTTTCGGACTTAGCCAATTAATGATATGCCTCACCTTGATCTTCAAAAAAAAAAAAAAAGAATGCAATTGGTACAATTAATTTTTAATTAGAAGATCTCCTGAGAGACCATCTATGGCATAGATGACTCTCTCAATAGCCCAGCCAAATGGCCGACATGACTATTCAGTTACTCATTTAACAATGTGCTGGCCCATATTTACCCGTCTATGCTATAAACGGTCTATAGCAAGAATTTGTGTTTTTGAATTTATAAATTTGGTATATGGGTTAGCATGATGTAGGCAACAACTATTTTCAAATGTCTTATGCTAATAACCAAAAAAAACTTCCAATGGCCCTAAAGAGACTTGAACATGTAAACTCTACAATGTAATCCAAGAGTTCAACCAGTTGAGCTACCCCTCAGAACTAACTATTTAATTCAATTTAAAATTATGTTACGATAGTTTATATGTGTGTTACCTATATGCTATATTTTTCCACGCTTTCTTAAGTATCCCCTTTTCTCTAGCAAAACCATGTATTCGATTGAACATACGTCAATTGAAATTGAGTTATGTCAACTTAAATTTAAGGAAAATTTTACATGGTAAGCACCAGGTTAAGGGAAACTTCTGTAATAACTAATCTTGTTTTCGTTTCTACATGGTAAGCACCAGGTTAAGGGGAAGTAACTGCCGTAACTATATGGACTAAAAAACGTTTAAATGGCCGTTAAAGGATGAAATTACCATATTGCCCTTGTTTAATTCTCCATCATCATCTTCTTCCTTTGCTTTTCTTCTCTTTCAAAACCTTTAACTCCATGTTCTTGTCATTGATTGATCATATTGCAATTACCCATGTTTCCGTAATAATTAAACTAATTCCAATTATTCATTGTGACCTCGAACCTTCGTGAGTTCTTATCCATCTTAACTGTTTTATTTCGTTATCATACTGGAGTGGTGTTTGCACATCTGCTCTTATGCATCTTTATTTATAGGAAAATTTACTTTTAAAAATCCCACCTTTGGGTGATTCTCTTTTAAAAATCCCACCTTTCGATTATTTTTGAAAAATCTGACCTTTGCACCATGTTTTCTTTTACAGATCCAAATGACCTACAACTTGTTTACCAGGTTACTTTTCCATTTGTTTCCTAATTTTAAAACTCAAAAATGAAAAAAAAAAAGAAAAGAAAATACCCATCACCATTGAGTCCCCTCCCATGAATTCCTCCAACCACCTTCTCCATCACATATTCATTATTCATTTGAGAAATACCCACCATCATTGACATATAAACAACCTTCTCTCTCATCTTCAATGACAATGTTCAATTTAGGTCTAAAAATTGTACCAATGTTTCATCTCAAAACTCTACAATTAGAACTTTTTTTTCTTATTCATTTTTAATGAGATATGAATCTTACCTAATTTACCTTGATGAAACTGAAAATTGTTATGGGAAAGATTTCTCTCCTGCGTTAATGGAGATCCCCTTGACAAGTTTACTCCAAACATGGTTGTTATGGTTGTGATTGAGGTGACAATTGTTGCTAAAAGGGGTTTTGGGGAGAAGGTTTTGCACAAAGAGGATTTTAGGGAGGGGGAAGGTCATGAGAGTGGGTCGTGGGAGGAAGGTTGCCGGAAAAGGGGTTGTAGGGTAATGGTTTCAGGGTGGGTGGGTGGCTATGGGGAGGGTGGTTGGTGGTACTGGTGGTGAGAAAGGGGTTTTTTAATTCATTTTTAATTTTAGAAGGTTTTGTTTTTATAAATTTGTTTGTATTTTCTCTATGTTTTTATTAAAAAAAATAAGAACCATTCAAAGTTTGACATATGGCAAATTTAAAATTTTCTTTTATTTTTTTGCGAAAAAACCGGCTATAAGAGGTGATGAAAACAGGCAAGTACTTTAGAAGAAAATGTGGTGCAAATGTCGGATTTTTAAAAAATAATCGAAAGGTGGGATTTTTAAAAGAGAATCACCCAAAGGTGGGATTTTTAAAAGTAAATTTTCCTTATTTATATGAAAATATCCGAACTTCCTTACTTTGGCTATCAATAAGATGAGAGCAACATATTATGTGATGATTCTGGACACCTTAAAGTTGCCGATTTTGGAGTAAGCAAGCTTTTGAAAGTTTCCATAGGCGTTGAAGAAGACCGCCCTGTACCTGATGGAGAAACTTCATGTAAGTATTACTTCTTGTTGAGTTAGTATGAGCAAAAAATAAATAAAAAAATAAAATAATTAAAAAAATAAAAAAGATAAAAAATAGTACTTTGTTAAACTGTTGCCTTTTCTTTATCTTGGAAAATGATAATAGAACTTTGAATTTCAGGATTTATTTATTCTCATTATTTATTCTCATTCCACTTGATAAGTAATTAATGGGCATTGTATCTGTTTCACCTGTTCCTTGAATAGGTCGTTATATGGCACCAGAGTTATTCAGAAATGACAACTATGACACCAAAGTTGATGATGATGGAGAAGAAAAGCAAAGGAGGTGGAGGGGCTAGAGGTGGTGGAGGAAGAGGCGGAATTGGTGGTGCGGGTGTAGGCAAAGGAGGTGCTAGAGCTGGTATATCATGAGGTAATGGAGGGGCAAAGCACAGAACTGCTCTTTACAACTATGTGCATCCTGAGAAGCATCAACAGCAGCCACGGCAGTACGATCCGTTATAATATCACTTGAGGTTTTGAAAAAGAAGATGATCATGGAGTTAAAGGTTTTGAAAGAGAAGAAAAGCAACGGAAGAAGATGATGATGGAGAATTAAACAAGGGCAATATGGTAATTTCATCCTTTAACGACCATTCAAACGTTTTTTAGCCCATATAGTTACCGCAGTTAGTTTCCCTTAACCTGGTGCTTACCATGTAGAAACGAAAACAAGATTAGTTATTACAGGCGTTTCCCTTAACCTGGTGCTTACCATGTAGAATTTCCCTAAATTTAAAGAGAGAACTCAATCCATACGTGATTAACATTGTGTCTTGAATTTAATGTGGTAAAGCTCTCTTTGATGTTCGTAAGCAACCAGTTTTTGTAACCTAAAGTTGCTTAAAACCATGATGAGGAAGGTAATCAAAGTTCCAAAGCCTAAAGTCAAAGAGTTCTAGGTGAAGTTACCGGTCCCAAGGATACCTTAAACGTATAAAAAAAACTAAATATATAAATTTTAAATATGATCACATCAAGAACTCAAAATCGGCATATCGATCTCGATAAACTTATTAAAAGATACATATACAAGTATACAACCAATATAATGTGTCAATTTGTCAAAGAAATAACTCCATGTAAGGTGTACTGCTCCATCTCATTCATTTTGTTACATTTTAAGTGAAAAGAAGGCTCATATTAAAATCTAAAGCTAAGTGTAGCCAATTATAAGTTGGACAATGAAGTATTTTATAGACATAAAAGTCATATTAAAATTTTTTTATATCACTTACTTGAATGAATATTGACTTTGGAGAAATCAGATAATATAAGTAAGCATTGAGAATATTATAAATAGATATTAAAGTTTAATGGACTGAAATCTGAATGAGAAACGTTTCTCAAATACTTGTATCTTGTCTCATTAAGGAAACCGACTGTTTGAGAATTTGTGAATCTTTGATTAAACTAAACCGGCTCGACTTGTGAACCAATATGGACTGAAATTCTTGAATCCGGCCAGACAGGCCTGATTTGGCCCATGAGGACGGCTATCTATAGCTTTGACAACAAATTTGTGTTCATTTTTTGGGAGGACGCATATAAAATCTCAAACTTTGTTGTACGCCAATTTGTCCTAAACCTCCTAAACCCTCAGCAATCGCCAAATAATTCCCAATGTTTCAGTCAAAATGCTTCATCTCTAACAATCTGCTAATTCAATTGGGGATTTTGAGTATATTTTAGGTTTGACTTACCAATAACTCTCTATTTTTAGTTCATTCGTACATTTTTGATAGGTTTAATTAGTAAGTGTTTGGTTTTTAAACCTGAAAATTTTAATTCCATGGATTTTATCCAAAAAAATGCTGAAGGTGTTATGTTTTAGATTTAGAATCAACTTTTAAGAACAGTTTTTCCTGCTTACTTTCCTTTTACTAGATAGATTAATTAAAGCATTTACCTTTACATTCATGTTATAACTTCTGATGCAGGCTCTATTTTTTCTTTTTAATGGGTTATTCAGATTGGTTTTATATTTTTAGCGTTCCTTTAATTTATCTATGTTCTTGATTCTAGTTGAAGTGGTAGAAGAAAATTGAATTAAATTGATGTGTGTTATATTTTCTTGGGAAGATGTCATTTTGTTTTGTAAGAAACTTAGAAATGATATTTGTAATTGATTGGTATGATATGGGATTAAGGTATGTATCCAAGTGCATTATTAATACACTATATAGATTTCCGTGCTAAGCACGATTTATAAATTATTTAAATAAATAATTATTAATATTATATATGTAATTAATTATTATATGAATTTTAAATTATTGGTTTATAGAAATGGTATAATTTTCGATAATATAAAAATTAAAATTAAAAAATAAAAAATATTCTAATCAAAATAAATAGATAAAATAAATCATATAATAATAAATAAAACTTAATTAGTTAACAAAATTATTTTAAGTATGAATATTGAATCTAAAATTAAAATTAAATAACATAAGTATTAAAATTAGGATAAAAAATTATTCTTATTATTGCAGTGACACGTATTTAAATCTTTTATTGTTTTAAAATATAGTATATTTATAAAAATTTTAAATCAGTGTTTTATAACGATGATATGATGCTTAGTAATATAACAAATAAAAGCAAAAAAACATTATAATAAAAAATAAGTAGTTAAAATAAATAACAAAATTATCATTAAAAAATATATTTCACCTAGTGTTCTCATCGCCATTAGCGTATAAATATCCAATCTGAAATTAAAATTAACTGAAATAATCTAAGTAGTAAAATTGGGGGAGAAAATTTTTCTTGTTGCATCCAAATCTTCTATTGCTTCTATAGTATGCCGTTAATTTTGGATTAAAATTTTTTCGGTTATTATATGAGTATGTCATATAATAATATTTTATGTCTTGTGAGCATTTGATATTTAAAAATCGTAGACCAAAATTACATGTCAATTATAGTTATTTACATAAATAGTATTAACGTGAAGATCATATTATAATTAAAATCGGATAATTGTTACTCCTTAGCTTCTATTAAGATAAAATATCACTACAAAAAACACGGAGCTTTTCGACGGAAAAACAATGGTTTTTTCGACGGTTTTAAGTGTCGGAAAATATATTTTCGACGCTTGGCAAAGCGTCGAAAAAAATGGCGTTACAAATTTTCGACGCTTTTTTTCGTCTAAAAAGTTATTTTTTTCAACGCTTCTTTTCGTCTAAAAAGTTACTCTTTTCGACGCTTTTTTTCGTCTAAAAAGTTATTTTTTTCGACGCTTTTAGCCGTGGAAAATAAGATTTGGCCCCCTAAAACTAAACTACAATTTCACCATTTTCGACGCTTTAAAGCGTGGAAGAAGCTAATTTTTCGACGGTTTAAACCGTGGAAAAAATATTTCGCACCTTAAATCCATGCTATAATTTTAAGGATTTTGGACGCTTTAAAGCGTGGAAAACACTAAATATTTTCGACGCTTCAAAGCGTGGAATATACCAAATCTTTTGGACGGTTTTAAGTGTCGGAAAATGCTTAATATTTTAGACGCTTTTATACGTCTTGTGGAATATATAATAATAATAATAATAATAATAATAATAATAATAATTATTATTATTATTATTATTATTATAGTATCTTGTCGATCTTTTTTATGGCACGGTGATTTTACAAAGAGCTCTAGAGCTAACGTCAGTTGGTTTAAGGTTTGTCAACCAAAGAGGAGTGACCTAAGTATCCGAAACCTTGATGTATGGAATCTAGTGTATGTGGGCAAGCTTGTCTGACATATCAGTTCAATGCAGGAGTCCCTATGGATCAAATGGGTGCACGAAGTTTACACGAAAGGTGTTGATTGGATGCTCTTCAACCCTTCCATAACGGTTAGCTGGGCTCCGAAGAGGCTCTGCTCTGTAAAGCTTCAATTAAGTGATTAGATGTGCAGGCAGAACCGGGGATAAATTGGTTCAAATTGGGGTCCTTAATGATAACGTTTGCCCTATGTGCAATGCTGCACCCGAGTCTATTGATCATATCTTTTTTCGATGTGCTTTCAGTATACATTGTTTGCAGTTTATGGAGCAGTGGCTAGCTATTCGAATCCCTCATGGTCTACACAGACTTGCTTTCAAGAAATGGAAGGGTCCTAGATTCCGTAGATCCCTGATCCTCATCTGTATCTGCAGCCTTACCTATATGGTCTGGCGAACCCGGAATGAAGCTATTTGGATGATGAACATGAGCACTGTTGTTGTTGTCACTAAAAGGATCCTCTAGGAAGTGAGATGTCAAACTTGGTTTAAGAGACTCTTTCAAGTCTAATTATCTTGTTTTGTTCGCTGAGGTGTTTCCTTCTCCTCTATGCACACAAACAGTGAGGTGGTTCAACCTTTCCTAGAAGGTGGGTTCCACTTTCATACTGATGCAACTTGTAAAAAAGGGTTAGTTACCCTGGGCTCTGTGTTTGTACCTGTCTGAGTTTGATCAATGAAATATTTTTCTTGTTCAAAATAATAATAATAATAATAATAATAATAATAATAATAATAATTAAAATAATAATAATAATAATAATAATAAAGAAATAGAGTATTGAAACTTGACAACAAAGCATATGAAACGGCTGATATTACTAAGGAGAAATAAAAGAATAGAGATTAAGAGTCATGAATACAACCTTGTTGATATAAGAACGAAATGGTTATAAAACGGTTGTGATGATTTTCAGACGGCATGAGTAGCTTAAGGTTGGAGTTTTATTTTCCCTCATCAATATCTAGACCTCTTATATTCCCCTGTTTCTTCTATAAATACCTAATTCATGGCAAGCCAATACTTATCAATGCTACTTTTACCTTCTTAAATTGGGTTATTTTTTCAATTCCTTTTAATGTATTGTTGCAATGATATTTTACCTGTTTCACAATTGTTAGTTAATTGTGATACAACTTCTCTATTATCATTAGATGTGTTCCGGACAATGGTGTTGCTATGAATTATATATCTTCCTGTTACTGAAATTCTTTTTGGTGTAGCTCTCGAAGATGACTACACGTTGCGTGTTGCAATACTTTCTTTTGTACAAAATAATTTTCCAAAACATCATAAGTAGAATCATTTTACATGTTTATCATATTTAAAAATAAAACTAACTTGTGTACCATTTGTAATGTCACTTAAAGGTATTCGACTTGTAGTCGGCGACAATTTGATAATATTTGATGATGGTAAACGTGTCATTAATAAAATAATAATTATTACTTATAAAAATAAGAAGGATGAGAAAGATTTTTGTTTGATTTTGTTTGGTTACTATGTATACAAAAAATGGTACTGTTATAAAGTAAGACATTTTAAAAATTTTGTTATAGTTATTTTTATGTGTAACATAGTTACTTTTACAATTATGTATTTTTGGCTTAATCGTGACCATAGATTTTTTTATTTTAATGAAATCAAGGGTGTAGAGTCCTTCTTACCTTTCTCATTTTCAATACCTTTTCATTGGATTATTTTATTGATAAAATATATATATATATATATATATATATATATATATATATATATATATATATATATATATATATATATATATATATATATATATATATATATATATATATATATATATATATATATATATATATATGTGGGTAGAGATCCAATAAGAAGGGGTGTGAAAATAGGAAGGATAGGAAGGAGTAGTTACCGTTGATTGATTAATATCTAACGGTCTAAAAAAATTTGTCATAGTAGTAGATCTAGTAGCACATCTTTATAAAGAAAGCATCACACATTAATTTAGAAACCATCACACTTTCAAGTGACACATGTTTATACAGAAAGTATCACATATTAATTAAGAAAGCATCACAATTTTTTTTCTGTTTTTAAACGCGTGCAAAATGAACCATTGATCTAAGATCCAATGGATGAAATTCCTTCCTATCCTTCTTATTTTCAAATCCCTTCCTATTAGATCCTAAATCTATCTATATGTATATATATATATATATATGTATATATATATATATATATATATATATATATATATATATATATATATATATATATTCTTAAATTACCTTGAGATATTTCCTTAAATGTTTTTTTACTTTTTTTCTCTCGTCCAGTATTGATTTTCTTTTTAACCTTATGATCCTAGCAAAATATTTATTTATTTAGTTACTTTAAAATTCTAAGTGATTACTATTATGTTAATGTTGAGTATTGTAAGACTCTACTTTAAGATTATAATTGATCATTTTAAAATTGTAAGTGATTACTTTAAATTTATAATTAATTACTTTAGAACTTTAATTGTACATTCAATCAATCCAACAAAAATTGTCTCACCATAACACCTGACTATATCATTTGAATTTTTTTTTTTTTTGATACACAATTATTTTATTTTGATTGTCTACGTTTTCATTTTTTTGCATGGGCTATGGAAAACTTGGCCCATCATATAATAGACCCAATGAAAACCCTACTTATTCTCTCTATCTAAATTTGGGATAACTCAATCAAATCTTCATCTCTATGCCAGCCGTTTTTGACATAATCTCTAAATTTCTTAATTAATCCCATCTTATTCTATGGTTTTGTCTTTTAATTTGATTCCAATCGGTTAATTGAAACCAATTTCTTTGATTCTCTTTGGCTTTTTGATCCAGAAAATCATATGTAAGTTCACTTTTATCTTTTTGTTTTTTGGTTGCTAAAAAAATTAAAGGGTTGGTCTCAAAATTTCTTTGAAGATACAATAAATTAGTACCATGTTATTGTTAATACTCAACAACAAATAAACAAATAAAAATTGTTTATCATTGTTTTATGCTAATGAAGTGTGTTTTAGATAGTCATATGAGTTATGTTAATATATAGACATTTAAGAATAAGAGATTTAATTAATACTCAAAAGTTTGAAAACATCTAAAAATATTCTGGAGTGATCTGCAGGGGTAATTATAATTTAATATGGAAACTTGGCAAGGAATTGTCTTGAAATTGGCTGATTTTGGTCAGGTAAGATGATTTATTTGTGGGCAATTGTAATAATTGTAGTATAGTAAGAAACTTATTTGAAGGCAATTGTAATAATTGTAGCTAGTCAACCAAGAATACTTCTCAGAATACTGATCCGTATAGTAATTGTAATATGACAAGAAACATATTTGAAGGCAATTGTAATAATTGTGATAAATGCGCTCAATAATTTTTTAGAGAAGTGCTTTCGGCGGGAAACAAATCATTGTGGTAGTGACAGTGTCACATTAAGATATTGTTTTAGTATAGTTTATGATTACTCTGATGCCATTAATAGCTAGATAGGGTTTTGAGGTCGAATGTAGTCAACTTTACCCTACTGATGATAAAAAAAATTGTTTTTGATTGACTTTCGACGGCAACTATCATCTACAACTTCAAAAAATAAGAAGCCGACGTACTTTTAATAACCTATTTAAATATTGTCCAATTTGTGAAAAATTTTGAGTAACTTAGTTTGCTTATGTGGTGGAGTTCTTGAATTGCATTTTATTATGCATGTGGATAAAATCAGCATTGTAGTAGATACATCAGTAACTAGGGAATGTTAGGTCTCTTGTGTTATTGGGAAATTTAGAGTGATTTTTGTCAGGAAGCTTTGTTCAGTGTGACACGGTTCACTGATTTACTCACGAATTGGGAATTGGGAAAGCAAATTATGGTCGGTTTTAACTATTTTTGGTCATTTGAGCGAATCACAAATTTGAAAAGCGAATTATGTTACACCGGTTTTGTTTGGTGTCATCTTCATTTTATTTTGTTGGAAATGACATAGCTTCTTGTATATATTGCTGTAGGAATGTATGCTTAGCAGAAGATTTGTGTCTGTACATTGAGTTAAACATGGCCCGTTTAAGACTAACTCGAGCATTATCGAAGTATGGGATTGCGAGAAATGATGTATTGTCGAGTAATCTGCACCGTGACTCAGCCACTAGTCTTGTTAATACATCAAAGGCAGCAATGCAGCAGCAAACTTTCATTCATAATGCAGCAAATTTTGAATCCAGAGCATGCCAAGTTCCTGAAATTCACCTCCTGGGTTTACAACAGGCAAATATAGGGCGAGATCTTACAGGATCAGCTGATGCTGTCATGCAAATCTATGGCTCGTGGCATAAAAGGTCTATGACCGGTGGCGCAGCCTGGATTTTGAAGGATGAAAAATTGAAGTCCGTTGACGGTGGGTGTTTGCAGTCCTATGCATCCTCTTCGTTACAGATGGAAATATTGGCTTGTTTACATGGTATTAAATGGGCTAAAGCTCGCCAAATTCGCAATGTAAGTATCTACACCAATTCACTTAACTTGTTGCAGCTTTTGCAGGGAAGTATTCCACTGGACATTGGATTATTTTGGCCGATTCAGGAAATTAAGTATCAAGCTGTACTCTTGAATTGGTGTTGTGTGCATAAGGTCTCAAAGTATAAAACCCATCATGCTCGTAATGCTTCTATTGCTTGTAGGGCAGGATTACTAACTCCTAATGATTTTTACTAATTTCGCACTTATTCCCTTTGATGACATAAAAAAAAACAAAGTCAAATTGTGAATGTAGGCACATTAACATCAATAATTCACGCATTCATCATCCTCGTTTTTTCCAACCCATGTCTGCGTTTTGTGATATGCTATGTTATTTGGACTCGTGTACCGATGTTGGATACTGGTACGTGTTCAAGTGTCGGATACGTCTAAATATTCAATTTTACGCCTAAATAAAGTGTCTATGTGCCTTATCAATGTCCGAGAATCGTACACGAGTATGTGAAACAAAATGAAAAGTTCGAGTAACATAGGTGATATGTTTTGCATGATGAATTCGTTTTGTTTTGTGAATGCATATGCGTCTACCCAGAATTTATATACTGGTAAAGATCACTAGCGGAAAAAAAAGCTATCCACCACGCAACGTATGCTGCGGTTTTTCAACTATGCAGCATAAAAGTGATAAATTAGTGAATGAATGCCCTTAAGCACTTATTTGTTTTAGGAAAAATTGACATTAATAATCTAACCTTTTGCTTATCCGCTGTCAATAATCCAACCTTTTGATTATTTTCTAATAATTCAACGTTTGCCCATAGTTCGCTGTGAATAAGTCAACCTTTATTTTTCTTTCCTAGTAGCATACCCTATTACATATTATTAATAATACGGTATGTTGGCAAATTTATCGCAAAGGTTGGATTATTAGAAAATAATACAAAGGTGAGATTATTCATAGCAGATGAGTGAAAGGTTGGATTATTAATGTCAATTTTTCCTTTGTTTTATTGATAAATTAGTGAATACCCGTCCACGTCTTACTGATTTAGAGTATTTCTAACGTCGGGAGGGGGCTAAACTGTGGCTGGTCATTTCCAGGTTTATGAAACGGGAATGGATATGATGATAAGTAAAAGGTCTGAGCAGGTCATATGGTCTAGGGTTACAGTGAGTTTGAACATAGAAGAGGGCCCCTGTCCTTGTATGAGTTGCATTGTGACATTCGCAACCTCTTCTACAGCAACATTGTGCGAAGCATCAGCTTGGCATGTGGGTTGAATGAAAAGGCATGGGGCTGCATTCTAGCATTGAATGTTAGTCTAGACTTCTCCCTACAGCGACCCTTCTATATTTCCTGCGTTGATCAGAAACCCCAGTCTGATCCTTCCCTGATCTGCACGAGCCTGGAAAGTAGAGATAGACCTACAATTGTTTGCCCTCTTTATAACACATTCGCACACACATTCTCTTAGAGAATGTTTTGTGGTTTATTCCCTAGTTAATTTGTGGGTTGCTTGTCTTACAAATCCCTATTTTTCGTCTTGGATGATCAATTTTGGCTACTCTAGCTAGACTAATCGAGAAATATAAGTTACACATGTTATAAGGATTCCAGATTAAGAGTATAAATATTGCAGCTCATCGGGACAAAACTAGAAAACTACGTGTTTCTTTTGGTTTGCTGATATATTCTCGTCTTGCTATGGAACTTGGGCTCTAGCAAATTATGTGCGGGTTATGTTCGTGCTCTGATGTTCTGGCTTGTTTAGATTTGATTTAATTCCATGGGTAGGGCTTAGTGATCTTAGATATTTCAGATTTCATACAGAAAAAGATCATTTATGTGCATCCTGTTGGGACAATTATTGGGCTTTTATAGGAGGAACTAGATGATATCTGTTGTGTTCCAACTTCTAACAAAGATATGATTTTGCCCTTTCTTGTCTATTGTGCTTGAAAGTTGATATAAGGCATACAGAAGGTCTCCTGAGAGACCGTCTATGGCAAAGACGGCTCTCCCAACAGCCTAGCCCAATGATTTTAAATTTAAAAATAAAGCTGATGACTAATCAGTTACTTATTTTGCAAAATGAGTTGGCCCATTTATGCTATAGACAGTCTATAGCAAGAATTTGTGTAAGACATGACTCAATTTGTCATGTCAACAAAAAATCCTTGTTTCATCAAAATTGCTAAAATTTTTTTTTTTGGAAAATTCTTCAAAATTGTTATTGACAGTGATATATTGAAAAGAAAAATGACGTATTGAATACAAATTCAAACGAAGGGATAGAGAGTACATTTTTTAAAGTATCATCAAGTTTACTGTTATATGCATGTTTTCTAATTTCTACGTGAGCTTTCATACACTAAATTTGCCCCTAATTTGATGCAACTAAGATCCCAATTTTCTTGTAAATAATTTCTTGTAAATAATTCCTTGAACTTGGTTTCAATTATGTTTATTTATATTTAATTAAATTGTATTTTATTTTGTCTTTTTGAATTTGCTATGGCTTTACTCTGCAAATAGTAGTCTTTGATTCTTTGGCTGCAATGAAGGTGCATGCAATCAAAGCCAACCGTTAACAACCTAACTAATGAGCAAAATTTTTTGGTGTAGTTTTTGAGTTTTCAATCATGGAATAGGTCGGGATCCGTGATCCAGTTCATCTCAAAAGGGTCAAGCCATTTTTTTTTTGATATGTCCAGGCTTTTAACGGGTCGGGTCAATTTCAGAAATTAGCGTGTCAGGATAGACTATTAAGGGATTGTAATTCACCTAGAGTAATACAAGAGTAACATTTAATTCAAAATAGACCCAGTACAAGTTTGACAACATCTTGTATCTAACATTATTGTCTAATACTAACACTTAACAAAACTACTGTGCTGCATGAAGTTTGATAATGGGCCGGGTCCGTTGGCTCAACCCGATCGGCCCTATTAAACACATCAAACCCCATCTAAGATTAAAGTAATAATAACATGTTGATCATCGTTTGCCATTCCTTCAAAATACCCATCTGCTCTATGGCATAGCTTGAATTATAAGCTAAAAATCTCCACAAATTCTAGTGGTTCGAGAGATCATCTCTAATAGACCAGTCCATTATATATTTCTAAAATATTGTAAGTATGCAATAAGAATGATGTAAGTAGATATTTAAGATATTGAAAATAGGCATTAAGGATACAATAAGTAAATATTAAGGATAGTGTAAGTAGGCATTAAGAATACAGTAAGTAAACATTAATATTTAATGAAATGAGTTTAAAATATGTCTCTTCTAGAGAATCAATCAAAAGACTAGCCCAAAAATCTCACATACAAAGAAT
Organism: Amaranthus cruentus; assembly: GCA_019425755.1. Lineage (NCBI taxonomy): Eukaryota > Viridiplantae > Streptophyta > Magnoliopsida > Caryophyllales > Amaranthaceae > Amaranthus > Amaranthus cruentus. The sequence goes on along the minus strand of CM033459.1, from coordinate 23,668,113 downwards.
ATTGCGAAAACTTGATGAAGAAAAGCTAAAAATTCATAAAATTTAATATTTGATGATTGATATACTTTTGGATGTCTTCATATTGGTGACGTTTTATTATAATTCCAAAAGCAAAAATATAACCATTGTGAGCGTGTCCTTTTGTCTCATGTTACTTGGAGTAGTGGTCTGATACGAGGCCTAATAATGCTATCAACTATGTACAATTCTCAACAATAAACAAGTTTCATAACTATAAATAAATTTTATAATTATTTTATTGTTAATTAATTCAGACTTTTGAAAATTCAATTATATTTCCAATTTATTTGTATTTAAAGTTTAAAAACTTAGTTGATTAAAGAAAGAAAACGAAGTAAACTTAAATATTTATGTGTAAAAAACGTATTTTTAATTAAACAACACAAAAAAATATAAAAATTTAAAAACTGAACATTCAGTATGCGTTTCGGATTATAGCAGATATCTGAGGATTCTGGATGTCAGATTTTTTAGAATCGAAACTGGACATGATTTTTACTATCCTCGGATTTTCGAATCGGATCGACCGGTATCTGGTTTTGAACACCACCCCTAGTGATAACCCTGATTGAATGATTCAAGTTTAAACCTTAATGCACATAAATTTCTTAAAAATATACTCCCTCCGAACCAATTTAGTTGTCACATTTGCTTTTTCACACTATTCATCAATCCCGTTTAATTTGTATTTTATTCTTAATCCATAAGTTAAAACATAGTCATGTGTTTCTTCAAAAAAAAAAAACATAGTCATGTGAGATTTTGTTTGGTTCGTCTCAATGCAGATTATTCTTATCAACTTTTCATAATTTTTATTTAAACATAATTAGAGATATTAAGAGTCAAAATGTTACCTCGACAAGTGTGTCCAAGGAAATGTGACAACTAAATTGGTTCGGAGGGAGTATTAAAAATCAATTAGTTTTTTTTTAAACAAACCCTCTCTTGAGAGACCGTCTATACTATAGACGTCTCTCAAGAGCCCCACTCATATCTCCCTTCAAACTTATAAAACCACCAATTAGTTTTTTTTTAATTTATCAATTGGGTCAACCTCAAAACTTAATACATGTATTATATAGACGGTCTCAAGTAATAATTTGTGTTTTTTGAATTCCCCTGGCTTGGCGTGTCATGTGCCATACATTTGTGAGAGTTCTAAAATTCCATCACCAATACCGAAAGTCCAATACCAACTTATTATATATCCTCACCAACAAACACAATTTTTGTCATATTAATTTAAAATCACAAAATAAATTAATTTCATAAATAATTCATGACTATAAATTAATCTCTTTTTAAGCAACGGTCCAATAAATTCCTAAAGCATCAAATCATACAAATGTCAATCTTATCATATTATATAAGTCATAGTAAGTGATAGTTAGCTCGAAAATTCTACGATTGTGTAGTGTCCATGAACTATTTTTTATTTTTGGCATTTTCTAAACCAATTGGGAATCGCAATACCCATAAGGCTATAACCCAATCATATTGCTATTGGATATGTGGTTTGGAATGAATAGTGACGTGGGTTATGGATTGAATATTGGTTATATAATAAATTAATTTATTTTTATTACATATAAATGTCAAAAAGTATTTATTTTTAATTACTTAAATTATTTTTAAAAAGGTTTTAGCTTAAATTTTGAAGTGTCTTCGTGGAAAAGATATGTTAAAAAATTGTAGGGGTGTTTTATTCTTTGTTCAACAAGTTAGACTTATCTTAAGGGAATTTGTAATTGGGCGTCTTCCTAAAAAATTTCGATACTAAATCGTAATTGAATCAATTATATGTTTATCTATATTTTTGATGTGAAATTATATATGTACATCAAAAATAGGGATGGTCATACGTTCAACATCCTATTCGACTAGTCCTTATTTTTAGGGCTGGGCTCTTCAATTTTTTGAGACTTAGAGAATTCAGATCCGTGTTCGAGTTCAAAAAATAAATAGGTTTGAATTTAGGTCTAGGGTCTTCAAATCCATACTCGATCTAGATCCATTTAAGTCCGATACCCGCTAGACCCGCCAAACCCGCTAGACATGCTGTAGATCTAACCTATTATACAACACACAATCAATTTTAAATTCGTTCTACACCTACTTCTATTTTTATTTGGTCTCTATTTAGATTTATATACAAATCATAAATTCATTTTAATATTAATGAAACTTTCAAAATGTAAAAGAAATTAACTATAGATAATTAAATTTAAGAATTATTTATTAGGATCCTAGACCAATCAGACCCACCAGATTTTCAAATCCTAAAGATCCAAGTCCTAGTATGCGTCCACCAAAAATTAATAGATCTGGGTTCAATTTGAACGGACTACTGAAGAATCTTTCCATCAAACCAAGGTTTACGTCATTTATATTTTCTCCTCCAACGATAAGTTTTCTAATTATTAAGTCCATCAATTATGAATAATTTAAAATAAATAATATTTCACTTTAAACAGACTAAACGTATCCAAATTTATTTTATAACACCTCCTCAAACCAAAGAAAAAATATTAAAATTGCACAAAATTTCACAAATATTCAAAACCCCTACCCACCATATCATATCATTAGGTAATTTTTGTAAAAAAAATCTTTATTTAACTAACCCATTTATCCACATGAAATATATACTCCATGGAATGTAGCAAAATGATTACAATCCTCATGAGAAAAGAGAAAAAAGAAACTTAAATTATTTCTAATTGTCACTTAATTGGACACGTTCAATTTATACAACATTTTTGCCTAATTGGCTACATGAAATTATAAGCTTATATACCGCCCCACTAATTTAGTGCTTAAGAATTAAGATGGTCGCATCTTTAGTGCTAAATATACAACTAGGGTTTGACCTATAGTAGCTAGTGTATATATATATTTCTCTGACCCACTTATTCAGCATTATTTGCTATTTTAGCCTGTTTTACTAATTTTATATTATTTTTATATTTAGACAATAACTTATATTTAGACAATAACGTACCATTTCTTTATTAATCTCATTCATATATTTAACTGTCTTTTAATTTCATCCACGTATTTCTTAAAAATACCATGTTTTGCTACTAATTTAAGTGACATAGTAGTATATGGTAGTATATAGTAGTATTAGTGCTCTTTAGCTCTATATATTCATTATTAAGTGTATTATTGAGTGCTTAAATTTGGTAATTCTTTGGATTTTGCGTCATCAAATAGGTCATATTATCCTCTTAATTGCATAAAAAGTTGGAGTAATTAAATTTGGTGTCAAAATCTCATACTTTGATCATGTTTTTGTCATAAATGCATAACTATAAACTTAAAATGTGATATAATTTTAGGGTTGATACTAATTATGTGGTTTAATATTGGTAAGAATTCTCCACAATCTAAAAGATAAGAATACTAATTAAGTAGTGTTATAGGTAAGAATTAAGTTCTCCACAATCTAGTAGATGATTTAGGGTTAGGTGTCATTGTTAATATAGGTCAAACATGAGTAAAGCTTTTCCTTATTAAATTCTTATTTTATGAAAAATTATCTAGAATAATTCAATCTATTCGTGATTTTCCTATAATAATCTCACCAATTGATTAACCATGAATAATACCAACTTTGAGGGATTTTTTCCTAGAGTAAACCCGGTGACCGGATGACTTGATATAGCAAATTTTATTTTTTTAAAAAAAGATAAATTAAAATAAAATGTCAAAAAAAATATTTAAAAAATGTTCAAAAAAAATTTATGATTTTTTTTATTATTTATAATTTTTTATGTAAAATTTCAAAAATTTTCTCGAATAGTAAATTAATTTTCAGTTTACTTTTTTTGAGAATTATCTATTATAGCAGGTCATCGGGTTACCCAAGTTTACTCTTGGCAAATACCCCTTAAAATTGGGATCATTCATGGTTAATCAATAAGTGAGATTATTATAGAAAAATCAAGAATATGTTTAATTATTCTAGATTAGTAATTAAATAGTTTTTAATTATTCTAGATTAGTAATTAAATAGTTTAATTATTGTAGAAAAATCACGAATAAGTTTAATTATTGTAGAAAGATTTTCCTTATTTTTATCATTTATCGATCAAGGTTAGTAATTAAATAGTTTAATCTAGGCGGGTTCATAAAGAAGCATGTAGGAGAATGCTTTTACTTCTTCATTATTTTGTTTGTCTTTGTTTTATCTTAAAATTAAATTTTATTTTATGGTTGAACGTGCTAATTCTTGGAAAATGAAGGAATTTAGGTTGGGGCCTAATTACATTACTGTCCGACTTATTTAATTAAAAATACTATTATATTTAAATTATACTACTACGATATATAACACAGAATAATAGTTATCGAGTGGATTCAAAACATATAAAAATATCGCTATATTATACTTGTGACTCATTAAAAAAACAAGTGGAAGTGCGTACTAAAATGTAAAATTACAATTTGGATGTAGGGTTTGGTTACTTTGTGGAATTCTTATTTTCTTTAAGCATTTGCATTGGTAAAATGGGTTCCTCCTTGATTTTTCTCATTTAGAAACACATGTCAATATTATAGAAGCCGAGAAGGCTTAAATACGAGACCTCAAGCTGGATTTAGGTTTGAAAACTAGGGTAGCAAAGAAAATCATAGATTAGTATAGTGGTTGAGGTTTTAGTCCTCACCCTTATAATAAAAGATTGATTGGATTCTCCTAACGTACAGAAAGATTTAATTCTCATTTTTTCTTGTTTATAGAGATTCTCTAGTCTATTCCGAATCAACATATATAATTTTACCTCATCGGAAAATACATTTAATTTATAAATTTAGGAAAATATATTACTTTAAATATACCATATCATCATCATCTTACCCAGTGTATTTCGCTCATAGGAACTATAATCAGAGTCTGGGGAGGAAAGAAAGACGACAACTCATACTCATAAAGAAAAATGCAGCCAAAAAGTGCCTCGTACATAAATTCATTACTTTAAATATATAAATCTATTCATATATTGGCATGTTGGTTGATAAGGTTGTATTTAAGTTTGCTACTACATAAGCTAAGCTCAATGTCAATAGTGAGATTGTGGCCTTGTCACTATTTACAAGCCAGACAACAATTTGTGCAATCGGTTGCTTTGGTATTTGGCTAATCTTTATAATGCTTTTAAATAGAAAATGACCTCTAGATATCAAGTTATTTAGATATTCATCACTTATAAATGTTTTAATATTTAGGAACCACATAAAAATTCATATAAATTACCATTATAAAATCCATGATTCTACCATAATCGGAAATGAAAATCTTGATTGTAGTTTTTGAGAAGTATTTTAAGGTAACCATGACATTTGATATGGATACACGTAAAATTATAACCTTTCAATAATACATAAATTATTCAACTTATGTATGAAAAATCATATATTCGCCTAGTAATTGAAGAATTTTTCTTTTATCTTTATAATTGTTCCTGTCAGTTTCTGAGAACAATTAAAGATTTTATTAATTTCCTGATTTGTACTTTAATCAGAAGATTAAGCCGGTGGAGATCCTTTCACTTAATTCTTTGCCTACTTATGCAGCAAGATCTTTAAAGAAAGTGAAGATATCAGATGAAATAGATGATTTGCCTAACCAGTCCTTCAAGATGCACAGTGACAATCAGGTGGAGTATGGCTTAGGACTTATTTAGACGTGAGGTCCTTTGTAATAAATTACAATTAATGTCTCTTTCTGAGCTCTTTTTATCTTTCTATTCAACAAAAGTCCTCTCATTTATGGTACTTGGGTCTGTATTTATAGCAAATGATTTGAGGGAAAATATTCCTTTATCAATCCCAAGAGATTTCCTTTTTGCATGTCTCAATGTTCCTTTTGCACGTGTCAACTTCTAAGGTTATATCAAATACTTTATTTGTCTTTTGTGACCCACATAACCAAGGTCTAATAAATGGTGTACAAGTGTCCTTAAACCTCACGTGACCATCTCATGTAACATACTTTTATATAGCAAAGCAGACTCCTCCCTAATCGTCAGACTACCTTTCCAGATCAGGACCCTTCTCAACTCTAAGTTGCCAGATTTCGGTATATTTGACTTTCTTTGACCATGATTTACCTTGATGATCTCTTGATTATATTTTTACCCATACAGTAATCAAGGTTCGATTCTCTTCGTTTACGAAAATCCTAAATATTGTTTCTCTCCCCTGTATGATTATTTCTCCTCGATCTATCCCAAAATAACATTTGGCCTTGCTCTTTGATCCTAATAAAAATTTAATTAATTAACCTAGTTATATACGGAATAACTTGGTTAATTAAAGTCACTCCTTTTCTTAATAGAGTTAATTGGAAAAAAAAATTTGGGTCATCAAATCATGTTTATTTTAGTTATATTATTGTGATGTGTTGAGTCTTAGAGATAATCAACTTTAGATTAAAAGAATAATTTTGTCTTCGAATTGAAGTGAGATGAGTAAAATATTCTATAAGATTGTCTCATTTTGTGGATTTATAATAGAAGTACAAGTTTAAAAATTTTTGTGAATTTATAATAGAAGTACAAATTTAAAAATTAGTGTTTCAGTATTTAAAGTGAATGTTTTAATTAATTCAATCAAACTATTTAGCAGTGTTTAATCACTTAAGAACAAAGATATATGGAAGATGGACATGGGCGAGCCAAACAAAACTGATAATTCATTTACAAGTACAAAGAAGGTTCACCACTTAAATGAATTGGTAGTAATTGGAGTTATTTTTCAAGTTTATGAAGTGATATATACTCTCCTCCTTTTCTTTAATGTTAGACAGCTCAAATGTGGGCAACATCTTTAATTAGTTGTTAAAATGCCTATTTATAAGTGAAGGGTCAACAACAAATTGAGCTCTGATACCATGTTAGAATTTAAGTAATGGGCATGGTCTACCCAAACCAATAGGAGATGAAGTAAGTCATGTACCAGCCCGAAAAAAAGTTCACTTTTAAAATTATTTGGTAGTGTTTGTAATAGAAGTTACTTCTCTAGTTTATAAAGGAATATACTTTTTTCTCTTTCACCGATGCGGGACAATTTGCATATGGGTAACAATAGACACTTTAATAATATGTAAAAATAAACTAAAAATATATAAGATCAATATAAAAAAATTAAATTAAGTTTTGTAGATTTGAATTATTCCCAATTTATACAACTATTACACAACAAAAACACAAAGAATTATATTCAATACGCAAACACAAAGATTGTGGTACTATGAGACGTTTTATTGAGGTGGATACTAATCAATTACGTATCTTTTGATGACAATTAGGTCTAATATAAGAAATATTTCTTTCTTGAATTAGAAAAAGTTCACTTCAAAAGTAAGAAAAAGTTTTATATTATTTATATCTATATCTATGTGCCATGATATATGTGTCTTTTTCTTCCTTATTTGTTTGCAAAAAGATAAATAATGTGTCATGAGAGGAATTAGGATAAAAATGGCTCAATATTATTCCTTATATATGAGTTATTTTATAATAATAAAACAAGTAGATTGAGCTTTGAAAAGAAAATGTGTTTTGTGTATATTTATATGAGAAAATATGAGACCATAATAAAAAAAACTGTCATGAACTTAAAATGAGTAAGACGTATTAAAAGAAAAAAATTGTAACTTTTAAAAAGAAGATAAAAATAAAATTTTATGAGCTTGAAGAGTAAGTTTACAATTGATTTCGCCAATTGTAAGGTCTATCATCGGCTTTATGTTTAGCAACGGTAAGGTATATATAGCGTGTTGTTTTCGCCAATATTCAAACACTAAAGTTCTTTGTATACAGAAGAGTGTGGTCAGATAAATAGAGATAAATCACAATTAAATAGAGATAAATCATCATCATCATCATACCCAGTGTATCCCGCTCATAGACAAACTATGGTCATGGTCTGGGGAGGGAAGATAGACGACAACTCATACTCATACAGGAGAGTGTGGTCAGATAAATAGAGATAAATATTAACTGAATAAAATTTAATAATAAATATATATCTAAATTATAATAATTATTATTATCAAGATAAATTATTAAATATATTCATAACAATAATAATATGTATCACAAATAAATAAATAAATAGATTATAAAATTATAAAAATTAATTAAATGTGTGCAATTAATTGAATTATGTTCATTAATATGGCGATGGACACGCGACAGAGACAAACGTCACACGTATTTACGACAAATAGTATGATGGACTCACGAAAAAATACTTGCTAGTTTTCACGACGAAATCTGCAAAGACATTGTCCGTTGCAATATTTTGCGATGGTGTTTGTAATGGAATAACCTTAGTGTCTGACTGATTTTTGTCGTGAGTCCGTCGCTAAAAGTGTTTAGCAGTGAAAATGGTGAGAAAATCGTCCGTCCGCTATATCTATATTCTTTTATAGTGTAAGGAAAAGAATGAGTTTTGATATTACTTGATCAATGAAATTTACAATTTTAAGCATCAAGAGCCATCATGCGCACTATATACAACAATGTAGCATGAAAAAGATGATACCGGGTCACAAGTAGGGGTGTTCAATGGGCCGGGCCCCCATTTTCAACCCTTATTAGACCCGTTTTTAGAAGGGTTATATATGGGTCGGGTTGAAAACGGGTCGGGCTGAAACGGGCTCTAGTATTATTCTAATAGGGCGGACTGTAAAAGGACTTAAAAAGGATTATAAACAGGCCTTTCTAAATTTAAAATGAGCTTTAGTGACAAGTGTTGCTCTTCTTTTCTTAGTCCTCTGCTGCAACTGCCATTATAATGAATGTTTTACGATTCTATTTGATTCTTCTGTATTAGTTATAATATATAATTAGCTCTTTGTATATTAAATACTAAATATTTACAATTTCAAAATATCTAATAATATAGTTTTTGTTTTTCTGGTTCCAGTACCCCATTATTGGTTTTGTATGTTATTTTCCATTCTCTCTCATTGCACCTTTTGATATGAAGTAGTATAAGTTTAGTTTGGCTATTGATGATTATTAGTTGACATTATGCTGCCGTGTATTTTTGGTCATGTAATTTATGGTTATTTCGATAAAATTCAATTTCTAATTGCGCAAAAAAAAACTCTATTACTTGTAAAATTTGAATAAATAAGAAAAAAGAATCGGGCCGGATCGGGTCGGGCTAGATGGGTCCGACCCGCTTAAAGCCCGTTTCTTATTTAACAAGGCCCGACCCGGCCCAACCCGTTTCTACTCAAGCCCGATCCGATCCTTATCCGGCCCGTTGCACAGGCCTAGTCACGAGGTCCATAGACCATATCCACGACCATGACAGCAATTAAATATTAAGCTAATGATTTTTCGGGACTAGAAGTGTCCAAAACAGACTCGATAATTCGATACTTATCCGACTTTATAATCGAATTTGATATGATCAGATTTAAAAATAAATTTATGATTATATAAAAATCAATGTGGATACAAGACCCGATTTTAAACCGTCCCGAAACACCTAATTTAAAATCTACCCGATGACCCTAATAAATACCTCTACTCGGGACGGGACGTTCACTAAGGAAAATATAAATCAAATTTAAACATTAATCTCGAATTCGTTAATATATAAACATTAATTATATTATCTATTATCTAAATGTGTAACACATTATCAAACTATACGTCAAAATAAATTATATTTTTATTATCTTTTATTTGATTTTCAATTTAGTCTTTCAAGGAGAAAGATTTAATTTAATTATTCTTCTTAATAAAAGCTCAAAGGGTGTTGGACTGTTGGTTAGCTTTTGCATTTAAGGATAAGTGTATTTAAGTGTATTTTTATTTTATTATTGTTCGTATTTTTAAAATGAACAAATGATTCTTAATTCTAAAATGATAATACTCCTAAAAGATTGTTTTATATTTCTCATAAAATACATGTCGTAATCATGTTTGTTTTTCATAATATAATTAAATTTATTTCTATTATAGATGTATCTACAAGTATATTAATATCAATTAAGTTTATTTATAAGAAGCTAATAGAAATAATTGAATTAAGATATTTCGTGTATTTACACGAATAGTTAAGTTAGTTATACATTACATAGCTCCACTTATGTTGATGTTACTACATTCAAAAAAGATTAATTATCATTTCCTTTTTAGTGTATTAAGGATTTAACTGAAATCAATATAAATTCGAGCTATAATCCTACCTAATTATAAGATTTTACTTGGTAGAATATTAATTACCGGATGTCCCTAAAGTCAAGGTATATTTTCTGTTTCATTATACTTACTAGATAATCCCCGTGCATCTTAAAAAAACAAAGAAAATGAATTCTAAATTATTGATTATTGATTTTCAATGAATTATTATTAATAACAATAGCTAATATTTGATGTTGAGGTTGAATTAAAAAACGTAGGTATTTGAAATATATAGAACAATTTACATCAGAAAAAGAAATATTAGGACGAAAAAAAAAATTTCATGTAATTATAAATTCTGGAAAACCTCTTTGAATACTACATTTGTTGTAGCTCAACTATTATTAATGATGCCCTTTAAATTGTAATGGTGCAATATATGTTCCTTATTCATAATTATTAATTTTTTTACTATTACAATAATGTATTTTCAAATTTCAATATATATGTTATAGTCCCAATTAAAAGCCCTTAATAATGGTCATTAAATTAATCATCCTAATTATTCATAGTCTTAATTATCCTTAGCATTAAAGAATCTTATAGTCATCATTCTTTCATGATGTCACCTTTGTTAAATGGAGGAAAACTTTTTCATAAGAAGCTGACACCTCATCAATTTTTGAGGTTGTTTATGTCAGCCGTATTTTGCTTTAGTATTATGTATAGATTATTGATAATACTCCCTCCTATTTATAGAGAATGAGACATTTGTTTTTTCACACTATCCAATGCACTTATTCAATGCTTAATACTCCCTCCAATTCAGCCTAAATGTCCCATTTAGTTTTTTCACACTAGCCGATGCAACATTTTAACCCTTAATATATCTCAAATTATTCTTAATTAAAAATTATAAAAATTTGATATTAATGATCCTTGTATTGAGACGAATCAAACAAGATCCCACATGACTATGTTTTAACTTATAGATTAAGAGCAAAATACAAATTAAAAATAATAAGTGAATAGTGCCAAAAAAACTAAATGGGACATTTAGGCTGAATAGGAGGTAGTATCTCTTATTATACATATCGAAATATTATAAAAAGTGAATATTTATAATCTTTGCATTGAGACGAATCAAACAAGATTTCACCTGACTATATTCTAATCTATAGATTAAGAATAAAATACCAATTAAGAGTAATGAGTGAATAGTGTCAAAAAACATGTCTCAACCTCTATGAATAGGAGGTAGTAATATTTTTCTATACAATATGCCACAATCAGTTATAGGTATTCTAAAAAGAGAGGTAATACTAGTAATAATTAATCACAAATTCTTGTGAGAGACCGTCTTTTTGAAAGACCGTCTCTAATTGGGTTGGTCCATTAGGAAAAATATAGAATAAATGTAAGCAATAAGTTTTAATGGATTGGGCCTGAGAAACGTCTCTAAAAAAGACGATCTCTCAGCAGACTGGCTGATAATTAATAAATAAGTGGTCCATCATGATTAAGAAGCCAAATTTTGGGGGGTTTATCTACTTGCTTGCTGTATTGGAACTGGAAAAATAAGAATCAAATCCCTAATGCCTAGTGGTACAAAGTACAAACTTCCAAACATAGTAAAGGTGAAGTTGAATTGGGTGAAATTGACATGTATGGGCTCATCTTCTCCTTTCTAACGGTAGATTTTGGAGTATCGGCCTGAATCTATTTATTTTATTTTATTTTATTTAATCTTGATCAAATTTTGTTTGAGCAAATTGTGTAGCTTATCTGAAATCATAAATAATTTCATTTTTAAAAAATGATTTTTCTATGTCTGTTTATTAAAAAAATATATCTATTTATATAATTGACTTTGATTTTTTAAGATGAAGATTCTGACATTATTGTTGTTATTGTTTAGAAATGAATTTAATGTCTTTTATCGTCTTAACGATTTTATATTTCACTTTCCATAAATATCTAACTATTTTTGTATATAAGTTAATAAAATATCTTATGGGATGCTAGCTTAATTTACAAGATAAATCATTAGATACAAAATAAAAATTTCGTCAAGATTTTTTTTATTTTGCCAAGACATTTACACTAGACCAGTGGCGAATGTTTGTTCATGTTAATTAAAAGGGATCTAGCCCTTTGAAAATTTTCGGATCATTAGACAAAATAAAGTAAAATGTTGCATGAATGTTAATTTATCAAACAAATGTATATTAATAGGTAAGAGTTTTTTACAAACTAGAAGTTAGAAGTTCGAATTTTTCTCTCTTAATTGTTTTATTTGAATTAAACCTTGACCCCCTTTTCAGTTTTTGTTCAATATATACGATTGCACTTGATTATTTTTACATTTTTATAGTTGTCTTGTTTATATTTGTAAAACTATTAAAAAAATAACAATAATTAAATCACTTTTAAAACCTTTATGCTCGTTTATTTATTAGTTATGAATTTATGATGAGAATGATGAAATTAAATGTAAATTAGTTAGATTAATCATATGATGTTTATGAAAACTTGTGAAGAGACATGTATTTTTAAGGATGAAAGCTTTATTATGGTGGAAATAATATAACAAATATAATGAAAATAAAAAATAAAACTCATTTTCATTATATTATATCTATTCACTACAATATAATATAATTTGCTTTTAATGAGATATATTTATTAATATTTAATTTAAATGTTAATATTTTAGATTTCTAATAATATATATAGTGAATTTATTGACATTTATTAGACCATTTAGCAGCATGATAAAAAATCATATTAAAGGTTTTAGCAACATAGAATCTAGTGACATTTCTCATAAATGTCACTATAGACTATAGTAACTTCACCTCTCCAAGGATCTAACCAGGGACAGGGCCACTTGGCAGCGCCTTATCCACGTCCTAGATTACTAAACCGATCCTTCGTTATTATTCTTTGCCTTTTGTCACTCTTGACCTTTTTCTTTGATCTTATCTTTGTATTTGTGCGTATGCTTTTATTCTATTTGTCAACTGCAGGTTTCTCTCTCTGGAAAACCGTTCTCGAGCCGGGGACTCTTTGATCGCACTCTCCTTTCTGAGTATGAGTCTGTCATCATTCTTCCCTCCCCAGACCATGATCATAATTTTCTATGAGCGGTATACATTGGGCATGATGATGATGATGATTGACGACTAAAGGCCAAATAATCACAAAGTCACTTTATAGTGAAACTTAAAATAAAAATCAACAATTATTACACTAAAAATATAAATCAGTGGCATTTTTCATTGCCGCTAAATTTAGTGTCGCGAAAAGTTAAATTTATTGTAGTGATTATAGGATATAATTTAGTAAAATTAAGATTAATTAATTTTTAAAATGGATTATAACTTAGTAAAAATATTTCAATTCAATAACAGACTGTAATGCAAATAATGAAAATATTTTTTTTATGGTAAAGTAAATTTTATAAAATGCCAAGAAAAAACCAAAGCTTTACATTCTTGTATCAAAAGACTTAGTCGCCACCACCGACCCGATGCTCCAAGGGGCCGAAACTGGCGAAACAAACCCCTCTTCATACGCTAGGAAGGGGATGGCGCCTCAAAAAGTATAATTAACATCTAGCTAACACAAGATAACAATCCTAATTCCTATACAAACTTCAGATACAAAAGACATCTAGCTCAATCAAACATTACAGTCAATACAGTTTGGATAAAATAATGAAAATATTTGGATATAAGTTAATATAAGTTAATATAAGTTTATTTCAAAAAAACTTCAATTAAATATTTGGATATAAGTTAATATAAGTATTTGTTTAGTAAAAAAAATCAAGCAAAACAAAAAAAAAATGTTTATTTCAAAAAAACTTCAATACAATAAAATCAAGGTTCACCCAAAATAATATCACCACACAAATAAAAACACCGCCCAACTTGGTATAATTGTTACACTTAAAACTGCATGTTTTTGTTGGCATTTAAAGGATTTTTTTTTTCAGTTTCAGCTATTAAGTTAAATGAGATAAATTTATAAAGCTGAAATCATGGAGGTTATCTTTGATTAAATCCAAAGAGATGAATAAATATAAATAACTAAATAATAAAAGTAGAGGAGTTAAAAATATATTCGACAACTTTATAATTGATATTTGATTTGATCTGACTTCAAAATAAATTTAAATTATTTAAAAATTAATACAGACACAATACTCAATTTTAAGAGCCATACATACAAAACTCCTTTTTGTTAATTCAACTTGACTTTTTTTTGAACTACTTTATTTTTGCTAATTTTTACTTATTAATTATTATGAAATATATCGTTGATGATCAGTTTAATTTTGTTTGAATTATTGAACTTATATTTATTCCACATGCTACATTGTAAGATATGTGTAATGCAAATCAGAGCTTTAAAATTGTTACAATATAATTTGTTTTAATAAATCAGTGTTTTTATGATAAAAAATGACTAAAAAATATTAAATGAGCAATTACAATTTATTTTTGCAAATTGAAAAACTATTCGATTTTATAATTCGATTATGAGAGCTATTCCCGATTTTAGTTAAGAATCACAATTTTTACAACCTTACGGGGAAGATTTTTTTAATTTACTTATTTAATAAAAAAAGATTTGTTTTTGGAGTACATGTAATAAAGGGTTACATTGGTCGAGAGAAGGAGAGAGACGGAGGCTAGACGAGAGACGATAGAGTAATAGTATAGAACAAATCATAAAACATATTAAAGGAACTGTAAATTACACATGGCAACTAATAAAGAGCTCTACCATATGTCAAAAAATTAGTGGATGACTGTGTTTACATGGCAAAGAATTTACACAGTTGGCATTTCTTTTCAATTCTATAATTATTTTTAGAAAGTATTAATTGATTGCTTACAATGACAATTAAAATAGCACGTTTCTATAAAATCAATTGTACACTACATTATTTTCTCTCACCTAAAATTTTAAAAAGTACCAAAAATTTTACCATTCTCTAATTATTCTTAGAAAGTATTATTTGATTGATTTCGGTGACATTTAAACAGTATATTTCATCAGAGTGACGTATAAAATAGTAAAGTAGTTCAGTTTTTATTCTCAAAAATATTATTTTTATTTTATTTTATTCTCAATCAAATAATATTTTTTGACATTTTTAATTTCTTTAACAATTTGACATCTATAAATTCCTTCAAAACAAGTAAAATTAATTTCAGTTTATTAATCATACTATATACTAAAAGTCTTGGAAAATTCCAAGTGACAATCTTACATTAAATGATGATTTGGCAAAAAACTATTCGTTACTTATTGATGAGGTCTTTTAATGAATGTCAATTAATTTATGACTGTATAATAAGTTTTCTCTCTAAAAAAAACTCCTCTTGCAAGTTTAATTTGAAACTATCTTTGAAATAAGAGAATATTTCATGATTGAATATATTTCTCATTATTAAAATTTATAATATACTAATTTTTTCTATTTTCTAGGCTTTTCTAAAGATTTTCTCATTATTTTTAATTTTTATTGATTTAGAATTGGATTTAGAATTAATTCATGTACGTTATTTTTTAATTAATTTTTTCATGTGTTGTAGTTGTACAATATCTCAACCAAAAAAATGTAACGACTAAAGATCTTTTCTTTAACCCAAATTTCTCAAAAAGCTATAAAAATATAAAATCTTTTTATTTATTTTTTTGATTATTCATTTACGTGTCTAAATTATCAATGAAAATAAAGCTTTTCTTCCAAGCTTAATTTAATACTCCCTCTGTTTTAGGCTACCTTTACCTTTTCATAAAGTAAATTTTACTAAAAATAATTTTTTTCCATATAAATCGATTTTATTTACGCTTTTTCTTTCAAATTTTTTCTCTTCTCTAGAATGGCAACTCTTTTTCAATTTTGCTTTAGAATTTATCACAATCACACGTTGTCATTAAATAATTAATAGTTATTTCTATTATACATTTTATTCAAACTAGATAATTTTATAACGATGATATATATTTGCATTGCCATTACTTAGAAATTATAGTATTATTTATCAACACATTAATACATCCGTGCATTGCACGGGTATATACACTAGTTATAGTAATATAGGGGTTATTTCTTGGCATATGGTTTTGAGCTAGAGTTATTTATTGGTTTGACCAGTTGAAAGTATTGACACTTATATAATTTAATTTTTTTTATTTTTTATTTTTTTAATGTTTAAATTAAAAAAATAAAAGAAAAGGCAAAAAGTTAACGGTTTTGGACGGAAAAAATTAGAAAAGGTTACGATTGTCAAACGCTCAATAACACGAGGGCACCATTGATAGTTGAAAAAACTTAGAGTTACTATTGATAAAGTGCAAAATTTAAGGGTATAAATGATAATTTCTTTAAAAATTATAAAAGTATATATTAAATTTTATAAATCAAGATGAATCTAATAAGATTTCATATTAAATTATATTAAATTTCAAATATCCATGAGAAACAACTCGCAAACATCATAAACGGAAATTTTTAAAATTGAGGCCTAAAAAAATGTACTCAACCCCTAAAATAAAAACAAAAATTTAAACAGTTAAGAAGGTTGAATCAAGCCGACTTGATATGTTATAGATCAAGTTATGAATTATGATTGACATTTTGAACCCAATAAACTAAACGAGTTAGGTTTGGATCAAGGGTTTTTTACCTTTTATTTATGATCGGAATCCAAATTTGACCCACCTTAATCAATAAGGAGAAAAAAATCTAAATAAGATTTTTGACTTATATTTATTAAATAAAATATATATATTATCTGAAATCTTGTTAGATTCGCCTTAATATATTTATTTTTTACTTTTATAAAAATTTATGATGCGTATTTTGCGATATCAAAGTTCAAAGATTGCATTAAAAATTGTACACAAAGTAAATAAAAAGAACAAAATGAGTAGTTTTTTAATATTTATATTTAAAGTCATAATAAGAGTAAATGCTTGCGGCTAGTTGATTCCTATGCTTGGCTAACGTGTGTATAAGATGCAGGAGTTCGGATATTTGCAGGTTCTTATCTTTGAAGACTCTTTTTGACCCGAAGGACTCTTTTGACCGCCCTCTCCTTATGAGTATGAGACGCCGTCGAGCCTCCTTCCCCAGACCCTGACCATAGATTTATTTATGTGTGGGATTACCGGGTATGATGATGATTGATGAATAAGAGTAAATGTTTGGTTTAAAACACTCTACTTTTTCTTTAATAATTATTCTATCTCTTTGAGTTTGCGCTCTAGTACTAAAAATCTTTTTACATATTTAAGTTTTAAGGTGTAAATTCAGAGGAACATAAAAAGTAATACTCCCTTCTTTCCTTACAAAGTTCTATTTTTTTCAATTTAGGGTATATTATTTGTTGTTCCCATAAATAATTATTTATTTATATTATAAATTTTGGACAAAAAATAACTTTATTCATCCCCATTTTTATATTTTTATTATGCTTATGATCCCCTTATATCTTTTACTAACTTCATTTTAACACTTTTAATCCTTATCGTTCATTTCATTATCTTTATAAAAATATTCTTTTATTAGTTGTAGTTCTCATATTTTTTCCACTAACTTTTTTTAATATTTTTTAAATGTTTACGACCCCTTTTTTCTATCAAATTTATTATTTAATAAAATAAGATATATACTGTCTAAATATTATATATTTCGTAATTACCGTAAATATTTCTTATAAGAACTTAATTAAGAATTAAGAAACAAGGCTAGTAAATAGTTAAAGAGGGGGATAAACTCAAACACTATGATAATTTTTACTTTTTCTTTAGTAATAAATGTTCCAAAAAATTTGGTCATAATAAAATTATTTTTTGAATTTAAAGTCTTTAAAAAAAGCAAAAAAAATTGCTCACTAAAATCCATTTTCATCTGACCATTAAATCTCCACCCTTCCTTCCTTATCAACCCACCTCCATTACATTTTATTTAATCTTCTTATTTTCTCACCCTTTTTTCTTCTCTCTATTCTAAATTTCCCTCTCTCCATATCTCTATTCAATGTTCAACATCTTTTTCATTTTCATTATTCCTTCAATTTTTACCTTATCTTTTTAAAACATTATTAGCTTTTAATGGTGAACTGAAGAACACCTCTGTTTTTGTACCTCCCCTGTTTTTCTATTTATACTTTCAGGTTTGTTTTTTTTTTTTTAATTTTTTTTTGTAAAATTCAGTCAGAAACACTGAATTTTATGTAATTTTATTATTAACCCACATGCTTAATCTCTCTATTTTATTGAACTAATTAATGGGTACTAATTATTTTATTAATATATTAACGTAAATCGAGAATCGCCTTATTTCACTTGTCGTAATAAATATTATTCAAAAAAAAGGTACTGTAATAAATAAATATATTAATATTTATATAAACTTGCATTGTTGAATTGAATATATTAATTAAATTCTCTGTTATGCTTCAGGAATTCTTTTTGGAGCAATAAATTTAAATTAATTTAATAAAAAAAGCTCTTTAGAATGGCACCCAAGAATGGAAGAGGAAAAGGAAAGGGAGACAAGAAGAAGAAAGAAGAAAAAAGTATTGTTTTTTACTTTTACTTTTAATTTTAATTATTTGACAATAATTTTTTTTATTTGATGATAATTATTTAATTTTTTTTGAATATTCTTCAGTTCTTCCAGTTGTTATGGATATCACAGTGAATCTTCCCGATGAAACTAGTGTAATTTTGAAGGTTTGTAAATTTGAATAATTTTTTATAATTTAATTGTGAAAAAACAGAGCACTCTGTTTTAATCTGTTTTTTCATTGGTTTTATTTGTTCGGCTAACGTCTCTCAAACCCAATTCATTAAAATTTAATCCATACTTACATTCTTACCTGTTGTATCCTTAAAACCTACTCATAATATCTTAAAGGCCTACTTACATCATTTTTATTCAAAAAAATATATAATAGGCCGACTCAATTAAAAATAATCTTCTTTGGTTGGTGGGTATATTATTGCCTACTTGTTTGCCAATTGCTCCATAAGTTGAACTACATTAAATACAAATATGCCTAATGTAAATTTAGTGTATAATATTTTTATTAGGGACCATCCCATAACAATCTTTTTGATAGTATATACTCTTTAGTTTTCACTCTTTTAAGCAGATTTTTAATTAAGTTTGACGTTTGTGCATTAAATTAACCCAAAACTATCTTATTGAATATATTTTGTCATAATAAAGAAATACAATTTCTTATAGTAATAGATATATAGATTTTTGTTTAATTCTCATTTATGTAGAAGTTGAAATGATATAATCAATTACAAAATTTATGGTCCATCTTTTTTTTTTTTCAATCTTACATGTTATTGAATGAAAATAAAAGAATTTATAAGTCAATAGCTAAGTATAAGGTGTCATTTTCCTCATTGGTTGGTATCAAATCTTTGGTAACTTTTGCATTTATAATTCATAGTATATGTTTTGCCATGTCATCCTAAGAATGATGTGAATTATCATTGAGATAAATATATATAGATAAAAAAAAGAAAAAAGAAATTCATAAGAAAAATGGATATTATGGCTTAACATATGTTTTTTCAAAAATATGCAACATGCATGTTGATTGATTAGAAGATAATAGGTTTTATTTTTTAAGAAGAAAATGAGACAATAACTAAACAGATAATATTTTACATGAAAAAGGGTACATGTGGTTAGTATGCATTAGGCAATATAATATTTCCACGTAACTTCAATCTGTCTAAAATCTTCCTTTAAAGACTAATTCCTTGTTTTTAAACATGCCGTGTAGAAATAGTATAATTACGTGCTTCAAACAATAACTTTATAGTTCAACTAAACAAATGAAATTTTACATTCCATCGTTTTCCTCTACTAAAATTGTTTGTTTCCATTACATGTACGATATTTAAATTTCCTTCAATTTAAAAAGAAATTAACGACTTTACTTATTTTATATTATGCAGGGAATATCCACGGACAGAATCATCGATGTTCGCAAACTTCTCTCCGTGAATACAATGACATGCCATATTACCAATTTTTCCTTATCTCATGAGGTTTCAAACAATTTGTTTCTTACTAATACAAAAATTCTATGAAAAATTGGCAAATGACTAGTTTTATTCACAAAAATGGCCTTCCCTTTTAATATGTGGGGATGACTAATTATTTTGATTCTTTTTTATATGAATTTGTATTTTGATACGTAATTCTTTTTTTCTTACTTTTTTTACTTAAAATGGCAAAAAAAAAAAAAAAGAATTAAAATATTTTTGTTATGTCCTAAAATGAGTAGGTTAGGGGCCCACGTCTAAAAGACACGGTGGATGTTGCAGCTCTTAAACCTTGCATTCTTACGTTAGCTGAAGGTAAACCCCTCTGCCACAAAACGATGCGTTTTAATCTTATCTCCTTGTCAGAAAAACGCACCTCAAAAACACAAAAAATAAAGGGAAATTTGATTTTAAATATTTCACCTATTTGCTCGTTGTCTTTTAAAAATCCTATATTTCGATTATGTTGTTTGAAAATTCGACCTTTATACTACGTTTTTTTTAAAAATCTCTTTTTTTGATTCTTAATTTGTTTACTGTTGAATTTTACAAGTAACTTAATAAGATCAATAATTAAAAAGAAAATGCAATATAAAAGTCGAATTTTAAAAAATAATATAAAATTTAAATTTTTAAAAGACAATGATCAAAATTGTTTTCAAAAATAAATGAAAAATAAATATGTAACTAAAACGTCATCGTTTGTACTTTCGTTCTGATTTATTTTAATTTAATGAACAGAGGCGTACGATAAGGACAGTGCAGCCGCGCATGTTAGAAGATTGTTGGACATTGTAGCATGCACAACGAGCTTTGGGCCATCTGCAAGCAGTAAAGAGGGAGGCAAAAATGAAGATGCTAAAAATGCGCGTAGTGCGCAGGATAAGAGTTCGTCGTCGTCGGCGGCGGCGAAGAAGGCTGGAAATAAGTTGAATGGCGGAAAACAAGCGGCACCGACGGAAGAATCAGCAGGGAAATCGGCGTCGAAAGATGATATTTCAATGATGATTGACGGAGAAGGAGAAACGAACAATTCATGCCCTAAACTTGGGAGTTTTTACGAGTTTTTCTCTCTCCCTAATCCCTCTCCTCTTCAATGTATGTAATTTTTTTTTTGATTAGTTGATTGGAATTTGATGATAACTTTTGATCAGCTTGATGGTGTAAATTTGGAATGTAATTAAATTTTGTAATTTGCAGTTATTCGGAGAGCTTCAAAGCAGGCTGATGATCAGATTTTAGAGGATGATCATCTATTTTTCGTGTGTGTGTGTGGGGTGATAATGGTAAGGATTTCAAGAATAAGTAATTGCTTTGCTCAATCAATTTGTTGTTGTGGTTTATTATGTGTGATTGTTGAAATTTGTACAATGTTTGTTAGTTTAGACATAAGCGGGTAAAATTTGTTGAAGAATTAGGTTAATAATAGTCGATATTAATTTGCGAAAAACATGAGTTTGCCTAGTGGTTGCAGGATCAATCTGCTAAGCTTTGGCTTTTTATTGTACTAATGCATAAATGATATTGATACCTACATACATTTTGCAAATCTATGAGCCATGTATAGTGGTGTCAGTCTTAGGTTTAAATTGCTTTGCATTATTTTATCTATAACTTGGTCTGAATCTTGTGAGTTTTAGACCATCAAATTTGATTAGTAACTAGTTAAGAGTAGTTATTTGTGATGAGGATTGGATTGTTCTTGTGTTCTGATAGATCATGATCACAATCAATTATTGTTAAATTGAGTGAAAATGATGAGTGGTTAGGATAGCAGAGTTTTATAATGAATTTTGATTAATAGATTATTTTAATGCCTTATGACAGTTTCTCTTGTTTCTGCTCAAAGTGTTGACATTTCATATATGTACAATCTTTGCGAGGGATTGAACGTCTTGTGTGATTTTGACAGGTTAAGCTGTGCAATGGAAAGCTGGTTCTTGTTGAGGCATGCAAGCGAGGTTTTATCAGTATTGGGAAGCACCGAATCCTCGGTCACAATCTTGTTGATTTGATAAGACAACTTAGTAGAGCTTTCGATAATGTGAGTTTTTAGTAGTCCAACTGCTGGTTGTGTGGCTTTTTAATTTTTTTTCTTTGGGGGATGAGGTTTTTGCAAAGAAGAACTACTGCGTTGTTAGATTCTTATTATGGAGAAAATGTTCCTTTTGAGACAATGTGACATTCTAGGGATAAGGATATTATTCTTGAACGTTTCTTGTCATATTTTTTGTAGGGTCTGAATTTGATTATAAAAGTACCTACAGTTTGCTAGAAAAAAGTTACTTGCTTTGCTGTTTTAAGTAGTATTTTTGAACCCTTCTTCTTGTTGGATGCACCTTATTCATGGAAAGATGTCAGGGGAAGCTTGGGGCTACGGACTGCTTAGCTTTATGAACCACCATGGATCATGAAAAACTTCTTTATTCCTTCCCTCCTCTTTCCTTTATGCATTAATTTCAATTCCATTAATATAAACAAATAACGGGTTTAAGTCTTCTGTAACATTCAATTTTCTGAGAGCTGAAGGTTATGGAAGGAGAGCAAGTTCAGTGATTCCTGCTCCGATTTCTCAGTGTCTTTCCTGCATCATTTCTCTGACCTTGTTACATTATTGGGCTTATTGTTATTATGATTCACACTTTGAATTTTACTTATGTTTGATTGTTGTATTTGTTTGTAGGCTTATGATGAGCTTATGAAGGCCTTCTCAGAGCGTAACAAGGTACTTACCTTTATGTTGGATATTGCTTCTACAACTGATGTTAGAATTTAGATAGTTTTTCTTCTTTCTGATTTCAACCTGTGCACCTTTGGTTTTAACCACCTTCTTTTCCCTTTCGCAGTTTGGTAATCTTCCATACGGCTTCAGAGCCAATACATGGCTAATTCCTCCATCTGCAGCACAGTCCATTTCGACATTTCCCCCTCTTCCTGTAGAGGACGAAACTTGGGGTGGCAATGGCGGGGGCTGGGGAAGAGATGGAAAAAGTGATCTGATACCATGGTCAAATGAATTTCATTTTGTTGCGTCAATGCCGTGCAAAACTCCAGAGGAGAGACAAATACGGGATAGAAAAGCTTTTCTTATTCATAGCTTATTTGTAGATGTAGCAATATTTAGGGCAATTTCTACCTTGCGACATGTTATGCAAAAAACGAGTGATTCTCAAACAGATGTAAATGATGATGATGTAATTCATTCTGAGCAAGTTGGTGATTTACATATCACTATCATGAAGGATGTTTCTCTTGCAAGCTGTAAGTTGGACACTAAAATTGACGGGCTTCGGGCCACAGGTTTGGATCAGAAGGCTCTAACAGAGAAGAACTTGCTTAAAGGGATAACAGCAGATGAGAATACTGCTGCCCATGTATGACAGTTTCACTGTTTTATGATCTTGCGTCTTTTGGATGGTTTAGAGCAAGTATCTAACAGAATTTTATGCTTTCGTTACAGGATATTAGCAGTTTAGGTTCTGTAAATCTCAGGTACGCTGGTTACATTGTCACGGTGAGGGTTAAGGTCAAAGAGGATGCACCTGTAGATTCATTGTCACCTAGCATAGAATATTTTGATCAGCCTGAAGGTGGTGCCAATACTCTCAATATTAACAGGTTAGTATCTCTAATATGCTTACTTGGTGAATTGAATCACAACTGTCATTTATAGAATACTTTACTTCATTTTTCTAGTCCTGAACTCCTAATTATTGTATGGGTGGGATATGTTTAAAAAATGATAGTTTTTCTTGTCAATGATGGTCTATTTTCTGCTGACCAGACTTTTTACACTTTTTTTGTGTCAAATCTTTGATTACAGTTTAAGACTGTTGTTACATAAAGGAGCAGTCACAGACAATCACAAATGGGTAGCTCAATCCGAGCAGTCAGAGAATCAAAAACTTAGCACCAATCAAGCTTTTCTGGCGAAATTATTTGAAGATAGTCTTGCTAAGCTTCAGGAAGAGCAAAAGAAGCAAGATAATTTTGTTAGATGGGAGCTAGGAGCATGTTGGATTCAACATCTTCAAGACCAAAAAAATTCAGAAAAGGACAAGAAACCCTCTGCTCAAAAAGGTAAGAATGAGATGAAGGTTGAAGGGCTGGGAACACCCCTCAAATCACTCCGCAACAAGAAATCAGAAGGAACTGCTCTGGTGAATTCTGATAAGTTGTCCACAAATTCAAGCAATGCTGATTCCGCTTCATCATTTACTGAAGCACAGTGTATAACCAGTTCAAGTGAGGGTGAGCTTGCACTCAACAAGATCTTGTCGGATGCAGCTTTCACTCGTTTAAAAGAATCAGATACAGGATTGCACCAAAAGGTAGTATTAGTAGGAACTCAGAATAGGATATTATTAGCAATTTGTTGCTTGCATTGTACTTACTGATATATGGCAAATATTTGGGTGCAGTCATTGCAAGAACTCATTGATTTGTCTCAGAAATACTATGATGAAGTCGCTCTTCCTAAGCTGGTATTCTTGAATGTCATACTTCATATGATTTTTTTAAAATACTTTTCTGATGCTAATATCATTTTTGCTGATTTTTGTATGACGGTCATAAAACACAGGTTGCAGATTTTGGCTCGTTAGAACTGTCACCAGTTGATGGAAGAACACTGACTGATTTTATGCATACACGAGGTCTTAGGATGCGTTCTCTTGGACGTGTTGTAAGTTCTATGATTCATCTTGCTGAAACTTTTTTGATCATTGCTTAATGAAAAAACCATCGCCGATACACCACCATCACAACAACAATGAATTTATATTATAAAGAACTAAAATGACTAATGGGAATTTCATTGAAAAATTTGGCATAAACTTAAGAGGGATGGAAGTTTTTATTATTTAGTCAAAAGAAAGAAGTTGATATGATAGCCACTTAGCCAGAATTATTTACTTAGTGTAGTGAACACTAATTATACATGACATGTCTTCAACGCCGAGTCTTAGCTTGGATGTTGGCTCAATAATGACTGGAAGTTGAAGGATCTTGTGAATTTCACAATCTCAAAAATCAGTGCAGGACCTGTAGAGACACCTAGGTGACTGTAAATAGTTAGTGTTACTGAGTAAGACCCACAATTGTGCTGTTCACTGCACCAAACAATTAGCTTGGTCGTTTTGTATCACCCCCCTAATACAAAGACATAATTAAAAGAAATAATACTCATTTTCTCTGGAATTAAGGGCAGCTGATCTGATGCATGTAACTATGCTTTGGACAGGTAAAGCTGTCAGAGAAGCTGTCTCACGTTCAGTCTCTTTGTATCCATGAGATGATTGTTCGAGCTTATAAGCACATTCTCCGGGCAGTGATTGCTTCTGTTGGTACTGATGATGTGGCTGCGACGGTGGCTTCAGCGTTAAATTTAATGCTGGGGATACCCGAAAATGATAATTCAGATAAACCGTTTAATGTCGATTCTCTGGTATGGAGATGGTTGGAGGTATTCCTGATGAAGCGGTATGATTGGGATATCAATGGTTTTAACTTCAAGGAGTTGAGAAAATTTGCCATTCTCCGGGGACTTTGTCAAAAGGTAACCACATAATTTTAGATCCAACCTTGAGTTGATTTGTTAGGTCATAGTTTTGAACTTCTATGTATAGTAAGTTCATAAAATATATAGAAACCCACACGAATTAGGATTTGTCTACCCTTGTCTGAAAAGACATTCTATATGCCATATGCCCATTTGATGATAATAGTATCTACAATTAGTAAAACCTTGATAGCAAGTTTAGTCTGACAACTTGAGAGAGATCACAGCATGGAACACTAATATCAACCAAATTTACCTATGGTCATTATAATAGTGATTACCTTGATACAAGTGGACTGATACATGTTTCTTTGGGTCCCACAGCAATAGAAATACAATGTTGATCTTTTGGCCAACTTGGGACGTAAAGTTATAGGCAGTCTTTCTCCGAACCAGTCTAGTGTAGCTGTTTTAGTTTCCTGCTTGCAGGCATTTATTTGAGTCCTCAAATTGCAGAAAAGTGATTTCTAGCAAGGGTTTTAATACTGAAAAATGAAATTTTTACATCAAGCGACCATATAAAAAGAGAACCTACAACATTTTGTCAGATGTGACTTTAGCTTGCTATGTACCAAGTAGTTTGATGCAACTTTAGCAGCAGTTATCTTAATGCACTGTAATATGGAGTAACTGTGACATTACCATTTTCAGGTGGGTCTCGAATTAGTTCCAAGGGATTATGATATGAATTCTCCCAATCCTTTCCGTAAAACAGATATTGTCAGCTTGATACCTGTCCACAAGGTGAGAATTGAATGACTTAAATATTGCGGGTTTGTAGAAAAGGAAATTTGTCCATTTTCAATGGAACCAAAGATTTATACTAGTTCTATGGTTTCAAATTATAATGGACTTCAGTAAATGACTCATTAAAATCAAGAGCACTTGATATTTATGTGAAGTTGCAAATGATTTTTTTTGTCAAGGGTCATTCTAAAACAATCTTAGTTATTACTAGGGTAAGATTACGTACTTCTGACTCCTAAATCCTCTTTAAGTGGGAGCCAAGGTGGGAGC
Organism: Amaranthus cruentus; assembly: GCA_019425755.1. NCBI lineage: Eukaryota > Viridiplantae > Streptophyta > Magnoliopsida > Caryophyllales > Amaranthaceae > Amaranthus > Amaranthus cruentus. The sequence continues at coordinate 23,641,266 of CM033459.1, read as the reverse complement.
CACTTAATGGTATTGGGGTAATGGAATGTATCAGTGTATTTATAGAAAAGGAAATATACAGTTGTAATCTATTTAATGCTTGAAAATAATTCTTTTTTGTTACATCCTACAGCAAGCAGCTTGCTCATCTGCTGATGGTAGGCAGCTTTTAGAGTCATCAAAGACAGCTTTAGATAAAGGAAAGCTTGAAGATGCTGTAAACTATGGGACAAAGGTCTAATTTCTAATTTTAAAATGTGTATTATCTGTTAGTCTTCATACAAACTTCATAAGAGTTGGGCTGAAGATGCTTGCATTTTTGGTGGTGTGCCGCTTTTGCAATTTGCAGGCTCTAGCAAAGCTAGTAGCAGTTTGTGGTCCTTATCATCGGATGACTGCCGGAGCTTATAGTCTTCTTGCTGTGGTCTTGTACCATACCGGAGACTTTAACCAGGTTTGTGTCTTATTCCATTTGGTGTCTTATAATCTTTGGGATTTATAAATTTGTTGAAACCATTTATTTGAGTGGATTTGATATTACAGCATTTATGTGCATCATACTGCAATGCTTGCAAGGCTTTTAGCTTACGAATTTTGATAATTCCATTCATACCTGTTTAATAAGGCATTTTAATTGTAGGCGACAATCTACCAACAAAAAGCCTTGGACATTAATGAAAGGGAACTGGGACTCGATCATCCCGACACAATGAAAAGCTATGGAGATCTAGCTGTTTTCTATTACCGGCTTCAGCATACTGAGCTGGCTCTAAAGTATGGTTGTCTAAATAGTTTGAATTTTTTTGTTACATTTTCTAGTATCCTGCTCTGTGCCCCATTGTATGCTTTAGGAAGTATCACCTGCTACAGTAATTGATATGCCATTTTTGAAAGGTAGCGCCTTGAAGAATAACTACTTAAATGGATTCTGAACACAGATCCTAACCATTAGAGTGATTCTGTTTCTGCGACTAAAGAGAATCTCTTGAATTGACACTTACCCGTTTGTATCTTTTTCTTCCAAGTGTAGGTATAATTTTTTGTAGCCATGGATGTGATCATTTAGTCTTTTTAGAAAAACTATCATTTATTTTATGTATAGAGGATAAAGGAAATTTGATTTTTCTTAATTCTGCTCATATTTTTTTGGATTTTGGTCTTCTTTACAAATTAAGTTTTAATGATATCGGATTGATATTCTCATCGTCTGAAAAAAAGTTGTTGTTTTCATACGTGCTTAATATGTACGTGAAGATACCCTTTGCATATTTCAGACTGAATGTTGTCTTTCGTACTTGATTCACCCAGATAAAATGCAACCCTTTAATCTAAGGAAATATGTTAACTTTTACCTTTGCTGCAGGTATGTAAAGCGAGCAATGTATCTATTACATCTTACATGTGGTCCATCTCATCCAAATACTGCTGCCACTTACATCAATGTGGCTATGATGGAGGAAGGCCTCGGGAACGTGCATGTTGCCCTTCGATACCTTCATAAGGCTCTAAAATGTAACCAGAGGTTACTAGGACCGGACCACATTCAGGTTTTTTTTTCTTTTGTTTCATCTATCTAGTTTAATCCTCATTACTTGCTTTGGTCTTGCTTAAACAAAGTCTAATCTCTCTGTCTAGTTTTCTACTCCTTTTATTTTGCATCTGAAGAAACCTTTCTTTCTACGTTGAAAAATTTTGAAAGCAGTTTTTTGCATTGAGTGCTTCCATCATTTGTGGCAGTCTAGAAAACCATTGAAAAGATGGCTTTAGGTCTCTGGTACCTTTAATAACTGGTATTGCTCAGTGCTGGTGCTTTTCTGTGGAAGAGCTATTTGATTGAAACGTCGAGAAGTTTTTGTTATTATCAATAAAGGATTTAGTTTATCTTTGCATTTTTCTAATGTTAACTATGACCTTAGACCTCCCTTCCAGGAAACAAATTGACCAATTAATTACATTACTGCCTCTTTTCAGAGTTTTTGTTCCAAAATTGAAAATGAGTAGCAGAGCTCCTTTTCCCCCCATCTTTCTATTGCCTGATACATCCAACATGTAGATAATTATTTATTTATTTATTTATTTATTTATTTATTTATTTATTTATTGTTGTTCTTTGTTTTCCAGACAGCAGCTAGTTATCATGCCATTGCTATTGCACTTTCTTTGATGGAAGCATATCCTTTAAGCGTTCAACATGAACAAACAACCTTGCAAATTCTTCGGGCTAAGCTCGGACCTGATGATTTACGCACACAGGTACTGGTTCTTTCTTGTCCAAGTGAAAGTGAGGCTTCATGAATGCTAGATTACTTCCTAGAGTAATGCTCTGTAAAAGTCTTTTGTACGTTTGTAAAATCATGAAGTCTATGTAAAATTCTGTTTTATGCCATTTTCAAGTAATGGGTATAATTCACTTTGCAGGACGCTGCTGCTTGGCTCGAGTATTTTGAATCCAAGGCTTTTGAGCAGCAAGAAGCTGCTAGAAATGGGACCCGGAAACCTGATGCATCCATAGCAAGTAAAGGCCATCTAAGGTATATCCTTGTAGTCATGAACCTCGATTTAAGGAACGATCTTTAAATGTCACATATTGTATTTACTGTCAAGGCGGAGGGAGACTGTAAGCAATTGGGTCTAATGATCCCACTTGAATTTGTTGATCCCACTTGAATTCGATTTAAGGAACGATCGAATTAGGAACCAAGAGTTTAGAGACAAACTAGGGGTTGCTCCTATCTCTGGAAAAATGCGCGAAAGAAGATTGAGGTGGTTTGGACATGTGAAGAGATAGACTTTCGACGCCCCTGTGAGGAGAGTCGAAAGCTTTATAGTAGAGGGTAAGAGGAGTCGAGGATGACCCAAGAAAACTTGGGAGGAGCAAATAAGAGTAGACTTACGTGAGTTAAACCTCTCTGAGGACCTGACTAGGGATAGGAGTAGTTGGAGGCGTCATATCCAGGTTTTAGACTTCGGCTTTTCTTCTTAGAGTCGGTAGCGGCGTCCGTGCTTGCTTGTTTGCTCTAGTTCCTTGTGTGTCTTGTCTATTATTTTTGTTTTTTTAAGTTTTATATTGTTTTACATGCGTATTGGATCGTTTTTTTTTTCCGCCTCACGTGGCAGGTACGTATCTCTATCTTCCTCGAGCCGGGGGACTCCTTTCTTTGGCCGTGCTCTCCTTTACGGGTATGAGTTGCTGCCGTCCTTCCCTCCCCAGACCCTGCCCATAGTTTTCTATGAGCGGGATATACTGGGTAGGATGATGATGATGATGATGATAGTTTGCTGTAATAGGGATGAAAGAAAAAAACTGCCTGTTGCATCGAATCCCATACATTAGATTAGGTCGAAATGTTGGGTCATCATAATAGAAAAATACTAGAAAAGGCATATTTTCCAATTTATTAAAGTGAAGGCTTGGTCTCTTGTGCCTATTAATTTAAATATTTATAGATGAGGTCTACCACTGCAAGTTTTAGTGAATAATTTCTTCATGAGTCTTTTACTCAATATATTATATATTATATCTTGCATTTTTATTAAGTAAACTTCTATAAAAAAAAGTGAGGGGAATAAATAGAAAAATAAGCCTATGTAAGTTTGACTTTACATGTTCTTTTAAAAAAATTGCTTTTTCCTTTTTTAGTTTTTGTAAGTTGTATTTTCATTTCTTATTAATAATCAGTTTGGTTTATAAATCATTTTGAATGTGTCTTGAACTCACTTGATACATAGTCTGGATTAGTGACTATTTCAGTCCTTGTCTTCCTAGTATTATAAGTTGTATCTCTACCTACTACTACAGTTTTTAGTTGAACCTTGTTGTCTGTTGGCAAAGTACCAAATATAGCCACATAGGACAAACTTCAGTTACTCCCTAAGTTATGTTCCACTTTCATTTTGCATGTTTTTATTTATTTATTTATTTATTTACATGCAAGTGGCGGCCCTCCCTTGTATTAAATATAAAATATCACTCACTTTGTCCCACGAAATTTTCCCCACTTTACTTTTTAGTCTGTCCCACGAAATTTGCCACAATTTTCTTTTTGGTCTGTCCCACCGAATTTTCCCCATTTCTAATTTTGGCCTTGACCCACATTCATGTTTTAATTCTCATTTCATATTTAACTTTTTTTTTCATCTTATCCGAACATATCTTTTACTTTCACGTAAAATACCCTCCACGTTTCTAGGTTTGTTCATTAATTGCCTATGGAAAAAATTTGGTGGGACAGAGGTAGTAATAAACATACAAAATAATAAAGAAAGTGTATTCATTTGGGGTCCTTGTATTGATAAAAAGACGGAGGGAGTGTATGCTTAGTTCCAATGTGTTATCCTATGACCATTTCCTAGAATTTGTGAGCCGTTGGTGTGTATCAGCGTTCTTGCCTTGCGAATGAGTATTTTTATGCAATATATGCTGTTCTATGATTTGCACTTAACCCATTCTTGTACTTTTCCAGTGTTTCAGACCTGCTTGACTACATAAATCCGAGTCCTGATACAAAAGGGAGAAATGCTGTGTCAGTCAAAAGAAAAAGCTACTTTGTGAAGGTACCTTAAGCTCTCTCTATGGGCTAAACCCATGACTTTCTTTGTTTTCTTGAATATACTTGGACATGAAAATTCTGGCGATAGCATATTATAGTTTAACCTTCCCCTTAGATGTGTTTCAAAGTATAAGTTTAAAGATAATCAGATAAATATATTTTTGGATAATCTATTATAGATACGCCATCTTTTGCTGGTTAATTTTAGTTTCTTGTACCCATCTTTTAGGAAAATGTCATTTAATGTCTGTAAATTACCTTGGTATTGTAAGAAGTATAAGACAAGATCAATTCATCACATGTTCCAGCTACCCATCTATATGTATTGACAGTCATTTTAACACTATCAAGCCATGGAATATTGGATAATGTTTTGTTCCAGTTCATAAAAATTGGAGTGCTTCATGTATTCTATTGTGCCTTCCAAGTGTGTCTTTTCATTGCTCGATTTTATTTTTGTTAGTACGTTAAAATTTGAAACTTCTCACTTGATAAGCATTTAACTGAAAGGAAATTTAGTACAGACCTTTAGATTAGAATGATAAATTTCTGTTATCTACTAATTTTAGATTATTATATACCATGAACACATTCGAATTGCAAATCTGATATGATATGTTTGAAGCTCAGCTAATTGGTAAATGGATATATACAGGTTTGGTAACAATGATTGAGAATTTGAGTTTCCCCAGTGCTTGACTTTGTTCTAATCATTTCTTCTTCATATTCTGAGGGTACAGCTCATTAAGCTATTTACACTTACAGGTCCAAGAGAAAGCTAATCAGGTTTCCAGCAAATCCAGTGCTGATGGTTCTCCAAAAGGGCCAAATCTCATAGTTTCAGATGGTGATAATGAACCTGAAGGCATAATTGGTGAATCTGAGTCCGATATTAAATCTGATGCATCAAAACTGGTTGGTAGAAATGTAGAACCTGTTAAGCCTGTTGTCCCTGTCCCTGTCCCTGTTCCTGAAACTGAAAAAGTCAAGCAGCCTGTCATCCCCAGTAAAGTTTCATCTGAAGCCCTTATTGAAGCTGAAGATGGTTGGCAGCCTGTCCAAAGGCCAAGATCTGCTGGTGGACATGGTCGTCGAGTAAGACAGCGGCGTGCTACAATTGGCAAAGTATACGGCTATCAGAAGAAAGAAGTAATTGAAACTGACGCGGCCAAACAAAATAATTCTCACCAAAATACCAACTACTATGTGTTGAAGAAACGTTCGTTGTCACCTGCTAGTTTTTCAGATCAGCACATTGGTAAAAATGGCCATCAAGTCAGTAAATTTGGACGAAGAATTGTCAAAGCTGTTACATACAGAGTTAAGTCTGTCCCTTCCTCTGCCAAAGTTGAACCAAGTGAGGTCTCTTGTAGAGAAACTGAATCCGGAAAAAATCCTGAGAAACCCACAATAGTTAGGTTGGGAAAATCTCCTTCCTACAAGGATGTAGCACTTGCACCACCAGGGACCATCTCTCAATTGCAAGCCAATGTTCCCCAAAATGATAGTTCAAATGACGCTGAGGTTGCTGTAGAGAAAATTGAAGATGCTGTTTGTAATCATTTGAGAGAAAATGTTACATCTGAAAAGGAAGTTGTCAAGGTGGTCAATGTCAAAGAGATTAACGAGTGTTCTTTGTCGGATTCCAAGGAATCATCATCACCAGGTCACGAGGTTAAGGTCGAAAAATTATCCGATGATGTTGCTACAAATGTTGATAGTTCTGGAATGGTTCCTTCGATTGTTGACAAGGCTGAGAGTGATACAATTGACATCCATGAAGTGGTTCCTGAGAACGAGCCCATAAATAATTCAACAACAAATTCAATAAGTTCTTCGAAAGATGTCAAGTTTGAGATGGACATTTCTTGCAGCACTCAAATAGAGCATGCATCTCCATTGCAAGGAGAGGAGCATTTGGAAGACAAACCAATGATTACAAATTTGAGTGATGCACGAGATTTTCCAAGCAAAAAGCTGTCAGCTTCTGCTGTACCATTCAACCCATCACCCATCATTCCACGCTCAGCTCCAATGCCTTTAAACATGAATCTTCCTTCTGGTCCAGGTGCTGTTCCAGCTGTAGGCCCCTGGCCAATGAACATGGCCCTTCACCCTGGGCCTGCTACAGTAATGCCAGCTGTCAATCCTTTGTGCTCCTCACCTCACCATGCCTTCCCATCTCCTCCACCTACACCAAATATTATACCACCTGTGCCTTTTATGTATCCTCCTTATAGTCAGGCTCAGCCTGTGCCACTCAATAGTTTTCCTCCAAACGGAAATCATTTTCGTCGCAGTCATTATGTGTGGCAATGCAACATGAACCCCCCTACACCAGAATTTATCCCCACAACTATTTGGCCTGGTTGCCGTCCAGTTGAATTCTCTGTAATTCCACCTGTGACTGAACCGATCTGTGAACCTAATTTAGAGCAACGGGTACAATCTCCAATCTCTGAGGGCAGCCAAGGCTTGGCCCCTCTTCTGCCTGATGATATAAGTAGTGGGGAGGAGACAAAGAAAGAAGTGGTGCTTCCCCTTCCTGAAGTGGTACATGATTCAGCTTGGATTGGGTTGGAGAATGAGAAACAAAACAAGGGTTATACTTGCGAGGATAATATGGGGACTACACCAGTTTACAGTGATGCTCTCAAAGAAAAATCTGGAGATAATGTTGAGGTTACTAGGCCTAGTCATCATGTTGAGAATGATGAAAGAACTTTCAGCATTTTAATTCGAGGGAAGAGAAACCGAAAGCAAACTTTAAGAGTGCCAATAAGTTTGCTTAGAAGACCTCATTGTTCACAATCATTCAAAGCTGCATACAGCAGAGTTTTGCGAGACAGTGAAACTTCTAGGCCCTTGACATCTTGTGAAACTAACTTAGCAACATGAGTAACAGATTCAGGATTCACATCTGATCGGAGAGTACGGCTATGGGAATAATATATATTCCTTCTTTTTATATGCGTCATACTTGTTGCAGATTCGTTGAGCCTAACTGGTCTATTTGTGCTAGCACTGCAATTCGATTCGAAATTTTTTTGAGAAATGAAAGGTTAGTATTTCAAACTCTTGCTTTGCTTTACTTTACAAAATTAGTTTTTTCTGATACACACCCGTGTCAAAAGCGTGCACTGATCACTGGATTTTGTTAAAAATTGCAGGTCTATGTTGGAAACTTCTGTTTCAGTAGAGAGGTGGCATTTTCCCCCTCAAAAATAAAGAATGCTTTACAATTTTATACATTGAGGATAGGAAAATCAAGAATTTTGATTGACAAAATGGACAGATAAATTCGTTTATGGTTATTGCAAGGCATTGATAGTGATTGATACAAATTTTGTTCAACTGTGTTTTTTGTACAATGACTGCTTCAGCTGTTTTGTTGGCAAGAGGTATTGACATTTTGCTCCTCTCCCAGTCAGTTTACCTATTTTCTTTTTTTTTCCCCTCTTTTTTGTCGCATTAGTGATTATACCCTATAACTAAATATAGGTCGCCTTGAAGTTAGAATGTGCCTAGTATTATTTAAGAAAAAAGAAAGAAAGTGCTGCATATTATTTTTTCCTTGCGTTCGATATATGGTTTATGTGATTTTGATTACTAATTAGAGGTATTTTTGGAAGAAAACCCTTGAGATTACAGGAGTTTGTCAATCTTTTGTCATTTTTCATTTTTCACAATTTCACACACAATAGGAAAAAAATATATTTACATTTTGCACCCTCCCCCTCGCCTTTTGGACTACCCATCAATCCTCTCACTGAGTAGAATAGCTGAAAAATTCCAAAATTGTGATTAGCTACATAGAAATTCTAATACAAATGTATTATCTCATTACTCATAGCGGAAATTCATACGAAAATTAACTCATTTGGTAAGTAGAAGGTTGAGTTGGCTTCTCTGAGCTTCTTAGCATAGACAAAACTTGTAGAATGACTGTTGTAACAATAACGATACCAAGTATAAATCCATATCCTATCTTCCATGAAGAACCAACACCCCCTACTTGCATTCCGAGCATGATATTTAGTGCTCCAAAGAAGAGGGTAATCACTCCAAACCAACGATGGTATGCAGCCCAAAGCCTGCGTATCTTCGACTCCTTACCCGGCCTTACAAAGAATGCCAATACCTGTGAGAAGTCATGCTTAGAATACATTAGTACAATAGTACCCCTTTTTCCTACTCAACTATCCGCCTCTTGTACAGAAAATTCGAATATAGATGCAAAGTTCTTTTTTCAGATCATGATGGACTATATTTAAAAGACTCGTTAAGTGTTGTGCACTTATTATCTATGTGAAGGTGCATATGATTTTTGCTATCAAGGGTCTATTTTTTTTTTCTAATTTTTCCTTAATTTTAAAAAACAGTTATTTTACCTGAACAATGCTGAGACTGAGAGCAAAATATCCAATGCCTCTGTGAGCAGCAACATCTGCATGCATATGATTATACAGTGCTTGACCGACCACTACTCCTGCCAGTATGATTATAAACCCTACAAACTGAATAGCTGTGTGCATATAATACCACAGAGGTTCTTTATGCTTCAGAAATCTGGCAATTAGTGCCCCACAAGGAAGAATAAGTCCCCACCCAAATATACCCAACAGTCCATGGCTTCTTTTCATCTTATCAAAACCTCCTATTGCAGTTACTGCAGCAGAACCTGATACATCACCAAAGATTCTTGTTATGAAATCTGAACTAAATCAGGTTTTTATCAGTTTTTTTTAATCTTTGGTTGATGCCTTATGATAGATCTTGAACATTCCGACGTAGGCAATTTGGCATGAATACTAGCAGCGGCAGATCCAGGAAAAAAACAAGTGATGTCCAAAAAAAAGTAAAATGTACTTCATGGGTTTCAAACCCGGGTCACTCAAGTAGAACACAATACACTAACCTACTCATCTAGAAAATATTTACATATACTACTTGATTTGATTTGGATTCAAGCATAGTCAACTGACCTCAATGACTACACACTAGATCTGCCCATGAATACTAGAATGCTAAATTGTCTTGAATGACTGTATCTGCGTTTGATACCGGGGCGCTTTTTTTTTGTCGAAACACTGATAGCTGAGGCTATATTTTGTATGTCTTATTTCTGAAAAACTGAACTCAAATAAGGTCTACTAAGTTCTGAAAAGGAAGAATCATGGGTTGGACTAGTGGTAGGATTTTTTTTTCTACCTTTGTTATAGGGGTTTTGATTCCCACCGCATCTTGCCTGTAGGGGATTCTCCATTCTCCTTACCCCATAATAAAGAAACGTTCAGATAAGGAAAATTAAGTTCAAATGAAGACGTTTTATGTGTTTATTATAAGTTTAGGTAAGTTCAGATAAACCATTGAGAACTAAAAACCTTACCTCTCGAATAATCGATATGTATAGTGGTTTTGTCGTCATGCACAGTGAGTTTGTGATTGAGAGGAATCTTGCTTCCATAAGCTAGCAGAGTGGGCTGCTGTTGCAGAGGAGCACTAAACTGAAGCTGAAAACCCAAGTAAAGGTTAGCCCCATCAAGTACCACAACAGGGGGGATGTTTGTTAGATTAAGATCCCCTTGTTCGGGAATAACCTCGTGAGATTTGCGGCCTTTCAGGTAATACTGTTTGATTTTTGCATGACCGGATTTGCTTATCCACCCTACCATGGCGCTTCCGCCCACCATTAACCCGTCTTTCGAGAAGCCGATGCCCACCCATCCTGTTGTGTATAGTGCTGATAACACGATTGTTACTGTATGTTCTTTGCTCTGGTAATACTGCAATTATTACAGAAGGTTCAAATTAGGTATAGATAATTAGAATTTGTTTTAAGGTTTTAAGCGATTTAGGGATTAGAAAATGATATCTATTTTCGTTGGGGAAATGCTGTTGAAAAGAAGCATATCAAGCATTCCATATTTACACTATGAATCTAGGATAGCATGATTAGTATGATTGCATACTGATTTCGATACAATTATGCTTGATGAGTATTAGAAAACTATTAAATCTTGTTTCTTCTTGGGGTTTTAGCTTGCGCTGTTCTATGTTAAACGAAAGAAACCGTCTTTTTGGGGGAAATATGCTCATGGGTATCAATTCAGGATTAGTAGAAAGTGTCGAGAACAAAAAAGAACACCCATTTTCAGAAAATAACGCTTAATAAAAAAGAACTGAGGGGTACTAGTTTGAGTATGAATTTAGTTACTCCCCCTGTTCCGAACCTGAGAGTTTTTGTCCACAAATCAAACAAAGAAAACGCTCACACTTGTTTGTTTATGTGGCAAACTCATAGAGACAAACTTCTCGAGCAATAATATACGAGATCTACTATGTATATATATAGGATAGGATCTTTTGTGAATTACAGCCTCAAAGTTTTCTCGTTTTGTGAATTACAGCCGCAAAGTTTTTTTTTTATGAATTACAGCCACCAACTTTTTAAATTGACCACCATTACGGCCAAGTGACCGGTTGAGACCGTTGATCAGCCTTTTTACCGTTGACTTTCCATTTTTTGATTTTTCTTTTTTTTTTTGAGTTTTCTTTTTCTTTTCCTTTTTTTATTTAATTCCTCCATTCTCTTCATCTTCATCCTCTTCCTCCTTCTTCTTCATCATCTTCATCCTCTTCATCCCATTTCAAATAAAATTTCTGGATTTATTTTTTAAATTGACCCAAATCTTCCCCTTAAATTGATCCAAATCAGAAATCTTCAACATCTTCATCCCATTTCACATAAATTTTCTGGGTTGATTTTTTAAATTAACCCAAATTTTCCCCTTAAATTGACCCAGTTCATACTCTTCGTAATTTCGTTTTCATTTTAGTCATTGTAATAGGTTGAATTCTGAACAATATTTAGTGCTTATCTGTGCAAATTATAAGTAATTTACCCAAAATCCACCTAAAATTATAAGTAATTTACTTAGAAAACAATGAAAATTCATCACCCATGTAAAAACAAAAACACCCACAACAATTATTGAAAAGAGTATGAGTTAGTTGATTTACCAGAATCATTAAACTTGCAAAAGAGGCGAAACCCAGAAGCAAGAGAGGTGGAAACATGGTTAAGAATAGGAAAATTTTGTCTGTGCGAATTAGAGGAAAGGGAAATGACGGAAAGGACATGAAAATTGGGGTTTAAGTGCGGATTTTACTCCTTGTCAAATTTTGTAAACTTCTACAATATTGAATTGATGGAAGCTGGGTCATTAAGTGCCGATTTTACAGAAATATTGTATCTATTGAAATATTGTCAATTCAGTTAATTTGCAAATTGAATCTACAGAAATATCGTCGAACTTCCAGTTTGAAAGAAGATTTGTGGGTCATTAAGTGCCGATTTTACTCCTTGTCAATTCAGAATTGGGTCAATTTAAGGGGAAGATTTGGGTTTCTGGGTATTTTTTTTGAGAGTTATTAGAAGTATGTTACCCAGCTATTCCTTTTGAATTTTGATTATAAAGAATGTATTTTAATGTCTGAAGAAAGAAACTATAAGGAATTCCTAGAGTTCATATCATATGGGAGAATGATTCGGTCAAATTATTGGTCCCAACTTATTAACTCAGAAAGATGATGAAGATGATGGAAAAGGAGGGAGAGGATAAAGATGCGAAGGGGATGAAGACTCCAAAAAAAAGGAAAAAGAAAAAAAAAAGGAAAAAGAAAAAGAAAACTCAAAAAAAAAGGAAAAATTAAAAAATGGAAAGTCAACGGTAAAAATGCTGGTCAACGGTCTCAACCGGTCACTTGGCCGTAATGGTGGTCAATTTAAAAAGTTAGTGGCTGTAATTCATAAAAAAAAACTTTGCAGCTGTAATTCATAAAACGAGAAAACTTTAAGGCTGTAATTTACAAAAGATCCATATATATATACACGTCTATGTTATAAAGCTCAATATTCCTTGTATAAATTGTATGACATACAATATGCAATCACACTTCGTTAGAAGAAATAGATGACGTACCCTCAAAACAAAAGTTTCCCAAACAGGATGACAAGTGCTATAAGACAAGTTTCCATAAGGAGGGGGAAGAAAACTTGCTAAATCCAGGCTGCAAAACTGTGATCTTCCATCCTCAACACCTCCATTCGGGTCGCTAACACCTTTATCGTCTCCACTAACTCGAACGACACTCTTTTGCCCTAATAGTAGTATTGTAACTACAAATAAAACCCATAAATTTGGAACTGTCGATACAAGATTTCGAGATCTCGAATTCGTCATTTTTGATGGTTGGTGATAGAAAATTAAGTCCCAAGTTATGTTTGGAAGAATTCAGGCAATATGATTACAAAGGAAATGAAGATAAAGATGTATAGCTAAGAAGTAAGAAGGTTGGGAGGTTTTAGTCTCTTGTAAATGAAGCTAAAACAGATTTCTGTTATGATGTTGAAGTTAGAGTAAGGTGGTTGGTCGTTGCTGGTATAATCATCATTTCGCGCCTTTTCTTGCAATTGCAACATTGTCCTCTCTTTTTTCCCTACCATTTGTTGGTACTTGGTACCCTTTTATTTTTAATGAATATATATTTTAAAAAATTGACATTAATAATCCAACCTTTTACTCATCCGCTATGAATAATCTCTTCTTTTGATTATTTTTTAATAATCCGATCTTTAAGATAAATTTGCCTTCAAGATACCTTATTACTAATAATGGGCAATAATAGGGTATGATGCTAGCAAACTAAAATAAAGGTTGGATTATTCACAGCGAACTAAGGACAAACGTTGGATTATCAGAAAATAATCAAAAGGTTGGATTATTCACAGCGGATGAACAAAAGGTTGGATTATTAATATCATTTTTCCCTATATATTTTACTCATCTTTTTTCTTAAAATTATCTCAAGGAATACAAATTCCTATGAGAAACGGTCTCTTTGAGTTATCATTTTTAATTGGATCGGCCCATAAAGAAAAATGTATTTTGATGGTTTGGGTATGAGAGATAGTCTCTCAGGAGATTGGTTGTTCAAGGACAGCTAATACTTTTCAACTAGTATTGTACGATACCATCTCAACATGAGATAAGTCTATATGCTTACTCTATTTTTTTAATTGATCACTTTAAGTTTGTAAGTGATCAATTTAAGCTTATAATTGATCAATCTATGACTATGAGTTTAAAATTGTAAATGATCACTTTAAAGTTATAAATGATTACTTTAAGATATTAAGTGTATATTAGGTCAGCCTTATAGAGATGTCTCATTATATGATCGTCTTATTTGAAAATATACGAATACTTATAAGTTCTATGTTGTATAGCTTAAATGATTTTTTTTTTCCAAACAAGTACTATATATTGCATGTATATGGTATCAGAAATCCTTGTCACGGAATGACTTGTGTTGCATATATATTTTTAGCTCCAAAAAACTTGTGTGGAGGGGCAAGATAAAGTACTCTATTATATGATTTGAACTTTAACCATTAACATATGCTTTTGATTGTGGACGTAGTTCTAGTTATCGGGATTAGGGATCACAATTAGAATTAAGGGTATTCTTAAATAGTAGTATCTCTTTAAAAAAAAAACAAAAAAACAACTTGCAAGTAGTCATATTGGAGTAAAATCTACACAAACACTTGGGTGTAATCCCCTTATCCTCTCTCCAACCCTAAAATGTCTTACTCAGTATCTTAAATTGACTTACCTATACTTAACCGTTCATAAATACTTGCTAATTATAGTTGTTGGCACTATTTATCATTCAAGCTTATTTTATAAAATTACGATTACTGATTAAAAAAAAATATGGTTAAATTGGATCCTACTTACAGTTTCTAATTATAAATGTTAACTTTATTCATCATTCATAAATACTCTAAGATTGACCCTTAAAATAGTTAAACATCTTACTTAGATGAGCACCTTTGATATAGAACGTAACAACCATAAATACATTATTTTTCTATATAGAAAAAGACTTTTAACAAACAACCAACAACCAACAATCAACATTTACAGCTGGTCAAACAAGTCAACTAAAAAAGCCAACAGCTAACAGCCAATTGTCAAACACCCCATTAGCTTATTTCTTATATCTAATTTTTCTATATAGAAAAAGACTTTTGACTTTCAGGTTATTGCTAATAACATCAATAGCATATAAGTAATCTCATATAGTACAAGTACTAGATAGTGCCCGTGCGATGCACGGTTTTATCAAATTTTCTGAGTATAAATAACAAAAACAAATCCTAGTAAAAGTATATTATGTTTTAACTATCTCAAAATATCCAATACACTAAATAATATTCATTTAACAAAAAAAATTGATTTTTTTTTTATAAATAATTAAAATAAATAAAAATATAATATATAGTTTGCTAATACATTAAATATAATTTGACCCAAAAAGTAAAAAAAAAACAATTAATAAGAAAAATAATATATTTAAAATAAAAAAGTAGAAAGTCAAATATCATAATAACAATGACATCATCATTTAATTTAGGAGGGAAAATTTTTAATGTGAAAGCGACACGTAAACAATTTTGAAAGGTGATGATGTAAGCGTGTTTTGTTTTAGTAATAGTTATAGATAAATTGTCCAAATGTACTACTTACACATCTAAAATATATTAGCTTATTTCTCATATATATCATATGATTTTGAAAAAAAATAAAATAAAAATAGTAATATTGAACGAGTCCTTCTTTTGAGGCTTAGCTATTTTCCAATTAATCACGGCTATATTGTTTAATATACAAAAGCTCATCAATAATTAGTATCACAATACAATTTAGGATTATAAATTGTGATCGATATATGTAACTCTTAACGTAGTATATATTGAATTATTTGTGAATTACAACTTTAAAGTTTATATATATTACGAATTACAATATTAATGTTTTTTGTTTACGAATTACAGCCACTAAAATATCAATGTTTACAACATTTAGGCCAAATCACAAAATTCCATCTATTTTAATAGTCGAAGTTAATTAGTCAGAATACATAATCATGCACATAGTCGCTACAAGCCCACAACTTAGTTAGATGCGGTGCAAAACCTATAAATCGTCTATCATTTATAATTCTTGTCAAGGAATCAACTCAACCAAAAGGTTAAGCTGATGTTGAAATCCCAAGATATGTTATATACTTTAACACGCCTGCTCTCACAAGAGCCCATTGGGCTAGAAGTGTGGATGCGCACATATGCTGAATATTCCACTTTAAATGAGGGATGGTTAAGATTCGAACCCGTGACCTCTTGTCACATTGGCTTCTGATACCATGTCAAGGAACCAACTCAACCAAAAACTTAAGCTGATAGTTGAAACCCCAAGACACATCATCTACTCTAACAATTCTTTCTGATTAATGATCACAAAATGAAACACAACTACACAACATTTGACTAATTTAACGTACATATAAATTCCACGTCATCATACACTTAAAATAAAAATTTGTTTATATTCAATTGGAACATACATAACCATCCAAATTGCTATATTTTGATTCTAATAATTTTTACATAAAACATAGCATAATAAGTGAGACAAAAAAGTAGTAAATCATAAATTGCATGATTTAATGCTACCTTAGATAGCAAAGGTAGGGGTGGTGTTTCCGATGGTGGCTGGTGTTTGCGAGGATGGGGCCGGGTTGTTGGTGGCGAATGAGGTGGTAGTACGTACGTCCTACGATTGTTGCCTACCATTAATTAGTTGGCATCTAATCGTTTTTCGGTAGACGACCTTGCTTAATAATAGCATCCTTGATTAATTTGAGAGAGTCAACAATGTCATCACACAACCGATGTGGGTCCGGCACTGCGTGTTCATCAACTGCCAGAACTATTGTCATCTTATTGCTGTAACTTTGGAAGTTTATCATCACCGGCTGTAACAATTTATCATTTCTCACTCGTTAGTATATCATTATCGCAAATTATCATGTGAGACAATTTCATTGTAAGACATCTTTTATACATGGGTTAAAGAAAATCCGATCCAGTCTGGAGTACTCAAATAAGGAAGAGAAAAAATAACCCACATACAAAAACAACTGGAAGTTCATTAAAAAAAAAACAATTGGTAGTAGATTTACTTTCCAAGTTTATAAAATGACATATTATCTCCTTTCTTCAATGTGAAACAACTCACATGGGAATAATATGTACACTTTAGGAAAATACATACATATTAATTCTCCGATCTTTTATTTTGTTCCTTTTTCAACACTGAAACTTTAACCTTTAATAATTTTAACTATCTAAAAGTTTAAACGATAATATTATGCATTAAATATCATTTGAAGTCGTACTTTATTTTGGATGTGTCAAATATAAATTAACTTCAATTATTTTTTTGACCTTTTATACATATATTTAGCGTTAGCAATTAAAATGATAGTGTAAGTACTATAAATGCATTATGGAGTTATTTCAATCACAAATTCTTACTATAAACGTCTTTTGTAAAGACGGCTCTCAAAAGTCCAGTCCAACTCTAAATGTATATCGTTACAACTCTAAATATAGATTTAGGCTGGACTTTTGAGAGTCGTCTTTACAAAAGACGGTCTCTCAAGAGAGTACTTGTCAATCAATTGTTTTCAAGTGATTTATTGAGAGATCGTCTTTTGTAAAGACGACTCTTAAAAGTCCAGCCCAAATCTATATTTAGAGTTGTAACAATATATATTTAGAATTGGACTAGATTTTTAAGAGTCGTCTTTACAAAATACGGTCTCATGTAAGAATTTGTGAATTTATTTAGGCAAGAAGAAGTTGGGCAACTTACATGTGGTTGACCATAAGAAGATGGGGCAAGAAAGCTGAGTGGAAGCCCATAGAAGCCTATCTCTTCCAAAGGTCCTGCTAAATTTGAGAACGCTATGGTTGTATGGGCATTGATTTTATCGGATATTGCACTTGCAACCTACATATTTTATATCACAAGTTCACAGCATTAAAGATGAGACCTTTATATTAGCGTGTTAGAGTATATAATATATTATGAGGCTTCAACCATCAATTTAAGGTGATGTTTATATGGTTGAAGTCCTAGAATATATTATATACTCTAACACGCCTCCTCGTATTAGAGCCCATTAAGCTAGAAGTGTGGGTATGCACAGTCGCTGAATATTCCATTTTAAAGGTAGTAACTCTCTTGTGAGATGGTCTTAGCCGTGCAACTAGCCCAAGCACAAAAACTTTTTACAAAATATTCTGACATACTAATTTAAAGATTTAAAAGGACAATTTCAAAACTTAAAAAACTTTATTAAGACTTAAAAGGTCAATTTCAATGATTTTAATATCAATTTTAATGTTTGAAAAATCATATTATAAAGCTGAAATGAGAATTTAATGTCCTGCAATTGATCATTTTAGTCTTAAAATTGGGGTTTTAAGTATTAAAATGGACCTTTTAAGTCTTAAAATTGTCAAATTGCATTTCTTAAAATGCCAATTTCAAATTCTTTAAATTGGTCCTTTAAGTCTTAAAATTGGTCTTTTAACTCTTGAAATTGACATTTTAATTTGTGAAATTGGTAAAAAAAAAAGTACAATTGGGCTAGCCCAATAAGAGGCGTCTCACACAAGTTTTTGTGTTTTAAATGAGGGGTGATTGAGATTTAGACCCATGAGCTCTTTTCACGTTGACTTTTGATACTATATCAAAAAAATCAACTCAACCAAAATCTTAGGAAGATGATGGTTGAGACCCTCGTACGAAGAACCCCGTTAGACTAGTGGACTCTTTGATCAAGCCCATGTATTTTTGTATATATTTTACATCATTAATTAATATGAAATTACACAACAAATATTTATATCAATAATTATCAGACAAAAATTAAATAAAAGGAGAAAAAAAAGAAACCTTAGATCCAAAAAATTTGATGACAATTTCGGCCATGAAAAAAGTGTAAATGGCCTCTAAAGAATGCTTCTTTTTATCAACTGTGGTCTTTGCTTGTCGGACGTAATTAAGAGGATCATCATGCAATCCAAGCTTAAATGGAAGAAGAACATAACCCAATGCATTTCCCCATTTTACTTCTGCATCTTTCTCCATCATATCAGCCAATGCCTACATACATAATTTAACATATCCACTAATTAATTATTTTTTTATTTACAAATAAGACGATCTTATGATGAGACTATATTTATATTTGACTGGCCCGCTACAATTTTAAAGCAATTACTTTTTATACTCTTAAAATAATCACTTATAACCTTGTAATTAATGATAATAATTTACAATCTTACAGTGATCACTTAGAAATATAGGCTAATTATATGTGTTCGTTTCACTGTAAGACGATCTCAACCTTGAGAAGTTTGTTAATAAGGATATAATATTACCTAATATAGCATAAGATTCAGAATTTATCTTTAAATCAGACTTCAAAATATATTATACTATATGATATTTCTATTTTTGTTTTGTTTCTTAACTTACGTTTACAAATATATATATTATTGTTCTTGTTAACGAATAGTCTTAAGGCGTTTGTTATATATGGGAAAATTTAATTTCTTGAAAAATAAAAAGTGATATAAAAAGATGAAATATTTCAACTTTAAAACATAAGAGTTTAGATATCTTATTTGCATACCTAAAGTTTTAGGTTGATGGTATTAAAAGTCAATGTGATGTTTCTGTCACGAACTCAAAGAGTTTCATAGAGTATATAAGTAAATATCATGGAATTACAACGATACAACCAATAGCTTAAGTTTTTGATTTAATATATTACTTTACCTTACATATATTATCCTCTTTTGATAAATTATAATAAGATTTTGTTGTCGATACAAAAAAACATAGTAAAATATTTCACCTGAATTCCTCCTGCTGGTCGTATATTTATGAGAAGAATTGATCTAAGGCGAATGTTCTTGAGAAATTTTTTGATTTTTGTTTTATCAACTCCATGATTTTCCTCATTATTAGCTAGCCACGCAATAATTATAAAAGAAAATTAGTACTCCTATTAAAATTTAAATGAACAAAACAAAAGTTAATCATCATAATTAAATCATAAATAATCATCATCATCACGTTATTATATTAAATAATACTTCCTCCGAATTATTTTAGTTGTCCCATTTTCTTATTTGGCAAAATCATACCAATTGTCCCATTTCCTTTTTTGGCTATCTTTTTTTACCTAAATACCCCCACTTTTTCAATTCCCAATACTCAACTACCACATTTACAATTAATTTAATCAATTAAAATACCCAACTACCACTTTTTAATAGACCCTACTCAACCCTTAAAATCCGTGAAATCCCAAATGGGACAACTAAAATGATTCGGAGGGAGTATAAAATATCATTTTTCTAACCTATATTATTTTGAATTTAATAAAAGATATCTTTTAAAATAAATAAAGTAATAACATTTTTATGGAATATTTTAAAGATCAAATTAAGTGTCGCTAAATGACTTTATGGTGGAACTTAAAATAAAAACCAATAATTATTACACTAATTAAAAATATGAATCGGTAGCAATTCTTTAATGCCACTAATTAATGCAATGTCGTTAAAAGCTAAATTTGTTGTAGTGACATAAGGATTTTGCTACAACATTATATTAGCCGAAGAAAATTGTTATGATTAAAATGTAAAATTAACTAACCATAAATCCTGCCAAAATACTGAGATAAACCAGCTTGTGTGATTCCAAGTGCGACATCATTGATGGTCTGTATGATAAATTAAAGTCTTAAGATATGTTATTTTTTCAATCATATTTATAGTATATGATTAATCACATTATTATAGACTAAACTCATAGTTTCCTCAAATCGGGAAAATAAGTTGTAGAAATCATTTTTAACCAATCTTTTAATATGATTTTTTTGAGTAATTAACATGATTACTTAATTTAGTTCATTATAATTTAATTTTTTTAGATAATTATAAATCTAATTAACTTATTAATTTGCGAGAAAAAAACGACTTACACCACCAACGGCATTCTTCACAAACTTTATATCATCAAGGCTAAAACACTTGTACACAACACGTCTAGGGGCATTGGGTCCTCTTGGATCACTCTTAAGAGGCGAAGTATCCTTCAAAAACCAAGCCGTTGCTATAAATAAAAATATATCCATAGTCGTGTTCCAAAACAATCTTAAAATCGACCATAATGTCACGAACATTCCAAAAATAAACCCCTTTATACTTTTATTGCTAACGTTATGATCCATTTTCGGACCTGGAATCGTAGGCAGGGCTGTAGGGTCGGATGTTTTACGTGTAAGGGCTAAGAGTAGGGAGACTAGGGACGTACCATCACCAAGTGAGTGATGTATACGAAATATTGCAATGCCCTTAACATCATCCGATAGGGGAATGTTAAGTATATGGATCTCCCAAAGTGGTCTTGACTTCTCTAGGCTTGATTTGCTTAGGTTGTGTAAATAGTTTTCAACATAATTTTGGGGTGATTTTATGTTTTCTAGGTTTATGTTTGGAACTATAATGTGTTGCTCTAAGTTCACTTTTGTTTTTTCCCATCTTAGTTCTTCGCCTTTGTCCGGATCACCTACCTGTATATATAAAAATATATTATAACAACATGAGATTTTATTTCAAATACTGTTGTTTACAATAATACTTAATCTATCCTCCTGAATTCGTTATCAAAGGATATTGGCATGAACATTAAGAAGTAGTTTATTTGTTGAGAAAATAAGACTGAAAATTTGAATTAAGTGCATCAATAATATTGATAGAAAGAAAAAAAAATGCATGGAAGAGAGTTAAAAAGGAAGTTGGTGAAACACAATTAAATTTGCTAATATCAAAGACTAACGCTACAAATGCTAAGAATTCATACCATGTACTTTTGTCAAAAACTAGAATTAATACCATGTACTTTTGTCAAAAACTCTCAAATAAATACTATTTAAAGAACTTTAAAACCTAATTATAAGTTACATAAACACTATAACATAATTTGCTTTTAGTGGGATATATTTAGCGACATTTAATTTAAATGTCGCTTTTTCTAATTTCTTATAGTGTATATAGAGGATTTAGTGACATTTATTAGACCCTTTAGCAGCATATTAAAAAGTCACACTAAAGCTTTTAGCGAAATAGGATCTAGTGACATTTCTCACAAATGTCACTATAGACTATAGTGACAATTACATATGCCACTAAAGACCAAATTAAATGTCGCTAAATCACTTCATGGTGGAACTTAAAATAAAAATCAATAATTATTACACTAAAGATATGAATTAGTGGCATTTTTTTAATGCCACTAAATTTAATATCGCAAAAAGCTAAATTTGTTGTAGTGAAACTACCCTTATGATTAAGACTAATTAAATTATTTGGAAAGGATTAAGACTAATTAATTAAACCAATTTATATGGCTGTTAGATATTTTTTTTTTTTGAAAATATATGGCTATTAGATTAAGACTAATAAATACGCATACCAAGAAGAGATTTTTGTTATTGCTATTATCATTATGGATGAGCAAGGGTCTAAAACTCTATCTAGATTGTGTTGGATTCTGTATTATTTTTACCTAGGGTAAAAGTCTTTTTTTTTTTTGAGTTTTAAAGATCTAGATACGGATTCGAAATCGAGTCTTAAAAATTGAAGTCTTAAAAGTCAAATTTAAGGTTCAAAACGGTTAAAATACTCTTTTTTATGAGGTCTGCTTAGCCTTAAATTTAGAGTTTGGTTAAGAGTCTAGTCCGGACCAGGTCCTCAAAATGTCACATTCGGGTGAACTCAACCTTAGAATTAGAATTTAATTAAATATTTAGTCCAGACCCAAACAATCAAAATATCATAATGGCAAATAAGTCATTTATAGCCCTTAATCCCAACTTTTGAAGTTATAACTTAACCCCACAGTACTCATTTAAAATCAAAGAAAATTTTGCTTTCATCCACCAACAAATCACATGCTAGCTACCTAACTAAATTTACCCATTCCTTAATCAGGTCCTCTCTTGAGAGATCGTCTATAGCATAGATATCCCCAAGAGCCCAACCCATATCTCCCTTTTAACTTACAAAACCACCCATTAATTTTTATTTTTGTTTTATAAATTGGATCAGCTCTAAAACTTGAGACGTCTATTGTATAGACGATCTCAAGTAGAATTTGTGTTCCTTAATTGTCAAGTACTTTGCATACTCTAAGAGTTTAAAGTATGAACATCCAAAATTCTGTACAAATCTTTTTTGGATTCGACTTTAATTTAACATTTTTATGTTTAATTTATAATTATATAACCTATAAATTTAAGATTACATTTTAATTTATGTGGTATAAATAGAGTGAAGCCTAGATTTTTCGATCCAAAATTAAATCTAACGCTAATTCTACACCAAAAATATTTTAAATTCCAATTGATATCTAACTTAAATTAACCTTATAAACTTATAACATCACTTTGCAGTAACACACTACAACAAATTTAACTTTTTGCGCCATTAAATTTAGTGGCATTAAAAAACGTCACTGATTCATATTTTTAGTGTAATAATTATTGGTTTTTATTTTAAGTTTTACTATAAAGTGATTTAGCGACATTTTATTTGGTCTTTAGTAGCATATGTAATTGTCATAATTATAGTCTATAGTGTCATTTGTGAGATATGTCACTAGAAGCTATGTCGCTAAAAGCTTTAGTGTGACTTTTTATTATGCTACTAAAGGGTCTAATATTGTCACTAGATCCTCTATATACACTATGCGAAATATATCCCACTAAAAACAAATTATGTTGTAGTGACATTAATTGGCCCATATATTCTTAATTTATTAGTTGAATCTTAATAATATTCACTTTTTGAGACATTCATATGGAATTTTTTATGATAATCATGTTCACACTAGTGACTCTTTTTTAAAAATACTTTTTAATACACTAATTAAAGATATTTAATTAAAATAATACTTTCTTCTTACCATAATACTTGCTATTAACATGTTATTTGAGATGGAGTAAGTATTATGAATCGGAGGAAGTAATGTATAAAATTAAATCCTAACATTTATAAGAGGGAACATTCGACATCAGCATTGATATGGATTGTCAGGACTCAGGAGTATTTGATAGAATCTATAACAAATTAGTAGAAGATATCAACAAAAAGTACTGAAGTTGATGACTGAACTATATAAGACTCTAGAGGCTAAAAGATATTCAAGAAACAACTAAATTAAAAGTTTAACCGCACGATTAAAACATTTCTAATATGTTCTTTCGGTTAGAAATGTAAATACAGTATATGCTTTTTTCATACGCGATGTGAAATACTCCTCTTGTGTTTGATCAGGGGTGGGTGAGACCGAAAACAATTATCTTTTGCTATCACGTTAGCTCTGATACCATGTAAAAAATCAACTCAAGACCCAATTTATGTTATGTATTCTACAAATATTATATAACCTAGCTATCACTATACTATATATTAATTACAATTAAATATGCACAATAATTATTTAAAAGTCGCTCTTCATTTCATATTGTTGGTTATGTCTGTAGTATGTGTTACACATATGGAGAGAGAAATTTTAAGTATGATTTTTCATGGATATAAAAAATTTTAAATATGTATAAATAATTTTATAGTTTATTTATGTATAAATAATACTTTCCACGTTCTATTATATTTGTTACATTTGAGTACTTTTTACGTAATTCAATATGTAATTTTGATTATTTATATATTAATTTATCCATAACTAAAAATTATAAAAAGTTAATACCATGGAAAGTGCGATTAGACAATTCAAACAAGTTCCTATGACAATATTTTTTCTTAAGTGTACTAACCGCAATATATAATATTATAAGGCTAAACGATGAATAGTGATACGATGTAGCAAGTATTTCAGCACGAAGAAATTAACACTTGTAATACTCTCGAAGAATGCGACAAAAAAGTCAAATGTAACCGGCATTATAAAACGGAAAGATAGTTAAAGAAGAAATAAATGATTACCACAACACTAGAAAAACGAGGGTGTTTGAGAAGAGTGCTTGGAAATTTGGCCTTAATAAGATCAACACTCACACAAGTCTTGAAACCCAAAATAGCCAAAACATGCACATTAAAATCTGGCTTATGAAATGCAACTGAAGATGGACTTAATAATTCTATCCTTTCTTCAACATCCTCTTCTATAATTAATCCTCTATTATTATTTATCTCTAATTTTGGCATTAACCCATTTTTCATTATTCCATTTTTTGTTCTCCTCCTAATTACATACTCCATTTTTTAATTAATTTCTAGTACAAATAAATAAATAATTAAAAGTGGATTATCAAAAGAGAGAGAAAAAAAAGTGTAATATTTTATAGAATGGAAATGTAATTTGAGTAAATAAGAAAAGAATTAGTTGTTTTTATAGAGTACAACAAGCTCAAATTGATAGATATTTTTTTTTTGGTTAGATATATTATTTAAAGCATTTAGTTTGGGAGTTGGGAAATTATCTATGTATTAAATATAAGATGAGACCGGGTATTTATTAGTTGATAAAATCATTGATTGAGAAAACTATTCTTCCACTTGTATATTTATATGTAAATAGTTAGCCATCAGCCCATCACAATTTTATCCTCATTTGATTACATATTGATAAGAATTTATTTGATAAAGTTTATTTGTTGCTTTGATTTTACTTTATTTTTTAGAAAAAATTACCTAGAATAATCCAAATTACTATTCATGATTTTGCTACAATAATCCCACCTATTGATTAACCATGAATAATCCCAATTTTGAGGGGCATTTTCCAAGAGTAAACCCGGTGACCGGATGACTTGCTATAACAAGTTTTATTTTTTTTAAAGATAAATTAAAATAAAATGTCGAAAAAAATGTTAAAAAATATTCATATAAAATTTATGATTTTTTTATTATTTAGAATTTTTTCTGTAAATTTTCAAAAATATTTTCTAATTTTAAATTAATATTTAATTTATTGTTTTGGTAAATTACCTACTATAGCAGGTCATCGGGTTACCCAAGTTTACTTTAGGAAAATACCCCTCAAAGTTAGGATTATTCATGGTTAATCAATAGGTGGGATTATTATAGAAAAATCATAAATAGTTTGGATTATTCTAGGTAGTTTTTCTTATTTTTTATTTTAATTTGAAAATTAACAAATATATTTATTAAAAGGTAAATAATTTTAAAGACTTTAAATAAATGATGTTAAACTTTTATTGCAAATTTATTTTTAATATATTACTTCATACCAATTATTATCATAACCAGTAAATTCCGCATAATATAAAGTTTCAAAGTTATTTCCAATATACGTCCTCTGTTCTGATTTACTTGCTACCATTGCATAGGCACAAATATTAAGAAGTTATTGTGCAATGATGAGTAGTAGGTGGAAAGTTTTTTTTTTGAAATTTTTTTATATTATTTGTTGAAAAATGAAAAAGAAAAATAGAAGTAATTAGATATAGAGTAGGATAAAAATAGGAGTAGGTATAACTTTTATGATTGGTTTTTACTAAAAAAAAGAAATGTAATAAGTAATATAAAATTTCCCAAAATGAAAAATGTAGCGAGTATTATGAAACGGAGGAAGTATTAAGTTTAAGAAATAAGGACCATTTAATTTGTACATGTGAACGAATATAACAATAAATAAATTAAAGGAGCCAAAGTGTGAGACTTGACATTATTGATAGCTTTAAAGTATAAATAATAGTGTTATATTCTACGTGTCTTGGTCCGAAGTTTCTTTTAGCTAATCTCTTGAGAGACCGTCTTTTTAAGAGACATATTTCAAGTTTAATCCATTAAAAATTAATGTTTACTTACCGTATTCTTAATGTTTACTTACATTATCCTTAATGCTTACATACTGTATCCCTAATTCCTACTTAATGTCTTAAATGTCTACGTAGATCATTCTTAATGTCTATTTATAATATTTTTAAAAATATATAGTATATAATATGCCGGTCTAATTAAAAATAGTCTATCAAATAGACCGTCTCTCATAAGAATTTGTGAGTTTCTATTGCTTATGATGAGGAAGGCCATTAACTTGGGGTTTGCAATGTTCCTGTCTGCTCAGAGAACGGGCGAGCAAAGTCGGTCTCTATTAAATCGAGTTAGAATTATTATGAATGTCCGTATTGAAAAACGTTCCAGGTTCCACACCCATGTAAGGCAATAAAATACCATTTTAAAACTATATGGCTAAGATAGAACTCTGGTTTGATAAAAATTTTAGACTATAAATTGATTACAAATTTATTAACTTTGTAAAAGTTTGTGTTTGATTTGATAAATCATAAACAAACAAAGTACACAAATATAGTATAGACAGGTAAATATAAACCAGTCCATTTGTTAAATGAGTAACTGAATAGTCATATCATTGGACTGGACTGTTGAGAGATCCGTCTTTACCATAAACGGTCTCTCATAAGACCTCCTGAACAAAGTATTTGCAAATATTAACGTTGTTAATACTTGACTCAATCGACTATTATAAAGTTTAGCTGTCAGACTTATTTAGCTCAATATATATAAATCAATAACCGGTCAGAGCCACTATCCTGCAGTACCCAGGATCTAAAACTTAATTACGGTAAGCACAGTGATGGGTCGACCCAACGGGTTAAGGGTCGGATCATATTTTAACGGATCATTAGCGGGTCGGGTTAATACTGGGGCGGGTCATTAATGGGCCTTGGTGTAAAGGGTTGGGCCGGGTCGGGCCGGGTCAGATAATTATAAGTATTAATTGCGGAAAAAAAATTACCACTTTTTTTATATTTTTAAATGATATTATTATATACATAAGTGGGTCGATCCATCGGACCATAAAGTATAATAAAAAAAAATTATTTTATGAACTTTTCAAAAAAGGGTCAAATTGGGTCGAATTTAAATGCGCTTGACCCGCCCCGGCCCGTTTAACATTTGACATGACCCGCCCTCGCCCCGACCCATTTAAATTTTGACCCGGCCCATTGAACATCTCTAGGAGGGAGTAAACAAGAAGAATGTGCAATATATATTCATACTTCCTCCGTTCCGTTATACTTCCTACATTTAATTTTTTACGCAATTCAATATGTTATTTTGTTCATTTATATGTCGAATTATATACATCTAATAACTATAAAAAGTATAAATATTATAAAAACAAGCGATTAGACAATTTAAATAAGATTTCATTTGACTATATTTTTACTTACATATTAGCCACAATATATAAAATAAACGTAAACGATAAATAGAGCTCAAAATCGAGATGTAGCAAGTATATTTCAAAACTGAGAAGGAAGTAGTAAATATTGTGGGACAAAGGCATTATGGATTATTAGATATCCGTTCCTTTGCCTGGCGGCTGCCTGCCCACTAGACATGAGATTAAAGAACTCTATTCAAATTCAAATCCCCTACTGTAAACAACTCCCTAAAGTATAGGTCGGTCGTGTATGTAATATTTGGAAATCACATATTCTTGCTATAGACTGTTTATGGTATAGACGGGTAAATATGGATCAGCCCATTTCTTAAATAAGTAACTGAATAGTTGTGTTAGTCATTGGGCTGGGTTATTGAGAAAGTCGTCTATGCCATAGACGGTCTCTCAGGAGACCTTTTATTTGGAAATATGATTTGGTTTCTGAATTTTGAGTTTTTCTAGTTAAAAAAATGTTTATAATTAAATTTTAAATTAGGTGAAAATTTGAATTTTAAGCAAAAAAAAATCTAATCCTAGTTTTTTTAGTGGTTTTAACCACTTATGTACTAATAAATAATCAATAATTAACAATTAATTTTTATCAAACATCTAAAATTCTAAATAGTTGGATTGAAGAGATTGTCTAATAGATAACAAATAAGTCAATGCTATAGTCAAACAAACTGACTGAATCAACCAACAACTAATAATTAATTATCAAACACATCTATATTTTTTAATATTTATTATAGTATATTCACATATTTTATGTGATTTTCGTGTCTATAAATTATTTTTTTCGTTGCAGTAATGAGAAGATATGACAATTGTTATTTGTGAAGAAGGGTCATTAAAAATTACTCCCTCCGCTTCTTAAAGAAGTTTTTATTTGTCATTTTAAGATGTTTTATTTGTTGTTCCCATAGAGAACCTTTCTATTTATATCACAAATTTTGGACAAAAATAACCTTATCCATACGCATTTTAATATTTTTGTAATGCTTATATATCCCACATATGCTTCACTAACTTTAATTTAACATTCTAATATTCCTAAATCCTTATGGTCCCCACATGTATTCCACTAACTTTATAAAACTAATTTTTTATTAGTTGTGGTCCCCATATATTTTTCCACTAACTTTTTTTTAATATTTTTTTAATACTTATGTTCCCTACTTTTCTCCAATCAAATTTATTTTTCAATGAAATAATATATTCCCTATCTAAAATATTCTATTTTTCTTAATTCTTGTGAATATTTCTTTTGGGAACTTTATTAGAGAACGAAGGGTGTATTAAATTAGCAACGATCTTAAAGCGTAAATCCTAATATAAAAAGTTGTCGAAAAAAATGTATTAAATTAGAAAAATTACCTAGAATAATCCAAACTATTCACGATTTTCCTACAATAATCCTATCTATTGATTAACCATGAATAATTCCAACTTTGAAGGGCATTTTCCTAGAGTAAATCCGGTGACCGGATGACTTGCTATAACAAGTTTTATTTTTAAAAAAAAAGATAAACTAAAATAAAATGTCGAAAAAATGTTAAAAAAATGATCATAAAAAATTTATGATTTTTTTTATTATTTAGAATTTTTTATGCAAATATTTTCTAATTTTAAATTAATATTTAATTTATTTTTTGGTGAATTACCTACTATAGCAGATCATCGAGTTACCCAAACTTACTCTAGGAAAATACTCCTCAAAGTTGGGATTATTCATTGTTAATCAATAGATGGGATTATTTTAGAAAAATCATAAATAGTTTGGATTATTGTAGGTAATTTTTCCATAAATATATTAGATAATATTATCATCATAACTTCGTCCTTGTGAAAGTTGATCCAAGTTGCTATGCTACTTTAGAAGTTAAAACATTCGCTTGCAAAAAGTTCTTCAAATCTTAATTTACAACATCTATGCAAGGATCATATGTACCAATATAAAGTTCGTCCTACTTCGACATAATTATAAACTTTAGATTTTTAATATTGCCTTAAAATTGTCAACTTTAACGTATTGACCTACGTCATATGTAATCTTGATCATAAACAAACACTATGTACCACAAAACTTCTAACAATATAGGTCATATTATCTCATCTAGGACAACTGCAAACTGAAAAGGATGTTACCTCCTCTCCTTTGATTAGTAAAGAAGGGATTGAATTAGACGGTCTCTCACAAGAATAAATGATAAAACTTTGTATTATAAAAGTATAAGTTAGTCAAGCCCAAATAATAGATAAAAAGGTTGATTGTATGGTTTGTCTCGTGGTGAGACGGTCTCATACAAGACTTGTTAAACATTATAATCTTCAAGTGGGTTTTGAGTTAGAATTGTAGATGGGCCAAGAGATTTACTACAAAGAGTTTTAGGCCCAAAAATATCTTCAAGTGGGTTTTGAGTTAGTATTGTATATGGGCCAAGAGATATACTACAAAGATTTTCAGGGCCAAAAATATCTTTAAGTGGGTTTTGACTTAGGACTTATACTAGAAATGGTTGATACAACAAACTCATTTTCTTATATTATACAATTATATTTCATCATAAATTCTTGTGAGAGACGGTCTCTATGAGAGACCATCTCTAATTGAACTGGTCCATAAAGAAAAATGTAGAGTAAAAGTAGATATTAAGCTATAATGGGTTGAGCATGAAAGACGTCTTTCAGAAAGACGGTCTCTCAGGAGACTAGTTGATATTTCATAGCTCACTAAGATAATGACATAAATAAAGAAATATCCTAAAATAGATGAATTCATCACTTGATCACTATGAAAAATGAAAAATATTATACATTTCAAGACATCAATTTTGTAAGGTACATTTGGAGCTCTTTCTTGCTCACTTATGAAGCAATTAAAACAAAGGACTATATAAAAGGATTTGACTTTTCTTGAGATTAAAAAAACTAAATGGAAAGCTAAATAGAAAGAAATATTTCTAATCGATTAGTTGTGGACTATGTTAGAGTATATCACATATAAGTCTCACTTAAAAGTTTTAACTGATAATTGAGGCCTCAATATATGTTACATACTCTATAATCAGATTAGGCACCGGATATCATAGTACCTTGCTTGATTCCATACTTGTCATTGCTCTTTCCTTGAACCAAGTCCATTTGCTGCAACATGATCCTTAGCAAGACCTTTTGCTATTACAGCATCCTTAACTAATTTGAGAGAATCAGCAATATCTTCACACAATTGATGAGGATCGGGAACAGCTTGTTCATCAACAGCTAAAACTATCGTCATCTTGTTTGTATAACTTTGGAAGTTGATCATCACCGGCTATACCCAAAATAAAAAACAAATACCAAATATTAGGACTTGTTTGGGTGCAATTGGAATTAAATTCCGGTGAGAATTTATAATACACGAAATATAATTCCCTTGTTAATTTCCTAGAAATGAAACGATGACTTTTCATGGAATAGGTTAATTGTTAATCAAACACGATCTATTTTGACATTTCCTAGGAAGTTCAATTCCTATACCACTATATTAGTGTCAACTAAACAAGCTTAAAAAGTTTGGTTAGAGCACTTGGAGACATATCCTAAAAACAAGGTTGTATTGCATCACAATGGGAACGTCGTAAAGGTTTTCAAAATAAATAAACCGATATTTCTTACATTGTAATTTACATTGTAAGTTAAGGTATAAAAAAAATGTGTTTGGGCTATGTCAAGGGATATTTTATGATTCAGCGACATTCAGGCAGTTATGATAAATGCATCACTGTCGTTCCCGGCTTATCGCATCTTAGTTCCGTTACCACAATCGTGATTGTTACTATATTTTTATACCATGCTTGAATTGATAAACTTACACATGGTTGGCCATAAGATGATGGAGCAAGAAAAGCCAAGGGATGGCCATAGAAGCTAATTTCTTCCATTGGTCCAACTAAGTTTGAGAAGGCGATTGTTGTATGAGTGTTGATTCTATCAGAAATCGCGTTTGCCATCTACAAATTAAATACATTCAATCATCAAATAAGATTAGCACCAACATTTTGAACAATAAATCTAATCTATGTTAAGACCAAAAAAAAAATCTAATCTATGTTATTGTATACTCCTATTAGATATATGTAACCTTAAACTTTTGGTTAAATAGATTTTTTGACATGGTATCAGAACTCAACGTAATAAAAAGATAAAATATTTCTTGCTAGGCATAAGGAGAGCTAATACTGCAGCCACACCTCTAGTCTAAAGGGCTTTCGTGTAAAGGGCGAGTTAGAGCATATAACATATCCTAAAGCTTCAACCATAAGTTTAAGCTTTTGGAAGGGCCGACCCTAGATATTTTGGGGCCCCGGGCAAAATAGTATATTGGGGCTCTTTTTCTTTGCAATTTATAACATATAGACTTTTTTCAACCATTAATTTTGCTTTTTTGACATGAGGCCCTGGGCAACGGCCCCTCTTGCCCACCCTTAGGGTCGGCCCTGGCTTTTGGTTGAATTGGTTGTTTAACATGGTATCAGAAGCCAACATGACAAAAAGACAAAATATTTCTTGCTAAATATAAGGAGTGTTGGTAGTGCACTCACACCTCTAGCCCAAAGGCTTTAATTCGTGTGAAGAGTGTGTTAGAGTATATAACGTATCCTAAGGCTTCAACCATAAGTTTAAGCTTTTGGTTAAGTTGGTTCTATGGCATGGTTTCAAAAGCCAACATAACAAAAAGATAAAATATTTCTTGTCCGGTATGGGAAGCGTCGATGCTGCAGGGCTCTTATATGAGGAGCATGTAAGAGTATATAAAATATTCTAAGACATCAATCAGAAGTTTACGTTTTTGGTTGAGTTGGTTCTTTTGACAAACAAATTTTAATTAGTACCTTTTCACCAAACAATTTTTGAACAATATCAGCAATGAAAAATGTGTATAAGGCTTCTAGGGAAAGTTTTTTTCTATCAACGGTTCTCTTGGCTTCTCGAATGTAATCCAATGGATCATCTCGCCATCCAATGTTAAATGGAAGGAGTACATAACCTAATGAATTTCCCCATTTTGCTTCTGCATCTTTCTCCATTAGATCTGCTAAAGCCTACATTTTTACATGTTCAATCAATATAAATTAAGAAATTATTCATAAAATTTTGTACATAAATGAAAATTTGATTGATTTTTGATTGCATTTATCGATACTTTTGTAACTTTACGTAATTAATTAAATAATAGGTATAAATAATTAATAATTGAATTTTATTTAATCAGTTATAAGCCGAATCCAAAGTATATAGTAGGAATTAGTATTAAAATATAGGAAAAATTACCGTGAATAATACAACATTTTGTTAATTTTCCTACAATAATACTCCCTTCATCCCTTTTTGTTGTCCACTTTGGTTTGGACACGGATTTTAAAAAAATGATAATTGGGGTATTTTAAGTGATTATAATAATTGTAAAGCTGGTAATTGGAGTATTTAAGTGATTATAATAATTGAAAAGGTGGTAAGTGGGGTATTTTAAATAATATAAGTTGGGGTAGTTGGGGTATTTAGTTAAAACATCTTTGTCAAAAATAGAAAGTGGACAATTAAAGTTAATTGACTAAATAAGGAAAATGGACAATAAAAAAGAATCGGAGGGAGTACTAATTATTGGTTAGCCATGAATAAAACCAACTTATGAAGTTATTTAGTTTATTGACTAATTTATCAATTTTTTCGGTTTTATAATCACCTATAGTTATTTTTAATATGTTAAAGGATTTTCTAGGAAATAACACTTGAAGTTGGTATTATTCATGTTTAATCAAAAGTTCGTATTATTGTAGGGAAATAATCAAAAGATTGTATTATTCCTAGTACACTTTTTCCAAAAGTATACTTCTAGTATGTAAAGCATAGTGCAAAAATTAGGTGCATCATCATATCAAGACCGTATTATTCGTATAGGTTTTTGAGTTTACCGCGACCGAAATATAAACCTCTGTATAGACCATAAATCATCTATATTGGCTAAAATTCAATTTTGCGACCGTTACCATGACTAAAACCGTATTTTTGCACTATAGTATGAAGTGCCTCACCTCAATTCCTCCAGATGGTCGTATGTTGATTAGAAGAACTGATCTCAAACGAATATGCGTTGGAGGCTTTTTCCCTTTTCTTGATCTTGCACCATCTTCACTATTCTTTGCATCATTTTCTGAGCATTAAGTATGGATTTGTTTTTTTAAACGGAGATTAGTATAAGTACAAGTAAATACTTGTAATATTGTCTCATTGTTAGAATAATTTGTGAATTACAGCTTTAAAGTTTAACACTTTTGCAAATTATTACACCCTCAATGATAATTTTTTGCCAACTAAAGTCATTAAATAAAGTATCAAAGTTTATAGGTTCAAAACATGGAAACTTCGACCACCAAAATGGTTGGAATTTTGTGTTTTGGCCTGAACCTATAAACTTTGATATTTTGATTGTTTTAATGCACAAAAAGTAAACATCGAGGTTATAATTCGCTTGGTTTCTTAACATAATATTATAAGATAAAAACAACAAAATTATATTGGTTACCAAATTTCCTGTAAAGGTATCGCGTCAAACCAGCTTGTGTGATTCCAAGCGCAACATCGTTGATGGTCTACATACAAAAATATAATAATTCAAATTAAACAAAAAATAGTATTATAAAAAGTTACACGTCGGATATTTTATAATGTCACTATAGGATTATCATATTACAAAATTGTAAAGTGATAATGATAATAATAAAAATACTAAAACGAAATTAATTAAAAAATCATTGATTACCTCAATTATGCAATAATCAGGGAAATCAAAAAAAAAAATTTTTAAATATCATGAAAACAAATGAGGTATTTGCCTAACTTTGTAAAGATAAAATTCTCCACGTATATCTTTGAAATAGAAAATGCTTTAAAACGTATAAATATTTTTAAAAAAATCAACTATAAAAAGGTAAACCAACTCAACTAAAAGTTTAAGCTGATAAATGAGGGGTGATTGAGATTTCAACCTATAAGGGGTAATTGAGATTTCAACCTATGAGGGATGATTGAGATTTCAACCTGGCGCTAATTAATATCCACTTTAAATGAGGGGTGATTGAGATTTCAACCTATGACATCTTGTCACACTGACTTCTGATACATTGTCAAGGAACTAACTCAACCAAAAACTTCAGACGATGGTTGAGACCCTAAAATATATTATGTACTCTAACAGTAGATCAACATAAAAAAAATGAATTACTAGAGTAAAAATGAGGGAAAAAGAAGTGTAAACTTACACCCGAAATTGCATTCTTCACCAATTTCATGTCATCAAGACTAACAATCTTGTACACAACACGCCTAGGAGAATTAGGTCCACCACCCTTAAGAAGAGTATTATCATCCTTCAAAAATAGGGCAGTTGCTAAAAACATAAAAACATCCATCAATGTGTTCCATGACAATTGTAACATCCACCAAAAGGCCAAAATCCATCTCCAAATAAAGCCCATAAAATTAATTTTACGAGTATCGTTATCATCATTTTCGTGAATTTTTTGAACGGGAATTGTAGGTAAGGCCTCGGGATTAGAGGTTTGTCGCGTTAGGGCTAACAAAAGTGACATTAGCGACGAGCCATCACCAAGCGAATGATGAATACGAAAAATTCCGAGGGCTTTGACGTCTTCGGAGAGGGGTAGATGGAGTACATGGATGTCCCAAAGGGGCCTAGATTTGTCTAAGGTTGTTTTACTAAGGTTGTACAAGTAGTCTTCCACATACTTTTCTGGTGACTCTATTTTGTTAGTGTCTATTTCTGGCACTATAATGTGTTTGTCTAAGTCCACTTCAGTTCTAACCCATTTCAATTCTTCTCCTTTGCTCGGATCGCCTACCTGTTTTAAGGAAAAAAATTGGTATTAGGATAATTGTGGGCAAGCGGGCGCGAATATCCTCTCCCCCTATACAAGGGGAGAGTAAAGATTATAGGGCCCTATTGACTTTTTGATGTTTAGAAAATTAAGGCCTTTTGTCAACCATAAAATAGGGACTAATTTTTTGCAAATAAAATACAGCTAGCTAGTCTCTTGAAAGACCATCTTTTTGAGAGATGTATCTCAAGCCTAATCTATTAAAGATTAATATCTATTTACCGTATTCTTAATGTCTACTTATATTATCCTTAATGCTTACTTACCGTATCCTTAATACTTACTTTCAATATCTTAAATGTATATTTACACAATTCTTAATGCCTACTTACAATATTTTAAAAAATATATATATCTTAAAACTTATTGCATTAGCGGAACTGCGGAAGTGAACTTAATTTCTATTGGAGTTTAATCCAACATGTCAAATATCCATTAAAGTTCAAAATTTTCCATGATTGTTAATTTATAAGCGGAACTGCGGAAGTGAACTTAATTTATATATATATATATATATATATATATATATATATATATATATATATATATATATATATATATATATATATATATTAATATATATATATATATATATATATATATATATATATATATATATATAGTAAATGGATTCTTCATTTGACTTACGTCGATTCTATGTCATGTTTTCCTTTCAAAATTTTTCATTTAGCTAAATTAGGTAAGTAGAATAATTAAACTTGAATGCCCTATTACTTAAATCAATTAACTTGTCAAATGGCAATAAAAACTCGGACAATATGAAATCAATCAATCTATCTATACTATATACTAAATGCATTCTTCAGTATGACACGTGTCGCTTTCATGTTCATTGTTTTCGCTCCAAAATTTTTCATTTAGCTAAATTGGTTTATATCATTCTATAAAAAATGGCAATAATTCAAAATTTATGTTATTGATCATTCTACAAGTTCATTTAAAATAATTCAAGCCTAAAGTTTAATTTTAGAGTTTTAAAATTTGAAAGAATTAATGTAATGCAAAGACTAATTGTTCTCACACATCAAATATTATTTTCTCTATATTTATAAAAAAATAAATTTTTCACTTTAAAATATATATATATATATATATATATATATATATATATATATATATATATATATATATATATATATGAAATTTAGTCAAACATTTCAAAGTCAGGCATTAAAAAAATGTTACTGTCTATTTAATGCATGCAAGTAAATTTCACGTTCGTATAAACGTGACTATATATATATATATATGAAAATTAGTCAAACATTTCAAAGTCAGGCATTAAAAAACTGTTATTATCTATCAGGAAATTCCACGGGGTAGCATCAAGTTTTAATGAAATGTCAATGGTAGCACTTTTTTAAGAAAATTTCACATGGTAGCATCCAGTTTATGCACTATCTAATTGCCGTAGCATTTTCCGTTAAGTTTTTGTTAAATTCCGTTTGATTAATCATTTTGTAAGTTTTTTCCACATGGTAGCATCCAGTTTTTGTTTAATTCACCATTTTAACATTTAATTCATCATTTTATTGTTTAATTCACCGTTTAATTCATTAACGTCCATAAATGTTTAATAATTTTAAGGAAAAAAAATTAAAAATGTTTAATAATTTTACGAAAAAAAATTTTAACATTTAATTCACCATTTTAATGTTTAATTCATCGGTTGGAACAAGTACTCTTTCGAATAAGTACTTGTTTCGATCGAATTTCCGAAAGAGTTATGCGTTATTCCATAAAGATAGTAGCGACGTTCGTTTTTTCAAAAAAAATCGTTATGATGGGTAAAAATGACGTCAAATATCATTTTCGGTTTACGTATCGAAAAATAGGCGTATAAGTACTTGTTTCGACCGGATTTTCGAAAGAGTTACCCCTTAAGGATATTTGCAACGTCCGTTTTTAAAAAAAAATTGTTATGATAGGTAAAAATGACGCCAAATATCTTTTTCGGTTTACGGATCGAAAAATAGGCGAATAAGTACTTGTTTCGACCGATTAGATAGTTTCTTATAATTTTTCAATAAAATTATTAAACATTTATGAGCGTTAATGAATTAAACGGTGAATTAAACATTAAAATGTTGAATTAAAAGTTAAAATGGTAAATTAACAAAAACTGGATGCTACCATGTGGAAAAAAACTTACAAAATGATGAATTTAACGGAATTTAACAAGAACTTAACGGAAAATGTTACGGCAATTAAATAGTGCATAAACTGGATGCTACCATGTGGAATTTTCTTGAAAAAGTGCTACAACTAGCATTTCATTAAAACTAGATGCTACCCCGTGGAATTTCCCTTATCTATTTAATGCATGCAAGTAAATTTCAAACTCAGGCATTTAAAAAAAATGTTATTGTCTATCTAAGAAAAATACTGAGTTACCTCTCTTTTGTGAGTCGTTGCCTTCAATACGAGAACATATTTCTCACTTTGTATCAATGGAAATTTATTTTTTATGAAATCGTCCACGTAATCTCCACTTAAGAAAGCGATTTAATTTGAAATACAAACCAAAAGCGTTCTCAATTGGCGGTGTGATTAAAAAATAAGAAAAAAGATTGTTTGAGTCTGTCTTTCGTAAACGGTACCATGAAAAATAAGTAATCTTTGGACGTAGGATGGAAAATAAGTAACCTATGGACGTAGGATGGAAAATAAGTTCTCAATTAACATTATTGAAGGAAAAAATTCCTCTTTTGTACGTTATTCTTCCGGAAACATCCCTCCTAACTTTTTTACTTTTGCAGTTAGTACTTGGTTAAATGAATAGTACCATAACGGGCATGGGGCATCATAGCTTCTCCAAAAAAAATTAATTTTCAAACAAAGAACTTAAAAATTTCTCATATATTTAAGTATTAGAATGCAAACTCTAAAAACTATTAAGTAAGAGGATAAATTTCGCCTCAAAAAATAAAGCTCATGACAAGCTAAAAACACTTTCTGTTCTCTCTTGATTTGCATTAAAGAGAATCAAAAGGGTTGGTTTTAAGAAAATGATAATAATGAGGAGAGAATGAATTGTGTGGATGAAATAAAAAAAAAGTAGTAGATCATCATCTAAAAATAGAAATGATGCAAATTAAATGGGACATACCAGTATGTAAAATGTTGCAAATTTAATAACACAGAGGGAGTATGATCACACAACCAAATTTATAAACAGAAGGTCTCCTGAGAGACCGTCTATGGAAAAGACGGCTCTCTAAAACAACCTAACCCAATGTTTAAATGCAATTTTTATTTTTTTTATTTAAAATATTGAAAATTAGAAACTAATTTTAAAATTAGGTTGATCCAAGATGAGTAATTTATGACAGAGACCGTGTACGGTAAGTATTTGTGATTTATAAATTATAATGGAAAAGGGTAAGAGAAATATCCCCACGTAATAGTACCTTTAGTGCGTGTGAAATCACAATATTTTGATAGTGAAATTGTCCTATTAGGTAAAAAAAAATTAAAAAAAAAAACTAAAAACTATTAGGTAACAGAATTTCTATTTAAAAGGCAACATACTAAATACCAAGTTAGGCTTAATCTACATTTATTCCATGTCAGCAATTTAATGAATCAATTAATAAACATCAAATAAAGAAATAGGAAAACTTGCCCTCACCAAAAAATATAGACTTCTTTCAATTCATAGCAAATTTGATTTTTTTTGTACTATGTAATATTTTATTTTTGTTCAAATTGTCAATATATAGTCAAGTATAATCTTATTTGATTCGTCTCATATAAAATGTTATTAATATTAATTTTATGATTTTTAATTTTGCATAATTAAACTTATTTGAAATTGAATTAATGTATTGAATGGAGTGCAAAAATCATATAGGACAATTAGCATGACTTGCAGAAAGTACTATTTTTTTAATTACAAGCTTGATAGACTGATTAAGGGAAAAAGATGATTATATAAAAATCAAACTCATTATCTTACATGAAACAGGTGCTCTCTTGAGAGAGCGTCTTTTATAAAGACGACTCTTAAAAGTCCAGCCCAAATCTATATTTAGAGTTGTAACAGTATATATTTAGAATTGAATTAAACTTTTGACAGCCATCTTTACAAAATACGATCTCAACTAAGAATTTGTATACATGAAAAGTGTCACTTGCCCATATGGGCTTTTTATTGTTAAGGGCTAAGCCCATGTAAATATAGCTCTTTAGGTTTGTAAGACACCGTGACATCCCTAAATTAACTTGGCTAATAATAGAAAGTTTTAGATTATAAGTTTCTTGTTTTGAAGTCGTCTTGCTGTGAGACGGTCTCATACAAAATGCGTTGTTATATTAAATGTGTCTGAAGTGCGTTCTACGGTGAGACCATCTGATACAACAATAATTTATGTAATAAAATAAGGTTAAGGAAAAGTAAATTACCACAATACTAGAGAAACGAGGATGCTTAAGGAGAGTAAGAGGAGCTTTTTCCTTGCAAAGTTGAAGATCAACATGAGTTTTACAACCCATAATTGCCAAAATATGTACATTAAAATTAGGCTTATGAAACATTGCTGATGATGGACTTAATGGTTCTTCTTCTACTCTTTCTCCTTCTTTTATCTCCATTATTCCTTTATTTATCTTTATGGGTTTTATCACCCCTTTTTTTCTCCTTCTAATCACATCTTCCATTTTTATTATTATATTTTCTTCTTCTTAATCCTAATTACATAAAATTATATAAAAAATAAAGAGTTAGAACATGAGAAAATTAAATAATATATACTAAAATGTGTGTTACTATAATAATAATATAGTGAATATTATTGAGTTTATATAGAGCCATTTTAATATTAAAAAAGAAAAAACTAGAACTTGCTTTATTGTTTTAGATTAGCTAAGCAAAATTTGTCATTTATATGCATTAATTAAAGGGAAGTTGGGAAAATTAATATTGAATGCTTAAAGAAATTAGAAAATGACACGAGTTTTGATTTTATTGACAAGTGTTATATTAAAAAAAATAATTGCTTTAAATGTATTTTTCGTTTGGGGTTGAATAATTGTAATAAGTAATTAATGGTGATGGGTGGAAAATGATAAGATAAGATAGGATTAACAAAATGTGAAAAAAAAATTTTAAATAGAAAATGGAGGTGCGGGGAATCGAACCCCGTGCCTCTCGCATGCGAAGCGAGCGCTCTACCATATGAGCTACACCCCCATTTTGTTATGGGGGACTCGATTAATTTAATTAAATTTGTCAGTGCTAATTAAATCTTGTGCTTTGTTTTTTATTGTTTACAAAAATTATTAAATGAGAAATAGTATTAATTTACGGAGGACTAGTTCATCTTTATCTAGTGCGTTGAAGTGATCACTTACAATTTTACAGTGATCATCAATAGAAATAGATTAATATACGGGTCTGTCTTATGGTAAGACGATCTTATAAAAGACGAGGTGATTTGTCTATATGTATGACTTGTGGCCTTTTATGTTACTTCTGACTTTGGTGAAATACTCTGTATATGATGATGATGTTGTATGTTACTTCTGACTTTGGCGAAATACTCTGTTTCAGAAATACTCTGTATATAATGATGATGTTGTATGTTACTTCTGACTTTGGCGAAATACTCTGTATATGATGTTGTTTATGTATGTGTATGGTTGGTTTGATGCCATAAAGGCTGAAAACTAATGCATACTTCATTTTATCTCTATGAGTTATGTTGACTTGTGTGTTTGAAATGACCAACAAAGATATGCCAATTTCTATAATTCAAGTGGGTTATTTTATAAAAGAAATGTAAATGGAGTATTAAATTATTTTAACAAAGAAAAATGTACGGACTAGTTGTCTATTGAATAAATGTATAAAAGAGGAATTTTAGGTGTTAATGGGTTATTACTTTAGTAAACTAATAAAAATAAATATAGTTTAAGTGTTAAATTTCTTGCACAAATTAAAGACATTAAAACAATTAATCATTGTAACATATATAAATAGTACATGTATTCTTTTGAAAGACCGTCTTTTGTAAAGACGACTCTTAAAAGTCCAGCCCAAATTTATATTTAGAGTTGTAACAATATATATTTAGAATTGGATTGGGCTTTTGAGGGCCGTCTTTACAAAAGACGGTCTCAAGTATGATCAAAGTGTATAATCTTTCAAAACTACATATCAAAAAAGTGTACAAATAAATATTGAATCTTACCCTTAATTTTGTTGAATAAAACTCGAAGGCTTGACAAACAATTATAAATAGTGGTAATATAAGTAACTCGCTTTAATTTCCTCACTTGAAAATAAATACACCACAACAGGATGAGAATTAAACCCGAGACATTAAGTTGAAAACGAAGAACACTTTCAACGAACTATCACTCACCCTTAGAACAACAATATATGTATTTATAGTAGTTGTTTACATAGATTTACTTGTTTTTCTACTATATGTATAAAATTAGAAATACATTATATATGTTTATATAATAGTTATTTACGTAGATTTAATTAATTGTCTTTCTACCAAAAAAATACACTTTTAGGATAGTAA
This sequence comes from Amaranthus cruentus, assembly GCA_019425755.1. Classification (NCBI taxonomy): domain Eukaryota; kingdom Viridiplantae; phylum Streptophyta; class Magnoliopsida; order Caryophyllales; family Amaranthaceae; genus Amaranthus; species Amaranthus cruentus. Next base: position 23,599,009 of record CM033459.1, on the reverse strand, counting down.
ATATTTGTGTGTTTGTTGTATCACATGTTTTGGTACTTTAGTGAGGTGTGGACATTTGTCTTCCACTAATATTCATATTGATAGTGTTACACTATGAGATATCCATGCTTAACATCAATTCTTTATTCTTTTTTGTCTGTAAAGCCCATTTTTAGCAACTAAAAATGAGATATCCATGTAAAAAATAAAGACCCTTTTTTACTTTTTTGGTTGTTAAAGGTTATTTTTTTATTATCTTTTTAAGCAATTTAAGTGTTTTTAAGATAGGAAAACATGAAATATGCGAGCTATCAATTAATCATATTCAGTAAAACGTATTTTAGGTGTCTCGTGCGTCGTGATTTTGTTAAAAGTATAATTACTAATTAGTGAGCAACTAAAGGAAAGGAGGAACATCTCAAAAAAAAAAAAAAGAAATGAGGAAAAACAATATTTTATGAGAACTGAGACAATGAAAAAAAAATTATGTAGATTAGAATTAAAGAAAGAGAGAGAACAATAGTAATTACTTTATCCGATATTTAAAAAAGACATAATTTTTTCTAGTGTTACTCAAATTCGAAGACACCAAAGTTTTAATCTTATATATGAGGCTATCTTTGAGAGTTGAGATGGGTATTTAGTTCAAGTTCAAGCTGAATGCAAAATAATTCGAGAAAAATAATTTGATTCAAAGTTGAAGAAAATAAAAAAATTGGACTCGACTCTAACTACAACTCCGGATTAATCTGACATTCAACTTCAAATTTGTTGAAATGTAATTAGTATTCCCTCTTATTCAAAATTATTGTCCACTTTCCTTATTTAGTCAAATCACTCTAATTGTCCACTTTCTATTTTTGACAAAGATTTTTTACATAAATACCCCCAACTACCCCAATTTATATTATTTAAAATACCCCAGCTACCACATTTTCAATTATTATAATCACTTAAAATAACTCAACTACTATTTTCTTAAAATCCATATCCAACCCAAAGTGGACGATTATTGTGAATAGGAGGGAGTATTTTTTATGATTGAATGTAAAAGTTTGCATTTCGCATGATGAATATCAGTAAGTCTTATGGGAGACGGTCTATCCTATAGATGGGTTCCACAAGAGCCCAGCCCACACAATTTTGGGATGCAATAGCAGTTTTTTCTTTATGGAAATAAAAAAAATAATTAAATGTTAACCGTCATTTAATAGAAGGCGTGGTTTCTCACAGCTTTGGAATCCCAAACAACATTCATCATTAACTGCCATTTGAAACATAACCCAATATGCTTGTCTCTGCCATTTGAACCTCAAAAGTTCATCTTCCTTCTCATTCTGTAGAAACCTGCTACAACAATGGATGAATTTTTTTTCGAGAAATAACTCAACAATGGTGGAACAAAATACTGAATCCGACGGTACATATTCCCTCAAAAATGATGACAATGGAATCGCACAAGGTACGTTGGAGTTGATACATGTTTTAATTTTGTTTTTTTCGTAATTGAACAAGCTTCATCAATGGCGGTTAGAAGCTTCATCAATGGCGGTTGAAGATGAAGCTTGTTCAATTAAATTTTTTTTTCTATAATGGGTATTGGAGATGAGTATTAAAACAGTTGTATTTAATTTTTTTTCTATAATGTACAAGCTTCATCAATGGCGGTTGGAGCTGAAGATGCTGCAAAAAAAACTGAATGAAAATGGAGACAATGAAGATGAAATCTATATGACCTACAGTTATATTTGGAACTATAATATACTATATTTGGAACTATAATCTATTGTATTTGGAAATATAATGTATTATATTTGGAACTGTAATGTACTATATTTGGAACTGTAATGTAATATATTTGGAACTATAATCTATGAGTTTGGAATTATAATGTATTATATTTGGAATTATAATCTTTTATATTTGGAACTATATATTACTATATTTGAAACTATAATGTACTATATTTGAAACTATAATAACTAAGTTTTGGAGTTATAATGACTAAGTTTTGGAATTATAATGACTGAGTTTTGGATTTATAATGACTAAGTTTTAGAGTTATAATGACTAAGTTTTGGAATTATAATGACTAAGTTTTTGAATTATAATGACTGAATTTTGGATTTATAATGACTAAGTTTTAGAGTTATAATGACTACGTTTTGGAGTTATAATGACTGAGTTTTGGATTTATAATGACTAAGTTTTGGAGTTATAATGACTAAGTTTTGGAGTTATAATGACAATAAGCACGTAATTGTCTGAGTCCGGACGTTCAACTTTATGTCAAGTACTCAATTATAATACCAAATGTAATTATATATAAATCCCAATAAGCAACTATATGTCCCCAAATATATTAAGAAGTGGAGTAAAATCAAAAGTTACTTACACAGTGAGTTGTGCTAAATAAGTAAACATACTTCAACTTCTTCAATAATGAATTTTAGTACATTGCTAAGTAAGAAATAATACAATGACAAAACAGATGAACCAAGAGAACAAAAGCATGATTCCTAAAGCCTTCACTGTAACTTGTGCCACAGCTTGCATTAAGCCACTACCAATTTTTCATTCGCAATCAAAACAAATGAGAATAGCAACTTCAAATGAATGGAACTTGAAATTTTTCATATGGGCGTATAAAAAAGAAGCACTTGATTACAAAAGAAATTCTTGTACTCTGGATAACACTAATTTTCTTGGCATCTTGTCTTCATTTCATCAAAAATCAATCATCTTCTTCATCAAGCTTATTTAAAATGAATCATCACATAATTTTCTTCTTATAGAAAGATTCTTCTTTTAAAATTACTCACCACATAATTTTCTTCTTATAGGAAGATTCTTCTATTATTACTCCTAAAATCTTGGCAGGCAATATGTTAACAATCATATACACTAGGTATTCATCAAAAGTGGGGCTTGGGTTTGTTTGGCTTCAAAATTACTCATCCCAAAGAAGATGAAGATGAAATACCCAAAATCCTTCTAAAATCCTTCTCATAAACATGATTTACAACATCATAATTACAAACCCAAAGAAGATGAAGATGAAATACCCAAAATGAAAAAGGTGAAAAAACAAATGGGTAAAATGGCAAAAATGGTGAAAATGGGGATGATGATGAAAGTGTAATGGTCTCATTAACTGATGAGTTACATCATGGGAAGTTGAAATGATGAGTAATGATAACTTACATTGGAATCAGTTTACTTTTTCTTTTTTTTTTTTTTTTTAAATAATCAAAAAATCATTTCTCTTAAAATGGGCTGATTTATGATTGAATGTAAAAGTTTGCATTTCGCATGATGAATATATTTTCAGCATTGATAGTTAAGTTATTGGATTCCATCATAGAATGATATACCTCAAGACTTGAGCTTGTTATATCCTTTAATGCTTGCCCATTTGACTGAAAAAAAAACTCCTAAAATAATAATTTAAAAAGAAAAATGAATAAGGAATACATCAAAGCAAGAAAATACTTTCAATTAAGGTATTCTTGCACTAATTAAGACATATTTTGTTGACTTTCAATGGCAAGCCATTTGCCTTAGTAAAAGGGGAAGGCAGAACTGGAAGGTCAACTCTTTGGGACCAATTAAAAAACTAAACTACCAAAAGGCAAAGACATTTTCATAAGAGAAATACAAAGCAACTCTCATATCGCTGAATTCGGTAGATATTCATTCAAACATCAAAGGATTAATGATGATGATGATCAAGATATAACAACAATCAATCACCAAAACATTTACAAATGCTAGTAAAAGTGAAATTGAGCGCGATTTTAATCCTAGAATGGCCTCAAACGCGTATGAGAAAACCAAGCCGGATATATTCTATATGAATTAATGAATCACATTTTTAGCTACAAAGAGCAATTCTGGATGATGGTCAAAAAGCATTGCTCGAATTTCCGATTCACTTGCCCCAGGTAAGTGCATCGATCTCGGACTGGGCAGTTCTATACAACTCCAACCTTTTCGCTAGGTTTGTACGCCTTTGCATGATTGCAGGATCCTCATCCAACATCTTACCCAACACTTTTGCCTGGAATATAAGTTTAAAATTTTTAATTCACTAGAAAAATTACCCAAATTTGACAATTTTTTCCATTTTCCAGTTTTATGATTTCAAAAGTTGGAATGGAAAAAAGTTCAATTTTTTACTTTTCAAGGAGTGATCAGAAACTGCAATAAAGAACACAGACCTCTTTTGCACCCAGTTCCGTAAAGAAGTGATCGAGCAAGCTGCGCTTTGCCTCACGTACTTGACAATAAACAATGGATTTTGGAATCGAATTTCTTAGGGACCCACAAACTAAGTTCACATACGACAGCACAGTTGTTCCTGTAGGAAAAGCAATTCAAACCACAATCATTAATTCAACCATCTGGAAACAGCATAAGCATGGACATCGGACCATTACAAAGAAAAGTATGCAATGTTGCTTACCAATTCGACGGAGATATGAATCATTGTAACGGTCAAATATTGAAAGCGTTGGGTTTCCACCTTTCTCGACATCTTGAGGAAGCTTCCGGAAAAACTCAACTGTGAGGTAACCACACTCCATATCAACAAGCTGTAATGTCGCTCTCTTGCTTTCATCTCTTGCCCTCTCTAATGCCTCAACAGCGGCGTTAGAGACTTCTACACGAAGAGAGGGGTATTGTCTTAGTTCCTGCAAGCCAAAAAAGAGCGCCAATTCATGGATTGTTAAAAAATAGGGCCATGAAAGATATTGCTTTCATCTCTAATTTAATCAATGAGAAAGTGTAGACGGTGTCTGTTGGCAAAAGAGAGGATGAAATTGTTGAACGTAATAAAATAGGGCCATGAAAGATGATATTGTCCATCCAGAAGAGAGAGAATGAGTGTACTAGAGTTGCACCTTCCATCCCTTTGAGTTTGCTACACAGCACCTACAAAATCTTTCACTTTGATTTGTATTACGTAGCAAATTCAAAGAGACACAGGGGTAAATGATTAATACCTACAGAAACTCTTATTCGGGATCTGGGTAAACCAGCAGGCGCTTTGGTTTCACGTTTTTTAGTTAAGGGTGGATAAATAAAAACTCTTGGTCAAAACAATATTATAGATGAGATACTAGCTTGTTACAATGGTAAACAATGGATTGCACTGCAAGTTAAGCTATCCAGCATCAAATTCTTACATGCAAAATGTTACTAGAATTGTAAATACAAGACTTACCGAAGTTTCATTGATAGCTTTGTGAACAAGATCCTTCAATATTGCATGAACCTGTAAGACACAAATTAAAAAACCAGAAGAATAAGTGTGGGAAAGGTAGCAAAAAAATACTAGCACTTGCAGTTCAAGTTCCATTTCCAGCCTTCCACTAGATATGTAAAAATCGAGCTTAACATATGCTGGACACCTTTGAAACAACTATCTCCACCCCCAAATTTTGGTTTCCCAAAAAAATAAGCAGCAAAGAGTCAAATTGCTTAAAACTATCACAAGACCATCTTATTGTGATACATCAAATAAATGAGAAGCAAAACCTATACATTTAAGCCATCCAAAACCTGGTATATGGGTAACAGATTATGCAAGTACCTGTATCCCAAATAGACAAGATTCACATACCAAAAAGTAAAAAATACTGCCCACTGCACTAGCATTGTCATAGACTAGATTTTGGAAGTTCTCTTGCTCAAGAGATATCACGTGGATTTAGCCACAATTTGGTGGTATGACAACCGCATCACCATGTCACCACATCACCATAAATGTTACACAATCAAAAACGAAATAACTTTTTGCACTATAATACCAACACACTAGGACAAAGAAAAAACAAGAGCATGAAATCAAGCTTATTCCAACAAAATTAACATATAAAAACACAATCATATGATATAATCCACCAAGTATAAAGAAATCCCGCTATGTAAAATATCAAAATCTTAGCACCATCAAGAGCCACAGAAATTCTCCTTTGAAAATCTGAATCATATAAATAACATACCGCATCAACTGCAGCCTCAGCAGGACCTTTAATTGAACCCAAACAAGATTCAATCAGTCGCCGATATCCTTGTTCAGGAGCAATAAGATGAGGTTGATACCCATCAGCTTCCGTAATTAACTTCCTCACATTTTCCATAGAAAGCTGCTTGTCAAACTGCAACCTTTTCAAAGCAGCGGGAAGCTGATTATCAAAGACAGTGTAAATTTTGTCACCACCTGGGCGTCTGCAAAGGTGCAACTGAATGTCAATCAGACTGAACAACACAAGGACCACTACAAAAGCTTGCACACAAAATATCAAGTAAGACTACAAGCTTCCAATTAAACAAGCCCAAAGAAAATTACGTACACTCCATCAAGATGTTCTTTGAAATTCTGATCAAATCCCCTGCAAATTTCCATGATCATGTATAACTTGCCCTGCATCCACACAAAAGTATACCAATTTTAAATAAACAATAATATTAAAAATACTACACAAGCGCATTATAGAATCTGGAAAAATTACTGTCACCTATTTCAAGAATTAACTAAGTTCAACACAGGATTATTATACAAATAAACCAAGTTGAACTTTCCCAACACAAGGAAGTCCAACCATTGAAATGGAAATGGATTTGCCCTTCATCTAGTAAAAAAACATCAATCACATTCACAACCCAACAAAAATGTATGATACAAGCAGTTTAACATAATTCGCTAGTTAATTCGCTATTTGAATCCGTGAATCGCTCAAATGACCATAAAATAGCCTAAAACCGACTATAATTCACTTTTTTTATTCGCGAGTCGAAGGAAATTAGTGAATCATGTGACAGTGGATACAAGAAATAGATATACCCACTAGTTGAAATCAATCAATCAATCAAAATCTACGCTAGAAGGAAATTAACCCGCTAGTCCGAGCTGGAGGAGAAATAAATTGACAACTCATATAACTAGAGTGCAAGAAGAATTTAAAGGTGAACGCATCTAAATTATTAAACAACTTCATTTTTATGGGATGAAGTGTATATAAAACAAAGTGATGCATTGTCAAGTAAGGTAAATACTTACTCCAGCATCAGTAGCAACAGGTTTCCCAAGACGGCTCAACTCGGATTCTAATTCAACAATGGTTTTACTGATGAGAGATTGAAGACCAGGAATCCGGGATTTGATGACATTCTCTAAATGCTGAAGAATTAAGACATACAATAGACACTCCCAGTGAATAATGCAGGAAAAAAGCCAAGATATCCTTGAAGATAACCAATATAAAATCATTTTACCTTTGACATCATCTTAGCTAAGAACTCTGAACCCATTCTGTTGGCCATATGCTTATACTCGGGACTACTGGTCCAAAATTCTCGCTCTTTGCGACGAGCAATATTCATATCAACATTTTTATTGATATCAGCTTGTGAACGATTTACAACGCCAACCCAAGGATACTGCAGTTTGTAGGAGCGACCTTCCAAAATCTAGAAAAGCAGAGGTAGTCAAGGAATAAGAATGCATAATGCAGGAATCTGATCATTCTTTTTTCGAAAGGGGAAGACTATAGCTTAACTATTTTACTCCACTGAGAAAGAAATTTCAAGGAACTAACAATCAACCAAACAAGAACAGTACTTACATCAACAGCATCTGTTCCTTTGTCCATAAGATCAACCTTTGTTAAAACTCCAAATGTCCTCTCGCCTGAAATTTATGAATAGTTCATTAACAAGAAAGACACCTACTAGCCGGATGCCCCAAATTGTTTTCTCCATTTCATTCTAGGGTTAAAAAACACCTATTCATCCTCATAATAATCTTTTAGAAAATATGTCTCAATTGATGGCTAAAAGCACCAATTTAAAGTTTTGACTTCTCACAGTTGAATTGTGGTTTAAAAATTTGACCCCAAAACCAAATGTGAATTGTAGCTTATAAAACAACGAGGAACAGGATATTATTGATGTACGTTTGACAAATCTAATAATCAACTCATATCAGAGTCATTACCAAATTATTCAATTGTTCGACAGCACTCGAATTGCTCTAAGGGGTAATATAGGAATTAAATAATAAATAATACTTGGTAGTTAGTTAGTGGAAAGAATTACATGTAGAGAGAAATAGTATAAAATAGAAGGGGAAGGGTAAGAAGGGATTCATATGGTAATAAATTTGAGATGAGTTCTTGACTCATATTGGAGAGCCACAAGCCCACAACTAACAAGCCTCTCAAAAGCTTTTACTATCATTGTTATCATTCTAGGTTACATTTCATCATACGATTTACATTTACATTCAATTACACATTCATTCATTACATTCTTGATTCTATATTCAAGTATATCTATCTATTCACATAATTCCTTATCATTGTTGCTATATATTCTCATAGGATCCACTCTAAGCAGATCAATATCATCTACGCATATGTCAATCCATAAAAACATTACTCATATCATCATTTCACAACAGTATTAAAAAGGTATTCTCCTTAACTACGGCCGTAATATCGGTCAAGACTCAAGCCACCGCAAAATTATTTGCATTATTATTAATGCAAAAGTAGTTCCGCAATTGTTATTATCCAACCAAAACCAAACTTTTGCACCTTGCTTCACTTCAATTTGATTGTGAGCATTGGTCAAAAGAACACAAAATTATTTGCATTAATACCAAAGTCGTTTCGCAATCATTACCGAAACTGCTTACAAAACCAAGTTTTGCACTTTGCTTTGCTTCCATCTGATTCTGAGTTACATAAACTAACAAAAACAGAGAGACAACTGAATTACTTTACCTTTAGGGTCCACTTCACGAGAAATTTTAATTGCATCAGACGTGGCCAGATCCTGATTAGCAGGTGAAATGGCCAAAATTATACAGTTGGGCTGCAAAAAAGACGATAAATCAGCTGTTACATGGCACTCAACGGGGTTGGTCATAAACTTGCACAACTCAATGAGTAAGATAGAGGCAAATCACAACCAATTTCAAATAAGCTTAAAGCAACACATTTAGAATAAGTGGGCCTTCCCAATCACAGGTACAACGTAAAAGTCTACTTCACGTAAAAATTTCATGAATTTTGGTGTCAAGTTTGTCATGAAATACTATTTCTCCAGTTTCAATAAAAACTGAATATCAGAGTATTTCCGGCCAAAACCACTCAATAAAAGAGGTAAGCCATATAAATCATAATTCATAACTGATTTAAAAATAGTCAGAAAGTAACATTCAGAATAAATTGACATTTCGTCATTGATAAAATTTACACAATAATCAAATTTCTACAGCAAAACTCGTGGATTTTTGAGCCAAATTTGACATGAGAGAAAACTTCTCCGGTTGCATCATAATACACACTACCTTTCTAGTCGGGCATAAGAGAAGCGCAAGGCGCGTGAAATTACTGATTTAAAATTTGTCTAAAAGCAATATGTAAAGAATGACAGAACCTTTCTGGTCAAACATACAAGTTACCCAATAAAATCTAAAGCAAAGTTGCAAATATCGTGAATTTTATAGCCATATTTGTGATGGGAGAATATTATCCACTTCTATTACAGATATAAATATACAGTGCACGAGCACATGGCCCTAAGACAGAAAGTAGATTTTAGGTGGAGTTTGCAGGTGCTCATGCCTCATAGCTTAAAAATGCAGATTAGAATCTCAAATCAGAGCGTAAAAATATTAAATAGACTCTTGAAGCCCAAAAAGTAGATAACTTGACCTAAGACATATTTCAATAGTACAATCTTCGTTTCATAATACCTTCTCAATATAAGAGCGAACCATATTTTCAATCTCTTGTACAATGCCTTCATGTTGACCCTCTGTGAGCAATGAAAACAGAGAACATTAATACTCGACTTTATAAGTTCCGAATATATCTTACCTATAACGATCCAAGTAAAATAAATGAGGACAACTTACCAACAGCCACTTTGGTAAGCCCGGGAAGATCAATCAGTGTAAGATTAACCACTGCAGAAATAAAAGGTAATCAGTGCACAATACTTTAGGCAGGGGTATGGAAAATCACAAAGAAATTGGTACTTAACAGCACAACACAACTTGCTTAACCTTATACAATAATACAGTATACAACATTAAATTTTGTAATCAATAAGTGACAAGAAGTCCTCAAAAACAAAAAACTGCAACTCAAAAATAAAGACTTTCCAAATACAACATGAAGGTGAGCAGTAACTATGAGACATACAATCATCAGAACTAACCTGGATTAGCACAATAATAGAATCATTAGTTCATTACCAAAAATTCCCAGAATCAAAACCTATTTTATTCACCCACTTCACTTTGAATTTCTAAAACATATTAAAACAGAAAAAGCATTCTTTTAACATCATACCATGGCAACCAAGCTACCAGAGAAAAATTTTGCCATAACGATTGATTACACACATTTCATTAAACAATGCCATCGTGTTGTTAACTCCTACCTTGGGTTGGGATGTACAATTGTATAAAACATTCCATTACAACAATGCCATCAGGTTAACATCATTTGCAACTTCACATAAATAAGAATAGTCATTTTTAAACATTTAATATAATCCACAACTCTTAGCAATTCACTATGGCAATACAAACATTTTCAACCAAAAATTTATTTGTCCTCGTTATTTTATGTATTCTCGTAAACTCTAGTTGTTACATTCTGTAACTAAAAAGTCTATATGACAACTTTATAGAGTAAATAACAATCAGCTATTCAAGAAAAGCATGTAAATTGCAAGTTTCCTCCACGAAAAAGTATAGTTGCAAATTACACTTACATTAAACAAAAATTCATATAAAAGGCAGAAAGTGCTGAAACAGAGAACTTACCATGTTACATTCAAAAACAATTGACAAAACAATTTTTTACCAATTAGAGCAAGTGACGGACCAATCTATTGTGAGTCAGTGAGCAACAGAAACAGTATGACTATGAACTGCCCAATCCTGATCAAAATCCCACCTCCCCAATAACACAAAAGCAATTATGTGCATATTATATTTAAAGAAACACTAAAGAACACAAATTATCTAGGGAAAAAAAGAAATTTGTCTCGCATCCAAATTTCTCTGGCATACAAAACTAGAGTTGAAATCAACTGACAACAAAAACTAAAAGTAAAAACGAGTGAACTCCCAAATACTGAAGTGCTCTCAAGTTCTTTCTAGTTTATATACTAGGCAGTGTCAAAATATGTATTAACACAACAATCTCTCTAAAAGAAAGCACCATAAAAAGAGTAGAAACAAAAGGGTAAACAAGTTCAATGCTGCACCAGAAACAAATCAAGTAGTGTCTTACCACTAGGTGAGTATATACTTAGATGAATTGGAACACTAGAGATTCCTCTATTGCGTCCTGTCTCTCTATCAGTTTCGTCTTGTATCTCCTTTCTCACAGCAGCTGAAACGGGAGAAAAATGTTTTTACACTCAAGCTTTGGAGTTGAGAGGATTACAAGCAGAAACTCTAAATAAATATGAAAAAACTTTACAGGTGCATCAACAAAAGAAAAAGAATGAGATCATCAATAGAAGCATAACACACCAAAGTCTGTGAATCGTTTTCTAGGAAGGTGCATAAATTCTGCCCATTCTCTATTTTCTTCAACCCTGTGTAACTGTAAAACTAGTGGACGCCTTGTAACAATACCTATAAAAACAATAGCATTAATTATGGACACATACAAATGATAAGATAAGACAAGAAGCGCCATGAAAATTAGATATGTACCGGATCCACGAGGCAAAAAGTCCTTGCCGACAATGCTCTCCAAAACTGAAGACTTCCCTGAACTCTAAAGACCATAAAAAACACCGCAGGTGTCAGAGCATACTATTTGATGAGATAAATAACAGCAAAGCACAATGCCAAACTCCATCCATAACACCAAAACATGACTACTTATAAGAGACACTTCATGATCATACACGAATTACAAAAGAATCATCCAACTAATTACATTTAAATGGTGGTAAACATTTTGCATCATAGTCACATTCATTTAGATTACACCCTTATCCAAACATCATATATAACCGCAATATTCTCTTTGTCGCATTGCAATTGCTACATCTCTTCCCCAAAAGTTATCACATCAGTCAATGAAACATAGCAAATTTATTGGGACGGACAAAGAAGTAGGGCAGAGCCAGTCGCTAACTTATAATCAGAAAGTCGCATCTATTATAAAATAAACTTTACCCACTATTTCCCAAAATAATCTTCTTTCTCGCCATTTTGGCTCATCCACACTTAAAATAATCTTGACATCGTCATCCTAACATGATCACCGATCACCCTTCTCTCAACTTTAGCTTGTCTAATATACGTGCATAAACTGATACATATGCTCCAACAGCACATCAACAGGAAATCATTCATGTGCTATTGGAGGATATGTGTCAGTTCTAATTGACTTTCATATAAGCCATTTCTCAATACTAGAAAATTTTCATCAAAATTAAACAACAGTTGTCGGTATAACAAATAGATACATGATAAACAAAAACTGCACTAATCCATTATAATGCGAACAAAACAACCTAGATCAAATGCGATAAACTAAACATCAATACAACACAAAATCAATCCAGCTCCAGTAATCCAAAATTGTAAAAGAAGAACCCTAATTACAAAAATTAAAACGAAACAAGCAAAGATCTGAACAAAAAATATAGATCTGAGAAAATACCTGACCACCGACAACAGCAATCGAAGGGAGAGAATCCCAGAGAGTTGGAAGAGCACTTTCATCGCCATGATCTCCGAGAGCAGTACAAGCTCTTTGAATCTTATTAACCAAAGAAATCAAGTTCTCCATTTCTGTAAAAGTATCACAGATTTAGAGAGCTTGAAAATTGATTAAAGATAAGGGCTAGGGTTTTCCGAAGAATTGAGATCGGGATTTTTGAATTTGAATGATAGAAGAAAAAGGAAGACGCGGAGTATACCAGTAAGAAAATGGAACGTTTGGTGATAAACAAGAATCGAATTGTGGAAGGGAATAAATGCATAGTTTGCTACTTATACTACCCCTCTTATTTAAGTTACTAGTCTTATTTAATTTTTCATATTAGATAATAATATAATCTTAAATATCTTAATTGTTTTTAATTAAAAGGATCATTTACCAACTACAATATCTAAGTTTACTCAATTTTAAATAAACAGTCGTGAACTTTATTTATTACCAACTACAGTCTTCAACTTAACAAACATGACATCAAGACAGCCAAAACAGCCAAAAAAAAGGGTAAAAAATGGGGTTAAAATGGAGTGTTTTGGCTGTCTTGATGTTATGTTTGTTAAGTTGGAAGCTGTAGTTAGTAATAAACAAAGTTCGCGGCTATTTATTTGGTATTGAGTAAACTTAGAGGTTGTAGTTGGTAAATGATCCTAATTAAAAATTATAAGAAGTCAATAATCTTTCCATAAATACAATTAAACAAGATTTTGTATGACCATGATTCAGCTTATAGATTAAGAATAAACTATAAATTAAGAGTGATAAGTGCATAGATCGAATCCAAAAGTAAATAAGATAGAAATGACTACTAAAAAAGCTTTTTATTATTAGTTGGAAAATGTAGAGTAAAAATAGATATTAAGCTTTAATGGACTGGGTTCTGAAAGACGTCTTTCAGAAAGACAATCTTTCAGAAAGACGGTCTCTCAGGAGACTAGCCGTAAATTAAATTAGTGCAAAAGGCGTAAAATGTGAAACAGATGCAAGTATTTTGAATGCTGATGGACAAGGCCAAGGGAAACGGCTATAATTTGTGTTTGGGGCACGTTAAGCGAAAAGGTGATCACATATTTTGAAATGGTACCAAGTATGGCCCATTGGACAAATTTGAATTCTATTTTTTGGAAATTCAATTATTCTTAGGTTTTTTATGTAAGATGTTTTCAAAACAAGAATTTATATTGGATCATTTACCAACTATAGCCTTTAAGTTTACTCAATTTCAATAAACAGCCGCAAACTTTGTTTTTTACCAACTACAGCCTCCAACTTAAGAAACATGACATCGAGACAGCCAAAACTCCCCAGCTTGACTAAATTACCGGATAAACCCCACAAATTACCTTTGACCATGCTCTATTACCTTTGACTTAAATTAAAAAGCTTTCTTTCCTCACATGGCTTCCTTCCCATCTATGAGTTACCCAACCATCAAAGACACTACAACCCATTTCATTCATCTGACTAAATCCTTACTTCAATTCAAGGATTCAAACCCCCATTTTGATTCAACCACAACAATCACATTAACCAGAATCCAATTCACACCAACATAAACCAAAATCAACCCTAATAAAACAACCCCAAACGAAGAAACCCCATAAAAATGAGGAGAATTATACATGAAATCTCCAACAATTAGCTAAATAACAATCTGGGCAATTTTGTCATGAGGTAATGGAAGAAACAGCAAGAAGAAAGAAGAATAAGATGAAGGAAAAGAAAAAGAGAGAAAAAATTAGGGTTTTGTCATGAGGTAGAAGAAGAGAAGGGTGAAGAATAATTGGGGGGTTTTCGGAATAATTGGGGGTTTAGATTCAGTGATTACTCCCAGAAATCAACGAAAGATTGAGATGATTTCTCCATTGTTGTTGCATATTAAAGAGATTAGAAGATGAATTATGGAAGATTAAAAGTATTTTAGGAAGATAAGTTTTGTGAAATGATTTATGATTTATGATTTCTTGGATTTTGATCTTAACATTGAGAAAACAATAGATAAAAATTGGGGTTTTTAGAGGATGGAGAATTGGGAAAGTGACATGAAAGTATAGAGTATGAATATGTGAGAAGAAGAGAGGAAGAGAAGCCATGTGAGGGAAGAAAGCTTTTAATTTAAGTCAACGGTAATAGTGCATGGTCAAAGGTAATTTTGGGGTTCAACCGGTAATTTAGTCAAGCTGGGGAGTTTTGGCTATCTCGATGTCATGTTTCTTAAGTTGGAGGCTGTAGTTGGTAAAAAACAAAGTTTGCAGCTGTTTATTTGAAATTGAGTAAACTTAGAGGCTGTAGTTGGTAAATGATCCTTTTATATTTTATGTAAGTTGGACTACTATTTTACAGTGAAGTTGTTTTATAACAACTATTTTTTAAATTTTAAACGATTTTTTTGACATTTTTATTTAAGTCTTTAGTGTTTTTAATTTATTCATAAGCTTATAATGCTTTTGAGCTTGCACTAAATCCAACATATCCAAGTTAAGTTTGTTTTTTATATCAGATGAAATATAAATATGCAGAGTCGTACACATATGTAAACTCTCCCTTAACCAAACCTAAACTTGACTTATGACTAATTTTAAATCTATGTAAGATTTATTTGACTTATTTTAGATTTGAATTTGACTCTTAAACTCATTTTAGACCTAGTCAACCTCTAAAATTATGTTTGAGGAGAATATTTGTGATCCTATTGACTAATTTTATTCAGAGTTAATAGAGAGGAGGGGGAGAAGAGGAGAAATTTGGTAGTAAAATGTAAAATGTAATTAATTATAAATGAGTATTTTTGATAGTCTTAGTAGTATAAAAGGGGACATTTGTATCAGAGCAACCATGTGAATAGAGAAGAGGGGGAGAGAAGGAGAAATTTAAAAGAGGAGAAGAAATCTAAAAGAGAAGTTTTATTTTATTTTATTTCATTAACTCTAATACATCATTATGTCTCCGTTTATACTACTAAGACTATAAAAAATACCCATTTATAACTAATTACATTTTACTACCAAATATACCTATAACAATAATCCAACCTATTCATGATTTTTCTACAATAATTCCAGATATTGATTAATTATGGTCCTTGAATAACCCCAACTTTAGGAGTATTTTCCTAGAGTAAACTTGGGTAACATGATAACCTTTTATACACCGAACATTAATTAAAAAAATAATTAAAAAGTAAAAAATTCTTATAAAACATTAATTATCAATTGTTGGCAAAAAAAATGTTAGATGAATACAAGCAATAACAATAATACACATTATACATCAAACAATAAACTACTTGAGATGAACACAATAGCATGACACTTATTGAGCTAAAGAGTTAGCTCCCTTGAAATATGATTCAAACCACTCTTAAGAGATACAAAGCAAGCACACTAAACTTGCAAGATTATAGCACAAGGATAAAGGTGTTTGTAAAAACTCTTGTTTGAAAAATCATAGAGATAATCAATCCCTAAAACTCCATTATTTGATTGGTGGTCATAAATTAAACTGTATGAAGTTATTAACCACACAAAAAAATTTTAGCATGTGTCCTACAGTCGCACAACGTACAAGGCCAATTAAGGGCCTCAATTGTTTAAGAAATTGTGAGAAATCAACAAAGAAATTCGAAAAGCATGAATTGATAGTGGTTGAAAACTTTAAATATAGGGAAATTTCACGTGGTAATAAAAAATTTTAAAAAATCCACGCGGTAACACTGATGTTTATTAAATTGTTCTATCATGACTTTTTTGCACATAAAACGTTAGCAAACGTTAATTTCGAAGCTTAAACATTGTTGTTTATCTATTTATGTGACTCACCATCTTAAATTCCATTAGTTTTAACCTTTTCCCCTAAAATATAAATCCCAACTTTACCATTTTTCATCCAAATTACATTTTTTCCCTCAATTTCAAATGTGATTTGATATGGTAATTTGGATGATGAAAGAAGGTAGAGTTAGAGTTTATGTTTTAGGGAATAGGTTAAAACTAATGGAATTTGAAATAGTGAGTCGTATAAATAGGTGTATAGTCGCCTTTAAGCTTCGAAATTAACGTTTGCTAACGTTTTATGTGCAAATAGGTCACGGTGGAACAATTTAATCAACATCAGAATTACCGTATGAATTTTTTATAAGTTTTAATTACCACGTAAAAGCCCAAAACTTTAAGATTACTATGTGAAATTTTTCAAAAATATATGGTAAACACACCTAAGGGCAAAGAAACGTGCAACACTTCAATTCTAAACTAAAATTTTGGAGAAGCATATTCTCAGAACCCCAATGTGCAAAATCCCATTCCATTGGCATATAAAAACATAAACAATTGCCCCCATTTCTATTTCCATGGTCCAAATTCCATGCTATGCTAGTAAGTGCCAATTGGCTTTACTTTGCCCTCATACTGTCATATATGTATTTTCCTCCCTCTCAAATACTTCCTCCCTTCTCAGGTTTCTTCTCGATGAACACAGAAACTCACTAAAACCCCACCAAAAAGGTTGAATTTTTTTAAAGTTTTGATGAATTTTTCTGTAATTAAACCTTCTTCATCATCTTCATTTAATCAAAAGCTGTTCAATCCTAACCATAACCCATATCAGAGAGCAATTTCCTTCATTTCTTTATCAGTTTTCAGGGCAAAAAAGCCCCAAAACCATGTAATTTGTACGTCATGCAAACTTCCCATCAATGATCCTTATAATAGTTTTGAAAGGTTCAATCTTCCAATACCCTTAAACCCCTTTTCCTTAGTGGGTCCAATTCTGCAAAGTTTAAGGAATTTCACCAAAAAAGCAGCAAATTTTAGATGGGTTTCTTATTTGAAAGACCCAGGAGTAGATGAAATTGTTCATTTGCATGACAAAAAGACTCAATTTTTGCATAATGGAGGACTTGGGATGGCATTGTTAACTGTTCAATCTACTGCTAGAGATCGATTTAGTCCATTTGTGGCAACTTTAGCTACAAACCCAACATTTGTTAGTGGGTTTTTGGCATGGTTTTTGGCTCAATCAATGAAAGTTATGTTGAATTTCTTTGTAGAAAGGAGATGGAATTTGAGGATTTTTTGTTCTTCTGGTGGTATGCCTTCATCTCATTCTGCTTTGTGTACTGCTTTGACAACTTCTGTTGCACTTTGTCATGGTGTTGCTGATGCTTTATTCCCAGTTTGTTTGGGTTTTAGCCTTATTGTTATGTATGATGCTATTGGGGTTAGGAGACATGCTGGTATGCAAGCTCAGGTATACTTTCTTTCTTTTTCATTTATGACTCATTTGGTTCTTGCTATTAAATTACGAGCTACTCTTGTGAGAAGACTGTCTTTCAGTTTGACGACCTCAAAACAAAGAGTTTATATGCTAATAATCGTATTAGTTGGACTATTCAGACCATGTATGAAGAGCATTTTACGATGAGATCGTCTCACATAAGAATTTGTGTTACATTACATGATAGAAATGAAAATGAAAATTCAATGTTATCTAGCTTGGTTTATGATTCAATGATTCCTTTTCTATACATTAATCTATCACATCCATTACCATTTGGAAAGTAGGTTCCAAGTTGTAATGAAAAGTTATGACATGAATCATGATAAATGTTGAGGGTGATAGTTTATTATGGAATGATATGATATGAAAATTAGAATTAAGACTTATTTCCATTGTCACAATTGGTATTCATACAAAATGTATGGTTAAAGTACTTCCTTTTTATGCTAATCTTGAGTTCTTTCTCAAAAAGCTTATTACTTTAAGCGAAACTTATCTCTAAATGTCAACTATTCGGTTTTGTAAAGTCAAGTGGGAATGAACTGGGATTGAAATGTGTCCAAGGCATTGCTCTTGTAGCTCACCGTATACATAATAGTGCAAAAATATGGTTTAGATCCCGGTAATGGTAGTCATTGTGATAATTTCGTGTTTCAGCCTATATTTCGATTGCAGCGGGATGAAAAAACCTTAACAATAAATTGTGCACAAATTCTTGGGTGTCCGTTAGATGTTCTCTATACATGGGTTTAATATCCCAACTAACACAATTATTAACACATGGACTCTTTGTTCTGAGATCGTCTCACCGAGAGACAATCTCTCACAAGACAATCTCTCACAAGAGT
Organism: Amaranthus cruentus; assembly: GCA_019425755.1. Taxonomy (NCBI): domain Eukaryota; kingdom Viridiplantae; phylum Streptophyta; class Magnoliopsida; order Caryophyllales; family Amaranthaceae; genus Amaranthus; species Amaranthus cruentus. Next base: position 23,580,138 of record CM033459.1, on the reverse strand, counting down.
AGCTCTAAATTGTGATTCTGGTGCATATTTTGCACTACTTATGCAACAAGAAATAAAAAAGGATTATGTTAAGGTTGTATTAGTTAAGGACTTAAAGGAGTGATTTAGTGACAACTTGATGATTTGTATGAACATATATGATTATGCATTAATATCAAAAGTAACAAAAGTTATGGAGAGAAGAAATTAGTTTAGTTTGCAATGTATTGTGTATGAACTTATCTCTTATCCATTTTTAAGACCTCCTTTGACCTTGTCAATGGTGGGATCTAATTGCATATATTGTGTTCCTTGTAATAGTATTGTCAGTTAGGATTATGTACATTGGTGTGACTTTAACTTGATTTATTGTGAAACTGAGCTACTGGTCTTTTTGTGACTCCATTTTGCTAATCTTTCTTTGGCAGTGTTTAAAATTATTGTTCTTGAGGTATACATCACGCTGTACTTGTTACTTTAAGAAGTAAGAAAGTGTTTTATTTCTTAGTTAGGTGTATATAGGTAGCCAAGGGTCAATCGAAATTAACCTCTTTGTTACCACTAATTACGGTCAGGTTGTTTAAATCAAATCCCTAAAACCAATCTAGGTGGGAGCCAGTCAATGACATTGGGGTAACGAAATATTGTAGGTACATTAAGATAGGTTATAATTGATTAGTGATTTAATGGTGTTGCCTTAAAGAGAAAAAATTGTACGTGGGACTTAACCGGACGCTAGGATTTGCTAAGCACCTACCCATTCTTGCATTGTAGAGCAATTTTTTTCGCGCTGTTGTTGGGTGACTCAATGTGATTAATCTGGCTCTCTTCGGAATCAGTCTATGAGATAGTATGTGCTTGGATTTTTTATGCGCCGTTGATTATGGATGCTTTGGTTAAGGGTCGAACATTTTCCTGTGTTTATAGGACTATGACCACTTTCTGAGTTTAGAATGGAACAGCATTGTAGTCTCTAATAGAAAACTTTCCATTTTCTGATACACAAAACCCAGGCACAAATCTTTAATGGAACAATTATTTTGTTCCCAAAGCTCTCTTTGTTGTTGGAGTATTTTGTTAAGTAGTGTCATCATCGTCATCGTAGTCATCATCATATCCAGTGTATCCACTCATAGGAATTATGATCAAGGTTTGGGGAGGGAAGGAAGACGGCAATCCATAATTCCATACCCGAGGATACAACCAAAGAGTCCCTTGGCTCAAGAAGATTTCTGCCTCCAAATATCGTATTAGTTGGCTGTTGATCAATAACGTTAAAATGTGCCAAGATTTCCATACATAGTACGATTACATTGTAGAGCACAGTGTAACATAATTTGCTAGTTAATTCACTTTTTGAATTCGTGATCAACTTTCCCCAAGAATAGCCCAAAACTGACCATTAGTTCCCTTTGCTCGTTGATAAAAGCATGTTTATCCTCTGAATTTCATAATTTTTTAATTAGTACTAGGAATTGGCCATGCCTATTTGCTGATCGAGTACATTTTCTTGTTCCCTTCCCCAGAAAAAACCACATTGGTAGTTTTGGAGTTCTTATTTACAATTATGTTATAAATAAAACATTTAGATGCTTTAAAAACCTCTTTATACCCAATTGATTCATCTGCTACCAAATCGGCCTTGGCCTTCTCAAGCATAGACCACGACCTGACTCCAAGGTCCAAACCCGAGAATTTATTGTTTTATGCTTTGTTTGGAAGGAAAGGAAAGGAACAAAATGGATAGGGGTGGATTTGGATTGAATTGCAATTCTAATTGCATTTTGACATGTTTCTTGCCTTCAAAATTGATGACCTATTTTATATATTTCAAAAATAATAAAGGGCTATTTGTCAAATGGCTAGCTGAAAGTAATCAACTGATTTGCTAGCTGTTTAGCCAACTGTTATGAACATGCTTACTAAAATTTAGTTCTTGATCTTTGGCTTTTTATTAGAGAAAAAGTAGATAAAAAAGTCAAAACCAGTGAAAAAGTTGTTCATAGCAGCGTTTTGATTTTGGCCTAAAAGTCAGCTTTTCAGCCGCCTTAAAAACCATGTACCAAACATTTTTTATTGTCTAACATTTCGGCTCTTTGTGGGTTTTGTATGACTAGGTTCTGAATAAGATCATAGATGATTTATTTCAAGGGCATCCCATCAGTGAAAGGAAGCTTAAGGAACTTCTTGGGCATACTCCATCTCAGGTCTTTGCTGGAGCTCTTCTGGGTATTGTAGTGGCATGTTATTGTTGTCAAGGTTGTTTAATTCCCTTTTAGATTTTTTTGTTGTTTCGGGTCGAAATCTTCTTCCTCCATTCCAATTTTTGGGGTTGCTAGAAGAGCTTTGTTGTATAATTGTCATGAAAACTTACTATTTTCATAGTGATGTGCCATAAACAATCTTTTGTTATGAGCAAGATCTTAGGAAGCTTAGGTGCTTCCTTGAGCTTTTGTAAAAGTTTTATGATTTTTGCTTGTAGTTATGTAAAAATATGTATGTTGCTATTAAGATTGGATTCTCTTGTAATTTGAACAACAATTATGTTGTTAATTAGCAACCTGTTATGCTATTTCCTCTCCATATCATATACCTCATTGCTTCACGGTCAACAACATCCGATTACCTCAGTGTCATCAAGTAGCTTTCACCGATGATTTTACTAAAGAAAGTTTTGGAGGTTGGATGTATGTTGTCTTACTTTCTGTAATAATAAAGATGTTTTCGATTGACGCTTAATAGAAAGCAACCAAACATCATGTAAAGACTAAAGAGTATTGTTTCATACTTTCATCTTATGATGAATGGAGAACAAGAATCCATGTGGACGACCATTAATAATAATATATTGACAAGTGATTTCATTCTTTTGTAAATAATGCTCTGACAGTTGTTGAGGGAGTATTTTGAGTTATTTTTTTCTTTTTTTTGTTATTTGAACTTTCCTTTATGTCTGCTTTTTGTCCGTTGTACTTTATTTTCATCTAACAGGCTTTGCTATATTTTAATTTTGATCTTATACTCTCTTTTTGGTCTTTAATACACATCTACACATTTAAATTATCTTTTCATACAATCCACACATGTCTGTTTTTTCATAAATTACACTTTTTCTTGGTTATAGCGCACACGCTTTTTTTAACTTTTCATTTTTTAAAAAGTTTCGTAAAATATTAGTAGGTTGGGCCTGGATCCTAGTGAGTCGGTCTCTCATGGTACTAGCTGTTTAGGGAGTTTCCTAGGCATAACTAAAAAAGTCAACTTTCACAGCTGCTAACAACTCTTTTTGTATTTTGTGGGTTGGTCTTTTTCCATCATAATCATCTTCTTTTTGAATGATATCAGGCTCTTTCAATACCCTTCCCATGATCATTCATCTCCTTTCCTTCCTTCTTTTTCTTTTCTTTAACCTTTATATGATTATTTCCTCTTCTTGTAGATGAAAACTTTAGTGGGCAGTTATTATTAATTTGTTTTGGTTCATGTAGCTAACGTTCAGGATTTGGATTAAGACTCTGACATTGTTATTGATTACTGAATGCAAATGGGTTGTAGGAACTCCAAAGCTGCCATGACATTACCTGCTTCTAAAAAGTTATCTGTTCTTGCTGCTGATACTGCTTGTGAGTTACTACACTCTCCCATTTCATTCTATTTTCATTTTTGACTTTTTATTAAATTTGGAATATATTATATTACCTCTGTTCTAAAATACTTGCATGGGAAAATATCATCATCAATTGTACTTATGATAATAAGTCATCTTGATGGTGTAACTTAAGCTTGTTGAAAATGACGACTTTAAAAATTTTAGCTGATGATTGAAGTCTATATATATTTAATTACGCCCCTTTGCACTTGAGTTTTTTGGGCTAAAAGTGTAGATGTAACTGGACGGTAATTATTCCGTTTGGAATGAGGGGTTGGTGAGATTCAAACCTGTAACCTTATATATTAAATAGTTGTTTTGTCCCAAAAATTTAAGCCGATGGTTAAAGAACCAACATATGTTAATATACTCTATCAAGTGTGTGTTGGGTTATCCATTTTCTTTGTTGCAGTTTCTGAGGATGAAGTGAAGCTTCTTTTAGACTTATTCAACAAACTTAGCAATTCAGTTGTGAAAGATGGTTTTATTCACAAGGTATGTTCCATATCAAACTCCAAAGAACATAAGAATATAGTATATGATCTAGAGGTGTTCAAAATAGACTTGCCGATTCAATAATCATTCGTCTTTGTAATCGAACCTGATTTGACCAGACTTAAAAATAGATTTACATTTATGTAAAAATCAATGTGTTCACGAAACCCGATTTTGAACCGACCCAAAACACTCAAAGATCTTACCTTAATGACCCGAATGAACACCTCTAAGTCTAAACATATTATTAGACCGTGACAATTCGTCACATAATCTCACCGTGACCCATTCGTGTGGACCCGAGAAACCCGTGGGCTTAGGCCCACAAACCCATAGGTCAAGAGCATTGACTTGCACATATACTTGGTGAGGTTCATTGTTTCCCAAAATCATATGGTAGTAGGAATATTAACTCACCCACTGTATATGCAAGTCAACAACCCACTATTTTATCGATGTGGGATCTTGTCTCACGTGTGAGTATTTCAAACACATATGTCAATATGAATTTCATTTACATGTTGATTATCAGGAGGAACTTCAGCTTGCTTTATTCAAAAATAGTTCAATGAAAAGCCTATTTCTTGACAGAGTATGTGAATTTTTATGCTGAATTTAATGATTTTATGAATGTGTGTTGTGTATACTCGATTTCCTGATTTAGTCTATTCTTGTAGATGTTTGATCTCTTTGACATCAATAAAAATGGTAACATTGAGTTTTCAGAATTTGTTCGATCGTTAAGTGTTTTCCACCCAAAAACTCCCAAAACGGATAAGATAAAATGTAAGTATGTGTAAACTAATAGAATATATGACATATATTCTAAGACTTTAACCATCAACTTAACTTTTTGGTTGAGTCGGTTCCTAGATTGCTGCTAGTTGCTTCTTAATGCTAATGTAAACTTTTTTGACAGATGCATTTCGGTTGTATGATCTAAGGGGAACCGGCTATATTGAACGCGAAGAAGTAAGGTGTTAACTTTAAAAAACTGTTGCGTATTTGATACATAAATGTTGGAATGGTTTCTCCCATATTGATAAATTAGATATGATGTATATACTTTATAACTTAATAGTCTGTCCCACATTGATGAATTAGACATGATGTACACACTTTATAAGTTAAAACTTATTGATTGAAGTTGTTCTTTTTTTTATTTGTCCTATGGTTTTGCTATCTCACGCCTTATAGACTGACATTAATAATAAATCCAACCAAATTTAACAATACAATACCTCCTTCATAAAAAAAACAATACAATACCATATAAAATCCATTTTTGTTAGAAAATACAACTGATATATAGTATGCTTATTATATTGAAATCTTACATCGATATGTTTACGAGTTAAAGCCCACCACACAAACCCATGACTATTTCTTTTTTTTTATCTTCGTCTACCAAACAAATCGTAAATGTTATTAGAGTTTTCCTCTATTGTAGTGATCTTTCTTTGTAGTACATCAAAAGTGCATTGCAAAATTACTAATTCAGGATATTTTTATATGCAGTTAAAGGAAATGGTATTAGCCCTTCTTCAAGAATCTGAACTTTATCTTTCAAATGATATAGTTGAGGCCATTGTGGACAAGGTATGATACAAAGGTCTTTTTTTTTTTTATTTTATTGATGATATTAAAGGGTGAAAATGATAATAAAAACTACATAAATTTATTAGATAGTAAAATTATTTAACAAAGTTTACGATCATAATTGTCCTACTCCAATCACGTTTTTCCTTTACAAAATCAGCCGGTCTCCTGAGAGACCGTCTTTTTGAGAGATGTCTCTCAGGCACAATCTATTAAAACTTATTGCCTATATTTACTCTACATTTTTCCTAGTGGGTCAACCCAATTAGAGTTAATCTCTCAAAGAGACCGTCTCTCACAAGAATTTGTGTTACACACACCTATCTCCATCTATTACCACTCTGGAAAATGGTATTAGACTATGGTTAAAAGTTGTGATTTATGAGGAAAAAATGTTAAAAGATGAAACGTTTATTACCAAGGAGTAATAAAGCAAATTTTATCACATCACAATTCAATAATAAAACTCAATTTCATGATTACTAGGGGAGAATCTAGGGCAGAACCTATAGGGCAATATCATGGTTTATTTAAAAAAAAAAATTTTATACTTCCTCCGTTTTTTTTAGTTGCACCATTTCCACTTTTTACGCTATTCATCATTTGATATTGTTTTGCATTGTGCGGCTATCAAACGAGAAAAAAACCTAGTCATGTGGGATCTTGTTTTATTCGTCTCGTCGAATACTTTCATTATATCAAATTTTAATAATTTTTAGTTGAGTATAATTCTAGATATATAAGCAGCCCGACAAACGCATTGGACTGCGTAAAAAGGTGTTTAGGTGCAAGTAAAAAAAACGTAGGAAGTATATATATATATATATATATATATATATATATATATATTAAGATCAAATAAGAAGGATTTTAAAATGAGAAAGGTGAGAAAGATTTTCGTTTGATTTTTTTTGGTTACTATATATACAAAAAAGGGTACTATGTTATAAATTAAGAACATTTTAAAAATAATTTCATAGTTACCCTTATGTGTAACATAGTTACTTTTACAATTATATATATATATCAGATCCAGTCCATTAAATCTTAATGTTCACTTACTGTATCCTTAATGCCTACTTATATTATCTTAATGCCCACTTACAATATACTTAATGCCCACCAAAAAAGTACTTAAAATGTCTACTTACAATATTCTACGGAGAAATTTAGCCTACTAGCCTATTTACCATATTCCTAATGCCTATTTACAATATATACTTAATGTCCACCGAGTAAGTACTTAAGTACTCACAAAATTCTAAATACCTACTGACAATACTTTTAATGCCTACCGAGAAACTTAATCTTAAGTACTCACAAGATGCGTAAAATGTAATATAGAAAAATAGTAGCTAAGTTGGTTCCTATACATATAGGGTTAAAGGATTTTTCTACTTTTTACCGAATAAATTACATACAAATCCAATGAAGAGTAGTTTATCAAGCTTATATATTAGTCAATTTCTTTTTAACTCATTGACGTGGGATACATGTGGACTATGTAATTATTAGCCATCGTTTGATAATAGTCAATAATCTTTTCCCTTGTAAACATTCTTTGATTTTACTTGATTATCTTCATTTTAAGGGTAATACTATATTACTTCTTTAACACTTGACAGACATTCAAGGAAACAGATTTAAAAGGAGATGGTAAAATCGACATGGAGGAATGGGAAGAATATGTAGGCAACAATCCCAAACTTTTAAAGAACATGACCCTTCCTTATCTAATGTAAGTAATTCTACTGTCCAAAATATTTCATTTTATTAATTAATTTCTTGCAGTAATCACATATGCAAATCATTTATATAGTACACTTTAACTCTTATATGAAAATAATTTTCATGTGATTTTAGGGACATTAATCTTGTTTTTCCGAGCTTCGAGGTGATCAAGGAAGCCGAATGCTTGAAAAGAAAATAAAAAATGCGGTTTTAATAGCAGTTGCAGTTGTGTAAGATGACGTTCTTTTTGGTGTTCTTGGATGTATAGTCTACTCCTATGCTGTCTTGGGTGGCATGTTTTTTGGTCCCTTATCCAATGATTTTTTCCCCTCGCGGGGTTTTTTATGCCGACGGGCCTGGGTGTCCTAAGTTTCAGTGTTGTTGCCTCTTTTGCTTTAATATATATTCCCAATTTCCGAAAAAAAAAAAAAAAAAAAAAAATAGCAGTTGCAGTTGTAGTTATTGAACGATTTTTGTAGTTAATGCGGTTGGTTTTGCAATCGTCTCAGCCATTGCGCTAACGACAATGTGTCCAAAAAATTCTACCAAGTCTTTTCAACTATGTAAGAAAAGCACTAATTGTGCTTTTTTGTGAATGGACTGAATCTTTGTTATAGAATGCGAGTAATGGCTCAAGGCCAAGAAATATAGGTTCGGACTATTGTCTCGGCTATAATTTGAATTATATGATTAAATATCTTACTAAATTGGATTGTGTAATATATAATACAATAAAATGACAATTGAGTTGATTTTTAACATAAATAAAGATGATTGTTTGTTCAGTTTTATACTATTATTATGTATTTGCTCGTTCTTAAGATTATGAAAGATAGTCTTGTTGATAATGGTCCATCGGGACTAAGTAGGCCATCATTCTTGTAAATAACGAACTAGTTGGTAAATTAAACTTATTTTAAATGTCAGTATGTAATCAAAGAAACTCAAGATATATCAAACATCTCAAAATCATACAACAAACTTTTAATAGAATAGAAGGGAATAATACAATTACATAGAAGCTAGGGAGTCAGAAGAAAGAAGTAGCTATTATATATTTTTTCCAATAATAAAATAAATAAAGATAAAATAAAACACTAAAAATACCCCTACAAAATTAAATTACATAATAATAATAATTTATTAATCTCCTAAATAACTTGATTTACCTACGCTGCCTTTTTTTTTATTTCTTATCCAAACATAAGATTAAGATGATTAAGTTGAACAAGGAACTACACTTGTCAACTTCTTGGAAGGATTTCTATTAATTGTCGGCTATCTAATTTTGACGGTGAAAACTAGGATTGTTACTACCACAAGGCATATATATTCACATAAAAATTGTTGATCATGACAAAAAGAATAATATTAAAATAAAAAAATAAAAAAAAAAAGTTAAAATAACAAAATTCTCACCCTATCACATCATACTACATAAGATTGATCTATTAACTTTATAAATAACCGTTATTTACTAAGAGCTTTTTTATATTCGCATGCTTTGAGGTTTGACATTTGTCATGTTGTACCCAATTGGCCTCTACGGTTGAACTTTGACTTTGGATTTTTGTCTCTTTCATTACTAGATTCTCCTTATCAATAAATCTTCTAAATCGAATTTTAAATTATTAAAATAAGTATTATAGTTAAAAATATTATTTCAATATGTATAAATTTTTCCTTTATAAATAAACTTCAATAAATAAACTCTAATATTTTAGTCTTATACTCTTATTTTATTAATCATATTGTAACTAATCCATCTCAAGACAAGAACAACCTACATATTAAGCAGCAAAAAATTATTAGTCAAGACAAGAACAACCTACATGTTAATCAGCAAAAAATTATTAGTAGACATGATCACGAGCACAATCGCTCATGGTGCAACGTGACATGACGAACCGATCCTCATGGTTGGCCATCGCGAATTAACATTTAATTAAGTTTATAAAAATGTGCTACACAACTTGACACAACGTCATGCTAGGTTCGCAAATTTATAACCAATTTTGGTATAAAAAAGGTAAAATACATTTTTAGCATTCAACATAACCCATATGTTCGTGTCATGTCACATGTCATTATGTTGTAGTGAAATTGAGATTTGAGCACGACATAACTTGACCCATTTTTGTCATTTACTCTATACTAGTATAATGCCCGTGCGATGCACGGTTTTTTTAAAAAACTTTTATATATGTAGTAATTTAACTATTTGATAATTTATCTTAGCATAAAAATCAATTATTCAGATAAAAGAGACATTTAATAATCATATTAAAAAACACTTACTTACTCGATCTAAATTTGTATAATCGGATCTTTAAATCGTAGGACTGTAGGATCGTAGAATCATGTTATGATTTATCTCTACAAATTTTATTCAAATTAAAATCTTAAGATCCTACTAATTTACTATTCTACTTACGATTCAGATCGCTTGTTTGTTTTTGGATCGTAAAATCGTAACATCATAGATTAGAATCGCGATTTCGATAATAATAAATGAGATAATTATGCCTTAATTAGTACAATTATAATTCTCTACAGTCCTCATCTGATAATTTAGTGAAATAAATATCTTCTTGCTATCAAATTAATTTCAATTTAAGGTATAATATATTTTTTAACTTAAATATTAAATTCAATTAGAGAATTGAAAATTTTGCTTAAAGTATTGAGACTTCTTATAAAATGTAATGTCTTCATATGTATTAACTATGGTTTGCTATTGTTGCATTAAGATGTAACATATCAATAACTTACATTATAAATTTAATATCTACTTTGATATGAGTTTATTGTGGAATCATAAGATCCTAATTCGATTTGACCGATTCGATTCTACCTCTCTGAACGATTCCATATAGAATCCCATATTAACAACTTTGATCTCATTTATTTTGATTTGGAGTATTTAGGCAAAACATATATATTAATCCTTAAATTGAAACTATTTTGATATTTTAGCAATTATGTTGTTAGAAATATTTTCAAGAACTACAATACATTATGTTTGAATGACGAAAATGAGTAATGAATAAGCGTAGAGATAAAAAGTTTTTTATAATAATGGTAATATTTTTAATAATAATAATAATAATAATTTTTTTTCTCCAAAAAAAATAATATTTTTAATAATAATAAAAATAATAATAATAATAATATAATTAAAAGCTTAAAATCAACAATGTACTCTAAAATAAATGATAATTAAGCACATAAAGTTGTTGAAATAAAAGTCTTATCTCATAGAAGTAGAAGTAAAAAAGAAAATAGGATTTACACTCTATAGTAAATAATAATAATAATAATAATAATAATAATAATAATAATTAAGCAAATAAGAATACAACATTTAATGAAGAAATGTTATTTAAAGTGACACGTGGCAAAAAATTATGCATTTCTAACTTTCATTCTAAAGCTGCCACATGTCAAACATGTTTCTGAATTAGTATATGTATGATGATGATGATTAACACATGACCCACTTCAGCACAACCCTTAACCACCGAATCCATCAAGATACGAGTAGAGCTGTTCAAAATAAGCCAGATGATCCGATATTTATAACATGACCTTATAGCCAAACTCAATTTCACCCATCATAAAAAAATTTACAATTATTTACTACCTCGATTCCTTAAAGAAGTTTCAATTTGTCATTTTGGGTTTTTTATTTGTTGTTCACATTAAGAATCTTTCTATTTATGTCACAAATTTTGATAAAAAATAACCTTATTTATACTCACGTTAATATTTTTATAATGTTTATAGACCTCATATATCTTCCACTAACTCCAATTTAACATTTTTTTATATTCCTTATGGCCCCCACATGTTTTCCACTAACTTTCTAAAACTATTTTTTTATTAGTTGTGGTCCTTATATTTTTTCCACTAACTTTCTTTTAATATTTTTTTAATTCTTATGGTCCTACATTTCTCAAATTAAATTACTTTTTCAATTAAATAATATATCCACTATCTAAAGTATTCTATTTTTCTTAATTCCCGTGAACTTCATCAGGCAACGGAGGGAGTAAAAACTAAAATGGATACAAATTTCGATTATAAACAAACTCGAAACATATAACTCGAAATCGACCTGATAACCCGCATAACGCCTAGGTGAACACTTAGATACCCATATTAACTCTTAGGATTCTACTAGTTAAAAAATACTTCCTCTGTTCTGGTTTACTTGCTACCATTGAATGAGCACAAAGATTAAGAAGTTACTGTGCAATGATGAACAATAGGTGGAAAGTTGCTTTTATGAAATTTTTTAATATTATTTGTTGAAAAATGAAAAAGAAAAATAAGAGTAATTAGATATAGAGTAAGATAAAAATAGGAGTAGGTATAACTTTAAATTATTGATTTTTTTTACTAAAAAAGGAAATGTAGCAAGTAATATGAAATTTCCTTAAATAGAAAATATAGCGAGTATCATGGAGCGGAGGAAGTAACTACCAATTAGGCTTGTATGCACTCTAGAATATTCCTAGGATTGTCAAAATTAGTTATCATTCCTTACGCTCCAAGCCAAAAATCATAAAAAATTATTACCATTCTTATTTTAGTAATTACTTTCATAAATCTAGATACATTTTTTTATTTAAAAAAAAAAGATTCTATTATTTCTCTTCAAATAAACCGTGGCATCCCCTCCTTAAACCAATCAAATCATTTTATTAGCGTGGCATCCCACCGTTTTCCCTAATTCAACCAATCAACAAATTAATAATTAAATAATAAAAAACATTTTTCTTTGTAAAACGTCGTCGTTACGACATAACGTTTGTTTACGCGTATATATCATCCTCCTCATCAATGACGTTTCATTTCTAATTCTTACCCAATTATACAACGATACCTACTTTTCTTCGTATTCTTCCTCCCACTTTCCTCCATTAAAATTAATATTCTACCTTTTGATCGTTGATTTTCATTTCAATCTCTATTTTTCTTCCTTCCATTTCTTAATTTTCGTACTCTCTGCCGTGTATTCACCAATTTAGGGTTTGAATTTGACCCCAATTTGTTGAATTAAGGGTTTCCTGATGGTATTACAATTTATTTGATTCATTCGGTTTGTTAGGGTTTCTGTAAGTTTGAATTCTTCTTGTTGTTTTCGTTTTGTTGATATGATGGATTTGTAGTGTAGGTTTTTGATTTCGTAGATTAGGGTTTTGAAATTCGATTGAATTTCATTTTGTAAATTAGATAGAAGCGAAAATGTCGTCAGCTGGTCTTGCTGTTAGTAGAATTAGGACTGAGGAAACTCCGATTTCGCCTAAGTTTTTTCATAATGCGCTGAATTTGAACTCTGATGAATCGATAATGGTGTTTTTGAGCGTGTCTGGGAATGTGATTCCGTTACGTGTGTTTGGATCGGATTCAATCGAGTCTGTAAAATTGAAGATTCAAAGTTACAAAGGTTTTTACGTGAAACAACAGAAATTAGTTTGTGGAGGTAGAGAATTATCTCGAAGTGATTCGATGGTGCGTGATTATGGAGTTGCTAATGGTAATGTTCTTCATTTAGTTCTTAGGCTATCTGATCTTCAAACTATCAATGTTAAGACCACTTGTGGAAAGGAGTTAACTTTTGATGTTGGTAGATATCGAAATGTTAGTTATGTTAAGAAGCAGATAGCCAAGAAGGTTAAAGGTTTAGTGGATAAGGAGGATCAGGAGCTTGTTTATGAAGGTGCATTGCTGGAAGATAAGCAGTTAGTTGACGACATTTGTAAGCGAGAAGATGGTGTGATTCATTTGCTTGTTAGGAAATCGGCTAAGGTTAGAACTAAGCGTGTGGAGAAGACCTTAGATGAGTTATGTGTGGATGCACCAGTTGAATCAAAGGAATTGGGATTGGTGTCGAGCAAGGTAGCTGAGAAAGAGTTTGAACTATTACCAGTTGTGGTGAATAAGGAGGCTGCAGTACCTTTAGCGGTATTAGATGTGATGGATATGACTAATGAGGGGTTGGAGTGTGGGAATGGTCCGATTAGATCGTCTGAGGGTTCAGGAGGTGTGTACCTTATGCAGGATTCGAGTGGTCTAGAGTATGTGTCAGTGTTTAAGCCTATCGACGAGGAGCCTAATGCAAGGAATAATCCCCATGGATTACCTTTGAGCTCTGATGGCGAAGGGTTGAAAAGGGGTACAAGAGTTGGGCATGGGGCGTTTCGAGAAGTAGCAGCTTATCTCTTGGATCATCCATTGAAAGGGAGACGAGATGTCACTGGAGAGGCGTTGGGGTTTGCTGGGGTTCCTCCTACATATTTGGTGAGTTGTCTGCACGGTGGTTTTAATCACCCTAACGGCATCACTCGTAAGATAGGATCCTTGCAGAAGTTTATGAAGAATGATGGAAGCTGTGAGGATATTGGTCCTGGTTCTTTCCCTGTGGAAGAAGTGCACAAAATTTCTGTACTTGATATAAGGTTGGCTAATGCTGACAGACATGCGGGAAATGTATTGTACCAGAAGAACAATGAAACGGGTCAAACTGTCCTGATTCCCATCGATCATGGGTACTGCTTGCCTGAGTGTGTAAGTGTCTTGATTATTACCTCCTTTTTCCCTAGTTGTATTAGTGTGATATGCTATAGTGTTTTAGCTTCTTTGACAATTTATGGATTTATTTACCTTGTTGGTTTTGTGATGTTTAATTTGGAATTCATTGACAACTCTCCCTAAATTGAAGTACTTTTGTGGATGTTTATCATGTTCGAAGATTAATTTGTTTGATTTACCCAAGTAAATAATTGAATGACATTGTTCGATCTATGAATAGCTCATGACCTGAAACTTAATTTGGTTCATTGGTCTACTCCTAGTGGAGACTTTGGCATCATCGTTCCATTATTTATTGCCCCCCGTTTTGGTTTTGATTTGAAATTATTTGTTTTCTTGTATGATCTCCATAGTGTTGTTGATTACTGATCATGTCCAGTAAGTCGTGTTGTATTTGGTTGTTTGGGTATTATTGCTCATTGCATATCAAGAACCTAGCTATTTCCAGCACTTAAGCAATTTGTATTATCTTTGTTTAATCCATGTTCTATTGGATTAATGCAGTTTGAAGACTGCACATTCGAATGGCTCTATTGGCCTCAAGCTCGTCAGCCATATTCTGCTGAAACTGTGGAGTACATAAAGTCCTTGGATGCTAAGGAAGACATTGCTCTTCTGAAGTTCTATGGATGGGACCTTCCTGTTGAGAGTTCTCGCACCCTGCACATCTCTACTATGCTGCTAAAGAAAGGAGTAGAACGGGGGTTAACTCCATACGACATTGGAAGTATCATGTGTCGGGTGAACATCAGGCAAGAGTCTGTGATCGAGAAGATTGTTCAAGAAGCTCTTGATTCTGCACTTCCATGCTCAAGTGAAGAGACCTTCCTCGAAACTGTGTCCGACATCATGGATCGTCACCTTGATGAGATGTTTGGGTAGTTGTCCTGGTTGTTGCTGATTGCACAAGTGGCCTTCCTCGAGACTGTCCAACATCATGTATGCTCGATCAGTTACGGAAATGCTCCTGTGTAGGTACATATATGTGCATTACGTTCGGTACATAAAAGTACAATAATAGGGGATGGTAGA